>NQII01001224.1:672286-887862 GCA_002778355.1 Clitarchus hookeri
GTCATGATATCTGCAACTTGATGCTCTGAAGTAACTTTATCGACAGCCAGTCTACCTTCTGCTACATGCTCTAGAATGAAGAAGTGCTTTCTTTGGATATGCTTGGTTCTACGATGATTTTCTGGATTTTCTGCAAGTCTGACAGCTGTAGCATTGTCTATCTGTAGAACTGGAACTTCTTTTAACTTTCTCATTTGGCTCAATAGACGACTAAGCCAAATTATTTCTTTTGAGGCTTCACTAGCGGCGACAACTTCTGCTTCTGTGGTAGAATCGGTAACTGATCCCTGACGTTGACTTAGCCATGAAACAGCAGCGCCTGCATAAGTTATTAAAACACCTGTTGTTGATCTGCCTGTTTTGAGGCATCCGCCAAAATCTGCATCAGAAAAACAGCCAAGAATCCCTTTCTCTGCATTGTGCTGATATAGAAGGCCATAATTAAGGGTGCCTGCTATATATCTGAAAACTCTTTTAAGTCTGGTAATATCTTCAGCAGTAGGATTTTCAAGAGATCTGGATAAAAATCCGACTGAATAGGCTAAATCAGATACATTAGTGAGCCTACTGCTTGGCGATATGGAAACTGATGTGCTCTTTCTGTTGCTTTCCCTGAAATCANAAACACCTGTTGTTGATCTGCCTGTTTTGAGGCATCCGCCAAAATCTGCATCAGAAAAACAGCCAAGAATCCCTTGCTCTGCATTGTGCTGATATAGAAGGCCATAATTAAGGGTGCCTGCTATATATCTTAAAACTCTTTTAAGTCTGGTAATATCTTCAGCAGTAGGATTTTCAAGAGATCTGGATAAAAATCCGACTGAATAGGCTAAATCAGGTCTAGAGCCTAACATCAGATACATTAGTGAGCCTACTGCTTGGCGATATGGAAACTGATGTGCTCTTTCTGTTGCTTTCCCTGAAATCAAACTCTCTTGACTCTGAAGCATTGGTGAAGAAACTGATTTACAACCGACAAAATTGAAACGTTCAAGTATTTTCTGTGCATAGAACTTTTGACACACTCTTATATCACAATTTGACTGTCTCTCAATTTGTAGTCCTAAAAAATAAGACGCTTCTTCAGATGTAATTTTAAACTCAGCCTGAAGCTGATCTAAAAACTTCTCTAATTCTACTCTACTGGTAGAAGCTATGATGCCATCATCTACATAAAGAATGAGAATTATCTTGACACTACCTTCATCTCGAATGAACATACAAGGCTCCTCATCACTAGCCTTGAATTTGAGTGATGTCAGAAACTTGCCAATACGCTTGTTCCAGCACCTTGGCGACTGCTTAAGTCCATATAAACTCTTCTTGAGCTTCCAAACCCTACCCGTGCCGTCATCAAATCCCTCTGGCTGCTGCAAGTAAATATCTTCTTCCAGCTCTCCATAAAGAAAAGCTGTAGATACATCGAACTGAACTAAGTGCATCTTCTCTGTCACAACAACACCAAGAATCAAACGAATAGTTTGCAACTTTGCTACTGGATTAAATGTTTTAGAGTAGTCTATGCCCTTACGTTGATCGTAGCCTTTAGCAACTATTCTTGATTTTCTCTTCTCGATGGTGCCGTCAGGTTTCATTTTGACTCTATATACCCATTTGCATGGAAGGGCTCTAACTCCCTTAGGTAGGTACTCTAGATCATACGTATCATTCTCAAGTAGAGAGGATATCTCACTGTTCATAGACTTAAGCCATTCTTGACCATACTTGCCACCTACAGCTTCTTGAAAACTTTGTGGATCCTCTTCAGCTATCATGATCATTACAAAATCATCATAATATGTTGACGCTTTGATTGTGTTTCTATCACGCAGTTTTCGGGTATCTGCTCTTTCAGTGTGCTCTAATCCAGACTCTGGCCTAGATTTGGAACTGGACTCTTCACCACTTGAATCTTCTTTATCTTTGGTTGAAATTTCTCGCTGAACAAGTTCCTCTTCAACCAATTGTTCTTTTGATGGAGTGCTCAGGAAAGGTACTTTTACTTTCTCAGCACAGTCACGAAGTATTTCTTGAAAACGAACATCTCTGGATAACACGACTCGCCTATCTTCTGAAATATAGACTCGGTAGCGCTCTTCACCATCGTAGCCTACTAGGTAACCTTTTTGAGCTTTCTTATCCATCTTACGCCTCTTCTGCACAGGAACATGAAAGTAACAGTTTGAACCAATAATACGAAGATGTCTGATTCTTGGTTTTTTACCAAACCAAAGCTCGTAAGGACTTACTCCATTTACTGACGACTTCCCCGTTCTGTTTAGTATGTAGACCGCTGTTGTAACAAGCTCAGCCCAAATTGCTTGTGGAAACTGAACATCAGAATTCGAGTACATAAAAGTTCTTGCCATTTCAACTATTGTTCTGTTCTCTCGTTCACTGCTACCATTTTGCTGTGGCGTATAAGGGGCTGTCAACCGCTGTGTAACTCCCCTACTTAGCAAAATCTCTCGAACGTCTGCATTGTCGAACTCACCACCATTGTCGCTTAGAAGCTCTTTGATGTTGTGACCTTGTTTCTCAGCATGAGCGAGCATTTGTTCTAAAACAATTTTGACATCTGACTTCTCTTTGATGACAAAACCATACCGAAATTTAGTGTAGCTATCTTTAAATACAACTAAATAACGTTTCTTCTGAAATGACTCAGCAAAAGGTCCGCAAACATCAGTTGACATAAGCTCTCCTGGTTTCAAAGCCTTTCTTCTAGTACCAAAAGGCAGTCGATGAGACTTGCCATAAATGCAAGGTTCACAAATTTTGTCATCTAGCTTGACTTTAATATCTAGCTCGCGTTCAAGCTTTTCTTTTATGTGACGTTTATCTTGGTGGCCCCATCTCTCATGATACAACTGCAGTGGGTCACTTGATTCTACAATGTTGATACTACTGCTACTCGGGCTAACAGTCTTAATCTCTGCCTTATATAATGTTCCATTCTTCTCTCGAGTGCCCACCAGCACTGGAGCACCATTTACTGAAAGCGAACAGGAGGTAACTGTTGACTGGAACTTGCTATTTGGATTTTTATCATGTGCAGATAATGGAGAGAATAAATTTCTAGCAATCCTAGGAACTAACCAAACGTCCTTTAACTGCAAACGTTGGCTCCTGCCATTAACTATGGAATTGATCTCAATAACACCGCTACCAACAGCATTTAGTTTTTCATCTCCAGCTGCCTTAATACTGCACGAGTTCTCAAACTCATTAAAAGAACTAAACCAATCTAAACGACTTGTAACGTGTTTAGTAGCTCCATTATCCACCCACCAATCCTCTGCATTAGGCTCAGCAGCTAAGATTTCATTGTGAATAGACACAAGAGCAATCGTATTTGTAGAAGCTCTAGAATCTGCGATATTACTCTGTGAATTACTACTAACAGCATTAGGGCGTGGACGACCATCTGCAATCCACTTTCTACACTGACGAACCCAGTGACCAGGCTGGCGACAATAATTACAATTACCTGGCTTCCACTTTTGAGCAGTGTAATTTGGCTTATGCTTATTAGTTGAGCTATTACAACTCTGTTTCTGTCTATCGGACCTAGCCACTAAAGCTTCTGGTTTATTACTCTCACTACTTGTAAAGGGTTTCATATTTCGTTCAAAAACACAGAGCTGCATATTCAATTCATCAAATGAACGAACTTCATCTTTGGTAAGCAGCATCCAACTAGATTTAAAACTTTCGAAAAAACATGGTAAAATATGCAAAATTTTACATACCAAAAGCAGATCTGGGAGAGTTTTTTCGTTTATTTCTTTTAAACCATTATTTAGTTCATTCCACAGACTCCTCAGCTTGGCTACATGAGTGGAAACGTCATCACCTGATGTCCAATTAAAAGAAAAGAAATCTGCACATACTTTGAAGAGTTGGTCTTTTGATGTTGCCTCAAACTGCTGCTTCAACGCCTCCCAAGCTTCACTGGCAGTATCTTTGTCCATTATCTTCTGATAGACTGCATCAGAAACCGTACTAATGATCATTGACTTAGCGTAGCTATTCGCTTTTCTATACAAATCACAAGCTTCTTTGTGATCTTTCACTTCCTGTTTCGTTGCGTCACCTTTTAACGGATCTGGTTTCTTCAACTTCTGATCGATACAATCTAATGCACCTTCATGGTAATTCAGTAAATCACGAATCTTTCGCTTCCAATGACCGGTTAGACGAAGTGACCAGTCACCAAATTACACGAATCGTTTCTCCATCATCGCTATGGATTTAGCAACACTTCACACTAAACGAACGAACTTTAATAATTTACTGAATAACAAATCATCTAAATANGCAACACTTCACACTAAACGAACGAACTTTAATAATTCACTGAATAACAAATCATCTAAATAAAGCGACTGGTCCTATAACCTATTGAAGTAAAATGCCTTGAATACTAAAAGCACTTTATTATAAACGATTGGACAAGCACTGTCCCGGACGAACAACACAACACAACTAAACAAGATAGCATAGAAGATAATGTGACAAAGAAGAAACCATAGAGATAGAAGAACTGACAAGTGGCGCTATCATAAGGAATTTTACTTAACACTTGAAACTAGATACTTTAACATTATCTACATTATCAAATGGCTTATTATATGTCTTATGCAAATCCACTTGAGTGTAAATTTTTTAAAACCAGTGTTATGTTGTTTGTATTATGTAAACCAATGTAACCTTTTGCATTAACAATTTCTTTTAATCTGAGCCGATATTGTAAAGCAAGACAATTCACTAGGACACTAACCTCAAGACAAGACAATTGAATGGCTCCACCCTAACTGTTCCATTGTATTTTGGAAGTGTACCAGCCAAAATTTGTACCATGTAGCAGCTTTCAATTCTGTGTGAGACAGGGTTGACAACTGTATAAGTACTATTCTCTCTGCACGCATTTCCAGAAATTTACTTATAGCACCAGTTAACTTGAATTGCATACGCAAACCATTAGATAATTAAGTTCGATTCTGCAGTGAAATTAACTACTCCCTGAGAGATGGAGAGAGGGAAGGGGAGAGTGATAGAGAGAGGGAGAAAGAGAGGGGTAGAGCGATAGAGAGAGGGAGGGAGAGAGGGGGAGAGCAATAGAGAGAGGGAGGAAGAGAGGGGGAGTGATAGAGAGAAGGAGAGTGATACACAGGGTGAGAGGGGGAGAGAGAGGGAAAGTGAGAAAGGGAGAGAGAGAGGGGGGGAGAGTGAGAGAGAGAGTGAGAGAGGGGGAGAGGGTGAGGGTGAGAGAGGGAGAGAGAGAGGGTTTGTTTAATAAATTGGCTACTGCAAACATGACACAAGGGACAACATCCATTGTAAGGCGAGTACTTCCTCCGCAGTTAAAATTTGGCACGCCTTACAGCTACTCAGAATCTACAATTAAAATTGTCCCAAAATAAATACATTTACTGCAACTAACTTCATAACATAAATAACTCCCTTCACTTATACACTGCAGGGATCTCTAAAGAACTCTTGTCTCAAGTATTAGACTACCTGTTAGAAAGAGTTCATTATACATAAATTCAACCGAACAACTAGTGAGAGAAGCGACACGGGAAACTTACTTCGTCGCCATATTAAGATCCACTGTTCTTCCTAGTGGCAGGACCTACTTCCAGAATGGTTGTATCCTTGGCTCAATACCAGATAAGTCCACATGCAAGCACGAGTACATAGCACAAAATAAAACTTCTCACACAAATATTAGGTTTGGAAAGTTACACAACATACTGCCCACCGAGACCGGTTGAGGTCTCACAACACAATAACAATGCAGGAAAAGAAACAACACATGGAGTTTATATACAATTGGTATACACAATCTTGAGGCAGGTAATAACTGTACAGGAAGACGGTACAACTGATGACGTGGGGTGACGTGATGACAAGTGAAGATGAGGCAAAGTCGTGTTTAAATAAATGTCAGTTAGCATCACACATCAAGCAATAAAATGGTCACCAGTACTATGCATTATTACAGAGCGTCTTTAAAAATCATCCATAAAAGATGACAACTACTGCAAAATAAAACATTGCAATAAGCATTCAGAAACACTCACGGAAAATGTCTAGCTTTGAGACATCACAACATACCTCAGTATAATCGGTGACAAAAAAAGAAGAGGTTCCTTCGCTCCTGATGAAACTATGAGGAAACAGTTTTGTCCACGTATCGTCTCCATAGAAGACAACCTTGAGGCCACGATCAACAGCCTGCCTGATGAGACTATCCTCCTTAATCTCCTGGCTGCCAAGATTAAGGATCACGTCAATGAAGTTGGGAACTGTGCCTGTCATCAGTGCCTGGAACACACTTCCTACTACATGTCTTGTCAACCATTTGGGAATGGGATTATACCTGAAATTAACACTTCACAAATAACACTTTTACTGTTGTATTCAATTTAAAAAATGTGAAATGTTTAAATTAAACTTTTATTTTATTACTCTACCACACTGTTGCCAGTTTACATGAACTACTCAGTACAGTAGAACCTTGCTGTTGCAACCCCATTTATTAAGACCATCTCTCTTTTAAAAACAAATTTTTAAAGAACCGTAAAATTTTTTGTAAAAAAAGTTGGAAATTTGAGGGAAATTAGCAGAAGAACAAGTCACCATGCATTGCGTTTAAAACTACTCAAAGCAGTGCATATCTAAAAATTGATACCATCTCCATTTTGAAGTATAGAGGTCAGGGTGGGTCAAATATATAAATCTTTACAAACCCTCTAATCATACAATCCCCCACTAACAACTCTATTTCTGGAAACCATGAGGGATCTTAACAGTAGGGTTCTACTGTAGTTAGGTGAAAATGATTTCATGATGTAAACAAACCATTACTCACATAATGGAATCCTCTACCATTTTGCGGTATACGTTTATAAGTAGTAAAAATTACAACACTGCATCGAGTGAAATAATACTCCTCAAGCGATGATTACAGCTCAAACCTTTAGATATTCGTAATACAGTACTTAACAACAGTACTTCCTACGACAAGGACCACATTTGCCAAACTGAAGGCATTCTAAGTTGGGATATGACTTTAATTACTGAAGGAATGACATGAAATGACACTTAAAGCCTGCGTGCCGCGATTAAAATTTTCCATACAAGCTCGAGTAGTAGCTTCTATGAGACCTAATACCAAAGCCTGCATGCAAGCAGGTATGGTGGTTTCTATGGAATAACCTATCACACAAGTAAAGGCAAGTGCATTTTTTACAATTTTACATTGGCAATTGTGGTTCAGGAACAGTCTTCACTCAAGACTTCAGCATTATCTGTTTGTGCACGGTGCCCAGTTGTTTTAAACTTTTGTAATAAATAAACACAGATGTTTACCATAATTTTCACACAATGCTGTTTAGGTATCAGTAAACATTTTTGTTATTTATATGTAAAACTTATTTTTGTTTTATGGCCATATAGCCATTTCTTAAAACCAAATTACAACTATCCTCAATACATACTACACCACCCTCTCTCTGATTGGCTAAAATTTCAACCATGTAGGAAACCTTCCATCAAAAATTGCACATGACAAGTTTCAAAATCATTCAAACAAGTGGCCATACAAACTTGCATGCAATCTTCCAACGTGGCACATGGGCTTAAGAGTAAGAGGCAACTGAATGCAGTGGTATGGGAAACTGCAGTACTCTGAAGGAAAAATAACTCTTACACCATTAGCAACATTTGCCTTATTCCCCACCTGCAAAAGTCCACAATCTGATCTACCAGGGATTAAACCTGAGGCAACATTGTTGGAGACCAGCATGACGACTGTATGATTACAAAGGCCTACATAAGCATTAAATAAACTGTATGAATTACAGTAACTCAGCAACTTATCTTTATTATTTAGTATATACAATTTCCATCAATTGCTTAAAAAAAAAATATTGAAAGAATATTTTAATCCTTTGTAGCTTAATAATATGGGGGAAAAATCTGAAATTAAATAGTTAGAGCAGGGAAAATTGCATTCTTAACCATTCATGAGCCATCTAAAGTAACAAATATACAGAAAAATATTTTGAAATTTACGAAACACAGGATAGATAAAATCAAATATTTGCAAATAAAATTGTGCAATAATACTAAACATACTTACTGCAGAATCATTATTGGAAAAGGAAGGGACAGACTGCCTCCTTTGTGCCACTCAGGCTATAATAGCTTCAAGTAGTAAAAAAACCAAAATAAATAAATAATTAAAAAAAGCAGCCATTCCAAAATGATTTTTTATAATAATAATGAATAGCAAGAAGCTGGGCTGACCTTAATCCGAGGCATTGTAACAGTTGGAGGGTTTGCCTTCCCTTTCAGAAGACATGCCTCGCTGTGCTTGATCAACGAAGAGACATACGGCATGTTAGTGCTGCCGGAGGGATCAGCCACAAAGTCCCAACGGAGTGCGTCTATAACCATGATCACCAGTCTCCCAAGTACTGGTTTGTAGAACTCTTTATTTGGAAACCTAAAGGAAAATATAACAGAGCTGATGTACAGTACTTTTTATTTTAAAAATGTGCTTTCGTAAACGTGTAAAAGTTAAAAAATAAGGAAAATCGATAATTCCCCAATTTATCTTTAGCAGCATCCAGCAATTGCATTATATTAAATTTAACTAGGTAATCAGACCCAGTGACAAATATGAGAACTTAAGGCTGTCTGGCAGCCAAGCAAAAAGATGGAAAAAATCTCATTGTGAGAAAGCTAAATAGCTTGAGATAGAAACACAAAACGAAAAGTATTAATACAGCTTCTACTACAATAAAATTAAGGGTACAAAAACAAAATGTAAATTTTTTAAATAAAATATATAATTTTTAATAATTTTAAAGTCTGGCAACCTTTAGATCTAACAAGCTATCACAAGTATATAAGATTAGATGATACTGCTCACAGCAGAACAAAAAGAGGCTAAGAAAAGTCAGTGGATGCATATAATGAGACTTGCTTAGTAATATAAATTCTAGAGGTTAGGCATGTGATCAAGTGCCCAAGTCGGCAGATTTGGTTGTGTATGCATTGAGTTATCACGATTCAAATTTTGTGTGGGCAATTTATGAAAGTTGTTTAATATTTAGTCTGTACTTACACACACTCACATAAAATTATGTTCAGTCATATACTTAACATTTGTGTTAATATAATAATGGGGATGATGTTCATATATTATAAGTACTGCAATTTTCAGTACTGTAATGAGGTTTACTTGCACATAATCTTGTTTTCCATCACTTCAACACAAAGTACAATAAGAACTGCCAAGCCGTTTGGTGGTAGACGTTTCACTTTTTGAAATAATTTTTACTGTGGCAACATCTTTTGTAGGCCCACCTTCCATGAATTGATATTATTTTATACTTTTGGTAGAATGCAGTACAGAAAACCTAAAATAAAAAATGTGTGTTTCTTTGATAAAACCTTTTAAGCACAATTAAACTAAAAAATAATAAGCTTGTCCCACACACAGAGTAAAACAAAGGCGTCGTCAGGCATTTTTCTTATACGAGAAATGGCAAAAGCAATTAAAAGAATGTGTACTTGTGACACTACTTATATGATACTGTTGCTGCGCTACATGAGTTAGCCTCATGTAAGACTGCGTGCATATTGGTTCACAATAAAAGTGTAATGCTGACACATTTCAAAAAGGATGTGCAGCCGTACTGATGTTTTTTATAATACTACAAGAGGCCGGCAAAAAATATTGGCAAAACCATCAGTTATGACAACGGGCCTTAATCATAGTCTTTTTAAACCAGACTAAGTGGAGAGAGTGTAGGGTTTGGGCAGCTTTTAACATTGGGGTTTTGAGAGTGATGAGGGAGAAGCGAGTCGAATATGGAGTAGTGCCGAAATGCAAGGGCAGGGGAAACGAGAGATCCCTGATAAAACCAGCTGACCAGCAGCAATGTCCAGCATTATTTCCACGTGTGAAACGCCAGGAATCGAACCCAGTTCGCCTTGGTGGGAGGCGAGCACTCTAGCCACTGAGTCACTGTGGTCCCAGTCCAGACTAAGGAAAAATTATGCTCCGACAAATTTTTTTTCTTATTCAGACCCCCATATTATTGCTAGTCCAAGAATTATTTTTCTTTATTACGGACTAACTTTTAGTCTGGACTGAGGGCAGGACTAATAACGTACTTTTGTCAGAAACATGGCAAACTTAGTAAGACAGGTTTGCTAGTGTTAAATGCAAGTTGCAGTTAGATCAATTATACTACCAACAAAAATATGTTTAAGATAGATTTCGTCACTTTGTTGAAGCAAAAATATGCAGATCAAATGGATGAAATTTTCCACTTATAGTATTTAGAGGGAAGCATAATCATTATACACCACTGCTAAGCTACAGCAAGGCCTTTCAAATTGCTATGACAACCAAACGCTCTCTCTGGAAACAAATTTTTTACCAGAAATTATACTAACAATTTCAAGTAGCATTTTAGTACAAAACCAGCATCAAAATATACTTAAAGTTTTATAAAAGTATATACTAATTAGTTGTAAATGTTAGTAGCTCAATGGTAACATTTTGGTTTGTAGTGCTAAAGATCACCAGTTATTAACTGCCATTGGTGAGTAATGTTTAATTCTATCTAAATGTATTTTTTTGTTTTGTATTTAATATCAAAATGCCATTTATTATCATTATAACGCAGGATCAGAGTAAAAAAATTAGTGTACTCCATACCACCAGTTCACCAATATGTGCGATGAAAAATTGATAAAACACGGAAGTGCAATATTAAAGAGTGCATTAATTTTTTCGTCTTCCGTTCTGTGATACAGTAGAATCCCGATAATTCGTATTGTCAAGGGACTGATTGTTAAATATGAATTATCGAGATATTCAAATTAGCGGGATTACCAATAATCGGGAGCAAAAAAATAAAAAATACATAATAACGAGATTAATGCAAATTTGCATTAATATGTAATGATAAACGCATGATTACATATTAGGTATACATATGTATATATAAATCAATAATTACAACAATAAAAAACACATTAAAAATTTATGTTTAAAAAAATCTCTAATTTTCTTTTGGTGCAAGCCTTGCAGACGGGTATTGTCGATGGCTTTGTCAAGCATGTTCAAAGTAGAAAATACTTCATCGCCAACGTTTGATTTCGCCAAGAAATGGCGCACGTTGTTGATGTGTTGTTTAGCCACTTTAGGTGTAATTGTCGGCACATCATCTTTGTCATCACTTTCACCATCAATGTCCTGAGATGGAGCCAAAATTTCGTCATCAGTTAGAATCCCCGCTACCGCTAGGCCATCGTCAAAATGGACGAAATCTTCAAACGTTATAGAATTTTCTTCATTTTGAGGAAGATGATTCCAATTCACAGGGAATTCTAAGTATTGTTCAGTAACTGCTGATGAAAGTTCCACCTTCGTGAATCCACAGCACGAAAACCTTTTTTTATTGTCCTTTAGCTAACACTTTGCCATGCCTTGTGAGCAATGTTCATGGCTTAAAATAAGGTGATTTTATGATCCTCCCCATCCTCGATGCTGTTAAGGAGTTGCATCACTACTTCCTTGCGGTAAAAGGTTTTGAACGTTTTAATTATGTCCTGGTCGAGAGGCTGCAGCTTAGAAGTGGTGTTGGCAGGCAAAAAAACAACATTAACATGACTGAGCGGTGGGGTATTGTTGTGGGCCGTACAATTATCCATGAAAAGTAGAATTTTTCGCTGCCTTTTCTCCATATCAGCTTTCACTGATCGTATCCATTCCTTGAATAATTCGCCCGTCATCCACGCTTTTTTATTTGCACGATAGGTCATCGGAAAAGTTTTTATGTTTTTAAAACATCTTGGTTTTGCTGATTTGCCTATCATGAGCGGTCTTAATTTCTCAGATCCATCCATGTTGGCGGCCAACAATATGGTTACACGTTCTTTACTATTTTTTCCGCCAAGACATTTTTCTTCCTTAAAACACATTGACCGGTCGAGGAGACACTTATAAAATAACCCTGTCTCATCAGCATTAAAAATGTTGTTGGGCTCATAAGAATCGATTATTTCTCCCAATTTGTCTTTCCACTCAGAACAAACATCGGCCAATACACTCGCACTTTCCCCACTAAGCTTCTTAAATTTTATGCTGTGCCTTTTGTTAAACCTATCAAACCAACCATCACTCGCACGAAAGTCTTTAATTCCCATTTTTTTTTGCCAAAACTTTTGCTTTTTCTCTTAAAATGTTTCCTCCAACTGGTAAATTCAAATTCCGTGCTTGCGCAAACCACTTTTTTAAATTCTCTTCTATTTGTGGATACTCACCAGTCTTAAAGCGCTTTACTTTGCTGTCCGATGTCTGGGAGGCGATTTTGTCCTTGTTCTTCAGAATTGATGTTATTGTGGAAGGAGGAACGTTATAACGTTTGGACACGTCAATTTATTTATCACCACCGGCTAAGGCAGTAATGATTTCTTTTTTTTTCTCTAATGAAAACACACTTATTAGCTCTTTTCGGAGGCATGGCTAAGACCTAACTGACTATCTTTTCACTCGCTCTGCTCCTTCCTACCCTTTCATAACCCTAAGCCAGACACCAAGGTGCCTCTTAGTTCTTGGGATCACATACACGTCGCCTCACAGCCTACTCTGCGTCATTACCTGCCCTTCAAACCCTCCCAAGTCCCTCAGTACCCTTCCAGTCCTTTTTATCATGCCCGAATTGCATAAATCTAGAGCTGATGTAGAGTCTAGGGTTAAAAACATTACGAGTTAAAGAGATTTTTAAGTTGGAAATAAGAATTATAAGACGTTTTAATTGAGCTTGAACACCAAAATAAATACTTATTATCGAGGGGACCGGAGTGCATTGTTTTTTTTTTACGAATTAAAGGGATTTTCTCAAGGGACCGGCAAATTTGTACGAATTAGCGGGATATACGAATAATCGGGATGCAAAATATCGGGATTTCACTGTATTACATACAGGATTGAGTGATGGGCATATAAAAATATTTTTTAGGCAACAAATATTTTTTTAAAATTATATTTTTGTTACAATTATTGAAAAAAAATTGGAACAGAAAATAAATTTTGTCAACATGTATATGCTGTTGTAATTTAGTGTGTATATATACAGAAGGAATATGTGAGATTCAAACCGAAAGTACACAATTAGAAAACCAATACTTTATCCGTTGCTCTATAAAGTCTTACACAAATAAGCGATAAGTCAGAATACTACAAACATACAATTACGGATAATGTATGAAAAGGTTGCATTTTACTGGAAAATTAGTTCATAAATAAAGATCAATCTCTGTTAAAAATGACTGAAACTACTTTTAATGTGTATGTGTAGTCTCAAGCATGAAATTTCTTTCGTAGTAAAGCTTTTGTGTGTACTGGAATCTGAAATGCGGATGTGCAAAACACCTGGCAACAGTGTACTTCTATGATCCCATGACTAAAGTTAGTCCTACTCTAGTCATGGTTTATTAATGTGATCCACCTCGGACCAAATCCGAGGTGAATGATCTCTGGATCATCCTGCAAATACAATTTAAATGTGAATAAGGGCCAAAGTGATTACCAGCTAATGTTTTTATTGAACGAGAGTGAGTGACAGTCAACAGACTTTTCTTTCTTTCATCACCCTCCTTTTCCATCACCAACAACTTTCCTCAAATAAGTAACTGTTCGCTCAACTTATTTGTTTTGCTTAGGGTGATGAATTTAAATATCTCCCTCCCCACAGTATAGAATTAGTTGGAAGACATTCTCTTCACTTCGCAACAGGACGTTATAAATTGAAATCAGTAAAATTAGTGGAATGAATGGTTCGTGGACTTCTTTTCTGTGAGAGTGGCGAGTGACATTTCGTTTTTAAGTTGGAGCCTTTTAGGGCAATGAACAGTGTGAATTATACTGTTGTATAGGGAACTATTGAAATGGGAAATGGCTGTTCACTTTCTCGGTTCTCAACCACCCAATGATAATGCAGAAAGATAGAGCCTAAGCAAGACTGTAAAAATGTTCAAATAACGGCAAAAAACTTCGATCTAAATGTAGCAAACTATGAATCCTGAATATATCCAGAGTAACTTTTATCTTCTACCTAGCAGCATCAAGCTAAAAAAAATTTTTGGCAGTAATAAATAGAATTTTGCAATTCATTTGTAAATACTGGCATTCAGTTTTCCATTTTTTGTTACTTTTTTTTCCTTCAGTATTTCATCTATTCTAAACCAGAAATTTAAAAATTATATAGGCTTATCTGTTCTCATATGCTGATAACTGAGCCACCTATTACAGCAATGGATAGGCTATAATTAATTCAAACATTTTAACTGGTCGTTCCATAATGAACATGTATGTACACTGAAGAGCCAAAAAAACTGGTATAGGCGTGAGTATGCAAATAACAGAGGTATGGAACCAATCAGAGTAACGCGATGCGGTCGGCAACTAGATCGGTTACTGCTGCTACAATGCCAGGTTATCAAGATTTAAGTGAGTTTGAACGTGGTGTTATAGTCGGCACATGAGAGATGGAACATAGCATCTCCAAGGTAGCAATAACATTTGGATGTTCGCGTAAGACCATTTCACGAGTGTACCGTGAATATCGGTAATCCAGTAAAACATCACATCTTCAACATCGCTGCGGCCGGAAAAAGATTGTGAAAGAACGGGACAAACGAAGACTGAAGAGAATAATTAAACGTGACAGACGTGCAACCCTTTCTCAAATTGGAGCAGATTGGATTTGTGGACTACCCTGCAGGATTCATGGTGTGAATTGCCTCCTGCATACCTTCAGACATTAGTCGAGTCCATGCCACGTCGTCTTGCGGCACTTCTGCGTACTCGGAGGGGCCCTACACGATATTAGGCAGGTGTACCAGTTTTTTTGGCTCTTCAGTGTATATTAATAATGCAAAGATGCCTATACAACTGTGATTTTTATGTTGCACGGTAGTGAACAGTTAGGCTAAAGACAACAAGGATCTACAGAGACAAGTCAGTTTGACTCAGTACCAATGCAATGCTCTATATTTCCTCGTTGAAAAAAGAAAGCGCTTTGTAACAGGAGCATCTGCATATGTCATCCTAACCAATGAATCTGTTAAATTAATTTCGTAATGAAGGTTAGAGAAATTCAGTTCATACAAATGCAAGATAAAACTGATAATCTGGATTAGTACTATAGGTCCTACTTGAAATATTGCCATCACATGGAGTATATAGTCTGAAAGTAACTCCTTACAGAGCAAGACACTGGCTGAAGTTTTCAGATTGAAAAATGCAGATTTCACCGGTCTGCTTATCAACTGAAATCCAAACAGTAAAATTAATGTATTTTTAAAACAATACTGCTTTGGTAGTTACTGGGCATAATATAAGTTTAGGTGATGTTATATTAGACCAAGCTAGTTCCTTGGAACTGTGTAATGGATGGAAAATGAAGACTTCACATTATTTCTCCAGGGAATTTTTTTGTTTTGCATTAATTTCTTAGCACAAATATTTAATTTGCATCTATTTTGTGCCATTAATTATGTATGGTAGATTGCATTAAACTGTTAAATTTAATAGCTCTGTCTGATATTGCGAAACATGGCTTATCTGGGAAAAAATCCTGCTAACTCAAATCAAAGTTTGGAGGAACAGTAATACTCCAAGAAAACACAATGTCCGTCATGTTTCCACATGTAAAATTATGAGCTTGACTCGCCTGAGAATAAATGGATAGCTGTGATGGGAGGTCTGCGTGCTGATCGCATGGCTACCAAGGTCCCTAGAGGGTTGTATTAGAGGAATTTCACTAACATTTGTTGGTAATGGGGGAGTGGAAAACAGCAGTACTATTCAGAAATGTTACCATGTAAACAGTGACCTGAGTTCCCTATGAACATAACTGCTGAAGCCTCTCTCTGAAGTCTCATGTTCAAGTAGCAAGGAATGAATATTAGAACGGTGAGGGTTTCTGCCCACCTCCCAGCATGCCCCTACCTTATTTACAACCACATACTCTGTAGCACTTAGTTTAAAACACAGTATCAATGGGAGATTCACTGTCTTTAGCATTTCTGTACATAACGGTACAAAAGGACTTATAATTTTAAAACTCACCAGCCGAATGACTACCACGCAAGACACACCTTCAGTAATTTTTTAAAATAACATTTGCAAATGTATGACAGTTGTTTATTTGCTTGCACGGAAAAATGTATTTTAGGTTACAAATAATAAATTTAAGCAATTCATTTATACATACGAAAAATTAAATTTCAATTGCATTTCTACATTATTTAACAGTGCTTTATCACACATTGGTATATCTGGCTCACTCTCAGTAGTAAAGGCTCAAAGTATAATTGAAAGTGCAGTCATTAAAGAAAGTAGTAGTAACTGATTCATAAATCAACAAGACTATCACATTTACAAGGTGTACTATCCGACTTGAACTCGAAACCCCTCATACAGTAAACCAGTGAGCACAAACTAAGCTACGGAGGTCGGCCACATGAATGCACTTGGCAGTGCAACTTCAACTTCAATGCCAGCTGACTGCACTAGGGTTTTCTGTTTTTATTGCATGGAAATTATGATGTAGTTTATAAACTTAGGTTGGGTTTATGATGACTTCACGTTACATGTAGCATGCATACGTTATACCCTCACATGTAAGTAAACTGTTTTCATGGGTGAAATATTATGATGATTAACTTAGGCAGTGAAAGTTCATGTAATTAATAAAAATGTCATCAGAAAAAAAAGAGTTGATTTTCAGATTGAAAACATTTAATATTAAAGTTATAAAGGCATATTTGTGCCATGACTTTGTTGTGGCCAAGACTAGGTTGCGTAAGTAAATAAGATTACTCACAAGGAAGACGCTCAAAGTACTGGGCCCCAACTCTTTGCTGTGAAAAGTACAGGCCGAAAATATCCATCAATTGCAACACGTCCACAATCATGGAAACAGGGACTAAACGGGTTACGCTTCCCAAGCCAGAAAATGAAAATAATTAAACATCTATGGTTCAAAGGAATTAATATTTCCACACTGCGCAATTTCATTTAAAATTTCACATTTTCCCGGTTTTGTCTGCGATCTCAGCAACTGCATGCCAGAAGCAGTGACAGAAGCCTGCGACACTCGGGTCTGCAAAACTTGAGTACCAGGGCAATAAGCATGGTAAACAACTGGCAAGGTTCTAGCACCCGCACCTCCTACCAGTTGATGTGGCAACATTGCACCCACTAGCATGTCAGCTGCTTTCTGTCTAGACACAACGGCGAAGGCCGGCTTTCGCAAGCGCCAAATTCAGAACACCCACGCTGCCTGGGTGGATTTAACAGTAAGCGGAAATGCTGGGTTAATACCAAAGCAAATTTTGCATGTGTCATTCCAAAGTTAGATGCTACTACATGATCCTCAAGCAAACAATTTGGTCCCCCCTTTTTAAATCACTATGCAATCAAAACAATATACATTTTTCTCAAAATTGAAAAAAAATTACATCAGGATTCTGTTACGCTAAAATACACAAAGGTGAAGCAACCTATTATGAAAGTGGCCCACAGTTGATATTTGTCTCTCTCTTTAAAAATAGTAAAAAAAATGCATGCAGAAGAACCAATGTGTACATATTACAACAGAGAATATTACATACTTGTTAAATACATCAAGATGAGCAGTTATTCAGCCACACAAAATACCTTCAAGAGACTTCTGACAAGGAAACATAAGCACTGAGAATTTGTATGACATGTTAAAAATAACTGAAAAACACCCAAAGTGGTTGATGCAAAGTGCTGGAAGGGAAAAATTTGGTTGATGACAGAATGGCAATAGTTACGAGTCTCAAGAAATCAGTTTGAAGACTTTACAGCCAGCATGGTTTGCTGCCCGTTGGAAGTGCTCATCAAGCCTTGAGATGGTTACTAAAGACGTATCCATTACAGGCTGTGTAGCAGTTCCTGCCACAGGATTTGAGGCTCAGCTGTGGTATTGTCATTGGTTAGTGGAAGTAACAACCCCTGGTGGATGGGTTAATCATAAAAATTCCTGGTTATGAGCCCAGGAAAACACTTACTTTGTGGACAAGATGTCTATGCACTCACAGAAGATTGATGTGTGGGGTGCAATGTCACAGTATAAACGTTCATGATGTTCTTTCATGAAACTGTTAACAGATCATAATGGTCTGACAATATGTAGCTCCGGTGTCAAAAGATAATAGTAATAAGAAAATGTTTTAGCAGGACAACGAGACAGCCCACACTGCTAAGGAAATAACAAATATACTGCTTTTCACATAACTTCAGTAAATTTAGACAGATATTGTGACCAGCAATAGTAAACAGTAAACAGTAAACGCCCTAATTTGCCAAGTATTGTGTCAGCTGCTGGTGATTGTGGGATGTATATTGTTATGTTGGTGATCTTTGTGATGATAATGAAGAAGACTATATTAATAATTATAATTTAAAACTGAAAGATAATTACAACATTTGTTTAAATTATGCTTTTAAAATAATGTAAAATATTTTTGAGCTATATAGAGCATGGGCTTTAAAAACATTTTGAAAAATTAGAGTAGAGCATGCGTACATTATAGTTATGTGAAACGTCTCCACCCGGTGAATGCCACCGAGCTCTCTTTTGTCATGGTTTGTCTATATGCGAGAATTCCTTGCTGGTGGTGTTGGAATATTAAATTTGCAGTTAATTATTTTTGTACTTGCATATTTTATTAAATGTAGTTCCTTGTAGGTGCCCGCATAGAAGTCTCTTCAGTGAAATGAAATATAGACACGTGTTTACTGCTTCATTAAAGGGTCGTTTGTGTGCTTCGGTTCGCCATTTTCCTTAACCATTGTGAAGCGCAAGCAACAATGTATCTACGTTCTGAAATTAAAACTTGTTTGCTTCAAGAAACAGCTCAAGTGTTTTGTTAAATGAACAAATCAGTAAATAAATTATTTTGTATTGGTGGTGAACAAAAGGGATTTTAGTGAAGTAATTTTCCAAGGCTTACCTCGTGTTTAAGTATTACGTAGTGAACAGTAAGTTTGTGTGTTTCGTAAATAATGATTTTTGAAACTGTTGTTAGAATATTCTTAATGTAAGTAGCCTTCAAAAAACTACTTTTTTACTCTAGTTCAATTGATTGAAAATCCAACTATAATTAAGTGTTAAGGCTGTTCCCGTGGCCAAAAAAATTAACGTATTAGCAATGTTATTTCTAACGGTAGAATATGTTACAGGCACATTCCATTAACAGTCTTAACACATGAGATAGTGGACGAACTCACTACATAAGCTGCCGTGCCTCATTTTCCCTTTTGGTGGCCTATGGGCACTGTGAGAGGGTGGATGTAACACTCTGCACTCCGTGCAACAACTAGCACTGCGTAGCGTAATACAGCAAAGGTCACCTATGGTACTTCGTAGTGGAAGTCCTGGAGCTAGCGATNAGGGGACTAGGTGCATAAAGAAACTCGTCAGACCAGTTCTGCTCTTGCCAGCCGGAAGGTTGTACTTTGCACTGTGGCTACGGTTGGAGAAAGAAGTTGAGGGACTGGCTGTTTCTCATCATTGGGGCTAAAGCCACTCAGTGAGGGGAAGGTACAAGCATAGCGTTGAAGCAGTCAACGCGTAATTGCCAAAAACGTACTACTAAAATAACTGAAAAGTAAAAATTCTTCTAAAGTTTTTTTTCTTGAATAGGATGTCACAATGATAAATACCCATTATTTGTTACATAGTGCGTGTAGTTTGTATCAAAACTGCAACATTTTCATTACGAAGAAGACAAAATTTTAACTGTTATGCACTACTTACTTGACAAAAAAATACTGCTAACATTATTTAAGAAATTTGCAACGTGGCCTCACAATTGCAGAGAGTGTATTAGTTTACAAGAAGCCGCACAGCGACATGTGAAATAGTTATTTAAAAAATGATGTGTTATATTTGTGAACAGTGAAAATGGCACTATCCACCCTACAGAAACCTCTTAGGCAAGGCGCCACGATAGTTTCAGTAACTTATTCCTGGACACAATATATGCCACAGTATTATTACATTATTTACAAAAATCTATTGTCATACATTTTAGCATGCTTAAAATATATACATATTTCATAAAACTCTGAATCATATATATATATATATTTAAAATAGGAAATTTGTTTCTTATTTATTGTTTCAAGTAGGCAGAACTAAGGAACAAAGACAAAACAAAAGAGCAGTTTTATTTGTTACCACAAATATTAAATTTATTGAAAATGTATAAATGTGTGCGTTTGGGTCTCAAATGGGAAATATCAACAAATTCATTTTGCGACAAACTATACTGAACCATGCCTGTTGAAACATATTCCTAGCAGCATTTTCAAGTCTAATGAGAAATAAAATCATTGAGATAGTGGCTGTTTTATGGTATAACTGGATTGTAAGGGAATTAGTTAAATAACTGACCCGAAATGAAATATAACTATGTACATAGTTTTAAGGATACTTTTGTAACTATATCACTAAAATATCAACAAAAATCAGGAAGGAGTAAAGGTATAATTCTGTAATGTGACTTGCATGTAGTTACTTGAGTTGTTGAGTTGAGTTGCATTCATAAACAGCACAGCTAACCACCGCATCAGTTAAAAATGTTTAGTATTTTTTTTTTTTTTACAAAACTATTTCCCGCTGCTTTTGCCACTTAAATTCAAATTTTTCATAGAATTTACAATAAGTTGCAGTTTGAATCGACTTGAAGATTTTTCCTTGCCTTCGCCAGGTTGGAGTATGAATTTCACTTTACAAATACCACTTCAAAATACCCACAGTGTGTGTTTTGATATGTAGGATGAACTTCTAGTGACGACCTCATTA
The DNA here is from genome assembly GCA_002778355.1 of Clitarchus hookeri. Taxonomy (NCBI): domain Eukaryota; kingdom Metazoa; phylum Arthropoda; class Insecta; order Phasmatodea; family Phasmatidae; genus Clitarchus; species Clitarchus hookeri. Next base: position 693,226 of record NQII01001224.1, read on the forward strand.
CCACATAGTAGTATTATGTATACATCTGCTTTAATCCAATAATCATCAAGCCGTAATTTCTCAAATGCTTATTTGTAGGAATTTTTTAAAATATATTTATAACACAATATATTTTAGAAAATGTACAAAATTGTTTATGTTGCTCAATGGTTATGGAAGACTTGAAGTCTACAGGCCCTTGCTCGTTGAATTTCAATAGTTTTACACATTCAACACTAAGGTTTTGTGAAATTTACTCTAATTTGTTTGTAATGTTACAAAAATATCTTTGGCAACTAATTTCCAACTAATTCCATGTACAAATAAAAGAAATGACTGTGTGCTTGGCTCTCTATTGATAAAACGTGCTGATATAGATGTACTCTGGTAATGAAGTTGATTTAAAACCTACATGGCAGTGAATATTTCACTAAAAACATACGTAGTTGTTCTTACGTCAGGCCAGGACAATGTTATTAGGACAGTTGGATACAAATACTACTCTTAACACAAAATTTAGGAACCAGTTTACTCCCGAAGTTTATGTGTACAATCACAATCCCGTAATAAGAATATATAACTACAATGCATGGATACAATTGCAAAATACATATCCCTTTCTCAAGGTAACGTTCACACAATTTTTTGTTAATAACCACAGACATACTTTCTTCCTCTGGAGTCGGCACGGTAGTACCTAATAGATGGATGCATCTGTGGAGTGAATACTAAGTATAGTGCGCATGCCAGCTTTGCATTGTGTGATTTAAAATAAGCTGGGTTAATACTGTAATTTGTCATATACTACAATGTGTGTTAATTATGTAAAATAATTTACCTCTCTATTCACAGACTAATTGAAATCTTTTATTTTTATTTTTGCTTAAGATGCACACTCTTATTTGTGAAGTGAACTACTGAAATATAAATGAGTTACTAAATATTTCTTAAGTCTAAACAATAATTATTTTCATAACACAATCATTTTCACATAATAATGTAATATGAGATACAATTAATACAATTAAATAGTTAAAAATTAGTCTCTGTACACAGTTTATCAACAGCTACAGAACTACTATTAAACATAATATATTTTATTACTGACAGTGCCAGTATTTACAATAAGTGTGTATCTCTTGTCCATTAAGTCCCACCATGTTTCAGTCAAAATAGCACCAATCTTTCCTGTCCACAATGTTCTGGAGCGGCCCGAGTGCTGCCACACACACAAGCTCTCCACTCATCGGATACCTCACCCTCTGTAGCACTTGCACACTTTCGTTCATCGCCGAAACACACCATCCGTCGCAGTCTAACACACCCTGATTGTCTTCGATCCCCTACTTTAGTGCCCCTCTATGGCCCAATTTTTGTTCACCATTTGCCACACTTCGACAGACGGCTTCCAGAAACTTCCAACCCTCCAGATGCAGCGGTATTTATAGGGCAAGTGCCCCGGCCCAGAACCTTCTTCGTACATTGCGTTGTACCGCGGGAGGCGATGGAAAGAAGGTTCTTGCACATGCTCTCAAATCTTCGACTCCTCCATCAGGGTGAGGCAGTAACGTCAGTCCACTCCAGCTGTCGATCATTCCCCCCACCAGCCTGGCGACGTAGCAGTGGCTGGGTCCGCCTGGAGAGAGGCGGATCGTGGTGAGTCTCTCCCCACCGCACTGAGAGCAGCCGCACCTAATACAGGTAAAACGGTGTCCAATGCGGGAGTCCGTAAGTAACAATAATCTTGTAGTATAGGTATTTGATCTTTGCAGTGACAACAAAACCACACGTGTTAAGATTCTGCACTTGTTAAAGACCTCACATTAGCCTGTTTTAACATGTAAGCTGTTGCAGCCAGGTATTAAATATAATATAACGTCAGTCATAGGTGTCACAGTGTCATGGTGTAAAATGAAATGGCAAATGTGTTACAATAGGTAACAAATTACAGGTACATTTCTCTGTGTAAGAGCACTGAAAGTAACATGCACGCACAAGTATAATCAACAACTGCAAAAAAATCCTTCTCTTTTATAACTGTTTCTCAAATTTAAATTGGGAATAATTTGTAACATTATTTCAAAGCAAAACAAAACTATGAATGTATTATGATAAAAATTATTTAAAAGTATAAATACTCTTAGAATACATAATGTTTACCTTCTTGCGTTGTTTTTAAAAATTACCCAGAACCTAATGAGTTTGAAGAGATTCATTTCAGGACAAGATGGAATAAAGTTCTTATTATACATTAATGTTACTACTGCTGTTTGATGAGTTGTTAATTACACACACCCTACAAAACTCTGATCCACTTAACAACCCTGCAAAGAAACAAAGAAAAAATCGCGAGCTACCTGATCCAAGGTACAGAGTTGATAATGGCTTCCCACCTTAAAAAAAGGTGTTCACACAATAAAGTAAACAAAAAGTGACTACACAAAAAAGGTAACCAAAATACAAAATTAAAATAAAAAAAAAACAAAAAGATTAAATTAAATTACAAATAGCTAAAATTTTTACCTTACTTTTACCTATCCACTGCCGCACCCAGAATACAAAGCCCTTTAGTTGCATGCCAGTTGCTTGCTTATCCAGCATATTACATCACCACAAAATTCTTAGACATTGAATTGAAACAGTACATTGAACTTGATAGTTCATGTATCTTCAACACTAGGCCTACATGAAAGAAAATTAATGTTCCAACCCTCTTTTTGTTCCTAAATTAGCTGCCTAACGACATTGTACACTATGTTGGCATGAGTTCGATTCTTTGCAGGACATTAATTTTAGAAATCACTCAACAACTTGATTGAACCTGTTAGTAGTCAAGCTGTGACGTAAGTTTGCAAGCATACAGTTTATTAGCTGCAACGTTTTAACAAGTGATTAAACAAAATATAATTACTTTTACATTTATCCTGTTGATTAACTATTTAACAAATAACTGTAACAAAATTTATATTTAAAACTTAGAATTTTAACATGTACATATATATAAACACATAATCTACAGTACAAGTTGGTTTCCACAGGTAGTAAAGTAACTGAAATGTTAAATAATTCATAACAGAATAACATGAAATGACAATTCACCGCAAGACAAAAAAAAACATTTTTATAATATATTTCGTAAGAAAAAAATAACTGCATGGTTAAGCAGAAAATTATTATTCACTTAATTCGTAACTGTATAAATTAATTTTATAAAAAAATAATTTGTAACTCTGACATGTTTTATTGGTAATGCAGTGACAATAAAAATAGAACTTCAATGGAAAGTAAAAAAAAAATTTAATAAAATTATTTTTAGGTCTGTAAAAGGAATGAGTTCAAAATAATTATTAAGATGCTAAACAAGTGGTTTAGGGGTGCCCAGTAAAGTTAAAAGCAAATCTTACAAACTAGAACAAAATAATTTTATATTTATACCAAAATGTGGAATACAATTTTTTTGCTAATTTTTTAAGCAAGATGCTTTTTGCTTACTACAAAAATTCAGATTACTTCTGTTTCAATAAAAATTTAGGTAAGACATGACTATAAGCAGCGAAGTAGCAAATAATGTAACTTTACTTTACTATGGAATATCTAATTCACAGGTTTTTGTTTCAGTGGTAACTGTAGCCGTACCATTGCTGTACGCACTGCAAGACACTAACATGCTTGCGGAGACCTTTATGAAAACTCACATTCCATTGGCTAATGCGTTCTCCTCTATTCCTCTTCCAACCTTGTTCTCCCCTGAACTGACTTCAGCCCCACCACTACTAGGACCTCTCCAGATGTTTACTATATACAACCTCCTTGGTTTGAATGTGAACAGCAACAAAGTGACATCACAAATCCTAAGCACTTCTGAAGGAGACAAAGTAAGCTAAAGAAGCTCATAGGTGAATTCAAACATAATGCTATTTTTTGGGTCTTCATTGCTGCTTATTTTTAAACTTTATACACAGAGGATTTTGTTTATAATCATGCCATTTAGTATGGAAGGATTCATGAAAACAAACAGCACAAGTAAATTGCATTTTCCTTAATATTTACAAAACTATACATTATTGTGAGATGCTATTACACATTGCCACTAACCACTGAATAAGCCAGTGGACATCGGAATCCTGCTGAAAAGGATAAACCAGCACCTAGTCTGCCCTTGCACACTGTATTATGCCCTCAAGTGCTATGGAAAGCTCAGCTATTCAGTCCTTGCCTTCATTCTCTCCCACCCTGCCCCCAACATTGCTGACCTTCTTTTCAAGGTCACAAGACAGGGAAGTCAATTTCATGCTGAGTCCATTCAGGAGACCCTAAGAAGAATGTGTGTGAACCACTGTAGTGACAAGCGCTTGCACAACAGAGTGAGAATTTAGTCCACATGGTTAATTAAATTCTTACACTATCATATCCTTGACCATTTTTAATTTTAACAAGATAGAAGTCCACAAAATATTTTCTTGGGAAAGTTGAAGTGACACTTCAAGTTCACCTAACGAGCCGCCAGTGATTTATTAAAGTGAATATATTTTGCGTTCACAACTTACTGTACCGAAAGTCTAGCTATAGCTTCAATTAACCAAGAATATATATTTTTTTACATTAATTCTGGAAAATCGGATATGGTAGCTGATTGCAAATGCATTGCTGAATACATGAATTTTCAAATTATAAAAAGTAATCTTTGAACTAAGGAAGTAATTTTTATATACCTATGCTTATATTGTTAAATGTTAGATATGCAAAAAATACTCTGTACATGGTAATATGGGCATTACGTTATCTTCAACAGCATACGGTCCTGGCTGTGAGATCTCACAATTCTAAGATCAAGTCCTGTGAAACTGATTTCCCTAGTTTCCTACATTAATTTTTTTCCTGTTGTGAATTAAAAATTAATATAAGTATAAATTACGTTGTTAATACAAAACACTCAACTTCTGATTTTAAACTTGCTGCTAGTTACTTATGTCAACTCATAACTTTCTTAGCATTTATCCTCTTATTTTGATTATACGAAAGATTTCACTTTCCTCATATTAGATAACACTTAACACTGCATATTAAGTTAATAAATGGAAGCTTACAAAACTTTTTTGCAGAAGAACCCTCCCTCCAGTTTCTATGTTCGATTCACATTCATTGCTGTGTAGCTCTGCCGTTCATCATCATTGGGAGCTATGCACAAGGAAGGTACAAGCTCTTGTGGGAGTTTTTGTCCTCCCATTGGGTTATCATAAGTTACATTCTGTTTGGTGGGAGGGAGGAGAAGAAAGCCCTGCCCCTATGCCTGGTCACTTCAAACTGTTGACACCTGCGGCAGTGCCTGCTAATGATTTCACAGAGCCCCATCCCCCCATGTTGCCCCAGTGGCCAGGTTTCCAAAATATTTACCTCACACACATCCAGCCGGAGGGGAGAGGTAGGATGCTTTGTAGCTATAGCACATGCATTCTCTTACCACCACAGCTCGTACACGCAGTTCCTAATCCCTCCGCTCGCAGTGCCATGTACTAGACTCGCTCCAACAGCCTCCAGACATCCTGCCGCACCATGGCTATCCAGCTGCGGCATCCTTTGTTGGCTGCTTACGTTGCGAATATAGAACGGCTTATCGTACAAAAATATATAATACACCAATCAAAAAAGGATGCCTGTACCTTGAAATTAACATATTTACATGTTACTTTTACATGTTTTCTGTCCATAATTTATTTCTCAATTGATCTTATTTTAACAGCCTTTATACAGACACACCAAAATAATTATTTACGTCCAAACTCCTTGTCGTATAGTGATGAAAATATCACAACATTTCCAATGTTAGCGTGTGAATATTGCTTTATATTTGTCTATACAATTAAACCATTTTCATGTATCATATACTCTATTGTTTGTGAAAATTGCAACACCCAGAAAGAATGGCCCAAATGAAACCAAACTCAGAGGATATGTAGAACAGTGTACCAGCAATAAGTGATTACAATTGCAGAGAGATGATTTATACGTACGCCCAGCAGCGCCCTCTCTTGTGTGACCAGAAAGGTCAATGTTACGCCAAACTCAGTCAGTGAAGAGCCATTAAATGAGGTGAAAGCAAGTGCCAGTATGCCTCATCAATGTCAAAGGGCGCCATATCAGCATGTGACTGAGTTCGAACGGGGAAGAATGATCAGTCTCTGGGAAACAGGTTTGTCATACAGTGACATTTCTTCTAGTACAGGGCATGCTGCTACGACAGTGATGCATGTGTGGAACCAGTGGATAGAAGAGGGTCCTACACAGCGACGAGCGGGTACTGGACCATGCAATGTGACCAGAGCACGGGATGACCGCCATCTTGTCCACATGACCGTACAGCCTCGTCCACAATGTTGGCTCGACAATGGAGTACTGCAATGGGTGTGGACGTGTCTGTGTTGATGGTTCAATGCCATTTACTGTGGGCTGGACTGGTGGTGCACATGCCAACCATTGCGTCGGCTTCCATTGTCAAGAAACCACAAACGCCTCAGACTGCAATGGGCACGTGAACGCCATTGCTGGCGTGCCGAGTGGCAAAATGTAGTGTTTTCAGATGAGTCTCGCTTCAACCTGTCCTACATTGATGGCCACAAATGTGTTAGATGCTACCGTGGCGACCACAATCTGGCAGCCAGCACTATAGACCGGCATAGCGGACAAACGTCAAATGTGATGGTTTGGGGTGCCATTGGATACAACATACGATCATGACTCCTACATATTGAGGGCAATCTGAACAGCAACCGCTACATCAGGGAGGGTTTAGAGCTCAAGGTACTGCCCCTCCTTCAGACGACTCCACATGCCATATTTCAGCAGGAAAATGCCCAGCTACATGTGGTGAGAAATGTGCAAGTCTTCTTCATTGAACGACGGGTACCACTGCTTCTCTGGCCTGCATGTTTGCCTGACATTTTGTGTCACCCATCGAACATGTCTGGGATAAGATTGGTCGGCAACTTGTTCGTCAAGGTCCTCCAGCAACCACTGTTAATGCTTTGTGGACTTTCGTACAAACCACATGGATGGAAATTCCCCAGGAACATATTCAGGTCCTCTTTTCCGACACTTAGGGGCTCTTGCAGCATATGGGGGCTTCACACCATACCGAATTCTCAAGGACAGAGATCATATACAGTTCTGTAAACCTAATCAATTGTGTATTGTCATGTACCTAATCTGTGGTATAAAGTTCATTTCACTCAGACGTATGCTTCTTGGTGTTGCATTTTTCACTAATGTTAGTGTACTATCAATTTTACATAATTATCAAACAATAATTTAAAAATTATTTATGGTTTTAAATATTTTTAATTACTTTTGTGATTTGTTTATGATACTCTTCAAGGAAACTGAAACATTTTTTCAATTACTAAATATTTTCAGTTCACTTGAACATTAAGTTAAATTTGCTGAAAATGTTAACATTTTGCATTTCTCACATCTCTATGAACAGCAACATATTTATTTAATTTTGTCCTTGCGAGAGGTTTTGAAATGTTTATGGCGTAAACAAACACCCTTTTTAGTGTAGTTCATTATGTACAACACTAGAGTTCCTCACCCCACCAATAAAATTAACAGAACTCTAACCTTTAACTAGTATAATACTTGGTCATTAAAAAAATAAAACAGCTGGCAATGGTAACTAACTATAGTAGCCAAAGTGTTGGACTGAACTGATCAGTCTTTCAATACCTGCCACTAGATTTGTAGTGTTTCTTTATAAACACAATTTTCTTCAATGACAGAACAACTTTGGCAAAGAGATAAATTGTGGCTTCAACACTTTTGGAGAACTATCGAAATTTACTTAAGTTATATGAAACTGAGAATACCTGCGAGTACGGTTACTATACATCCAGCAAAAGGAGGACATGTCCTTTATCAGTCTTTTTTCTGCTTCTGGCTGAATTCTTCGCGGTGATCAAAAATGTTTGGATTTTTGATATGATAATAGATACCAAGTGTTTGTCTACTGACACGTCACTGTCTGCTCTCCACTCTGTATGTGTTCTACAGGTTGATGGAGCGCTAGATCGCTTGGTCAACCTTATTGCGTAGCGAACTGACACATACTCAGGGGTGAAATCAGGCGGCTAATAAACACTTCGACTTTGGATTCGGTTAGCTAAACAGTTATTTATTGCATCATTACGTCACTCATTATATAGGTATGGTACACTGCACTTTTGGGTTCCGCTTCCTGCCACCTTCCCTTACCCGTCAGAGGCCTACAGGTGAGAGTTTTAGTTTATAAACGTCTGGGAAAAGTGGTCGGATTTGGAGGCGCGGTTACTTAACTGAGCTGCTACTGTGTGCTGGCTTCATCTCGGCGTCCCGGGAAGTCTTGTTGAGGTGTCTCTCGGCGACTTCGGCGTCTGTCCTGCGACGTCTCTCTGTGCTTACGTCCAACTCGGCCGCACCCCTGGATCTGACCCCGCGTCTCTTGAGTCCTCGGGATTGACTGACTTCTCCACTACCCTGCTGAACTATAACCCATCCCCTTAGAGGAATTCCCTACGTCATTGGCGACCCGGTTTACATCAAACTTCGGCGTGTGTCGATCAGGGGACGCAAACCTCACGCACTGACGAGCGCCTCTCTCTGTCCCCTAGCACGTGCGTCATTGGAAGGAAATTTTCGGGTGACGTCGGTATGAGCATTTGACGCACGTTCTGGCAGGTTGTGAAATTGTCGCTCTCTTCTCGGCTGGGCGCGTCATGCGTCACTACTAATTATTTTAATATACATATATATTTTTTGGAAAAAAATTTATTATAACTGTGTTAACATTTACTTTGTTACTCTGTATGTGCTTTGAAAAAAAAATCATGTAACTCAAGTTTACGATTTTTAATTTTTTAATTTAGATTTACTTTTTGTACTGCAGTGTCTGTATTAAACTGTTTTGTTGTTTAAAACAGCTGTTTGCATACAAGTTTATTTTTGTGATAATTTATATTTTATGTTAATTGGTAATGGGGACATTATTTTATGTTATTGATTCAACTTTTCAAAAGTGTTTGCTTGGAAGAATAATGACTTGAAACAATTTGTACAATATTAAAATCAAGCTATATGCAAAAAAAAAAATATATACCATTTTTTAGCATAAATAATTTGTGGCTTAAGTGAAATTGATTCATCCTCCTTTTTAATGAAATGTCCTTTACCATAGCGAACATCCCTCTTTTTTATTCCGAATGTCTGGTAGCCTTACATGAGAAAGAATGTTTCACAGCGACACTACAAAGGATATTTGTGAACATTATATGTTATGAATATTGGTATGATATGAACAATGGTGTATATTTTCAGCATTTGTTATAAACAAAGTATATTACTCTTCAAAATCACATTCCTTTTTAAATGTACCTTTCTACATACATTTACTCCACTAGAGTTGGCAAAAATTACTTTTATATAAATAAACCTGGGACCTACTGTATGTTCTCAATGCTAGACGGCACATCATCCATTGTTGCAACATGTCCATCAGGAACTTTGAGGGGGAAGAAGCCATACAGGAATAACAAAATGCCAAATACTGCTTGAACCACGAGAGCCATGATGCAATTCTGACCACACAGAGTCATTATGCTGTGTGCGGTAGCAGCCAGATATCTATAGGTTCAAGAATCTGAAACATCAAATAAAAATTAACAAAATGACAATTTGCAGATAAAATACTGGATATTACAAAAGTAGACAAAACATTTTCTGTGTAAATCAGTAGCCACAGGTAATCTTAGTAATATAAGCTACATACCCTAAAGTAATATTGTATTATTTTGTTACTGCTTTCATAATATTAACCAACACATTTAGCTCACAATTAACTCCTACTATGAAAAATTTAAATGGTACAATTTTCATGCAAGAATATTTCTTACTCATTTTTCAGAGATTTACATAGTAATAAAAGACTATATAACTGAAATTGTTAACCATGGTATGCTATTTCTGCTGCGCGCAAGTAACTTATATTTTTCATGAGCAGCAAAGAATCAGAAACAGCAGTTGCGCTCGGTGGGATGACACAAACCATACATAGCAGAAAAATTGCATGCCGGAAATAAATTAACACAGTCATTTTATTAGGAAAATGGTGACAATGATTAGTAGTTAGAGTGTATCAAAAATTCAGGATTCTCAGGACAACTTACTTTTGAGGATATGTGTGATTTCGTTGTTTTCATATTCCTGTGCACTGCTTACAGGATATCCAAACATCATCTCATCAGCAATATCTGAAAAAACAAATTAGATTTCATAATCTCACCACTCTCAAGACACTCCAATGTTTGTAATTTTAGTTTGGCTGTGTTTTTTTTGCTCATTCTGCTATTTTTGCTGTACCTCTGCAAGCAAGAGCTGAAATAGCTGCTTTTTATAGCAGAAATATCAACTGCTACTGCCACCCGAACAGTATACAAAAAAGTGCTTCCGGTAACATGAACGCCAACTAGTAGAATAGCAAACCAAGCAAACAGACCTTATAGTTTCTGGAGATCTTCTTCAAGAGGGATTGGTCCTCACCATTTTGATATTTTGTATTATTCGCTACAGCCAGACAGTACGTACATATACTGTATTTAGTTTTACTGACTTACAGCATGCTGGACACTGTTTTGATACGATTCCTGAACTCAGTACTGTATTTATAAACTGTTGTTGCTAACGTCACCTGTGAAGTCATCCTAAGAAATACATCACTTATTTCTTCAGAGTAGTTAATAGTTAGAAAACAACCAACAGAGTAAATTCATAACTAAAAAATGAAAACTGCAGAGTTATTATTTGTTTTGTTGTGAACAAAATTTTGATACATCAAAAACAGAAATGATTACCAAAAAGCTGATAAACAAAATGTGGGGGATCAATTCCGCTTAACAAATGCTTCAAGTCATGTATACAGGATGAGTCTGAAAACTACAGACAAACCCCAACTGCATATTCCTTATGAAAAAATAACATCAAAAACATATATACGACATGCTTCGTAAGGGTGATACAAGGTGCAGCTGAAACACATTATTATTGTAAATTTTACAGAAAGTATTGGATATGGAACAATGACATACCAGAATAATGTGAGTTGAACAAATATCAGCATCCACAGCAAAACTGGTTGCTGCCATTAAATTATGTCATAGAGAAATTAAGGGTTACAACCCTTTTGTTGCATTGAAGACCATTAAAGAGCAAGTTATATAGAACAAAAAAAAAAAAAAGACATCTTGTGTTATCACGCTAAACCCCACCTATTGCGAGGAATTCATACCTAAAGGTCGCAACCATTACATTAATGCACCTGCCATGCACACAACACACGTGTGCATTTGTATAATAGAACCTACACTGACAAAGTTGGTATGGCTGGTAGGGAATGCACAGGGATGCTACCTTCACACACTCGTAGGTGAACACACGTGAACCTTTAATAACATATGGACAAGTACAGTGGTGAATCCCTTGGGGGGGGGGGGGTTAAAAGGCACTCATTCTCTCCCTTGGAGCTTGATTTAACATTGGATGTTATTCTTAAAACAAGTACATTGTTAATAGTGCAGTATTAATTCATTTATTAAAAAAAGTATTTTGATAGATTATCCTGTTAGTATTGAAATTAATATGTACCATTACAACTAAATGTTTGCTGGTAAGTATGAGTTTTGGTCGTAAAGCACAGGGTTGGTGGAGTTGCTTTGAATTTCCTATATATGTATTTACCTTGAAAATACACTAGGAAATAATTTTCTGAGAACTATGGCAGCTTTAAAAAGTTATGATAAAACTTTAACTGTACTAAAAACGAGTAGAATAACAGCTGCTATTATTGATAGCTGTGTGCCACTTTTAGAAAAGTTGCTGTTTGTATTTGAAACTAGAGTGCAACGACACAGGCATGAATTTAGCTGAAACCCAGCATGACATTATTATGTTGAACTGTTCAAATGTCAGTGATGTCAGTAAAGTGGCGGGGTATCTCATGCAGACATGTAACCAAGAGAATGGCAATGCCTTAGTTTTCATCACCTAACCCATCTTACGTTCAATTTTTTCGATTATACTTTACTGCATTAATTCTTGCCCATTTTTCATTGGTGAAATTAGCATAATGTTACACCAGCAATAAAAAATTCAGATATAAAGCAATCTTGAAATTCAGTGTCTGTAATAATTTTTTTATAACCAAAACTAAAACGTGTAGACCTACGTCTTATTTTTCTCAGAAACATGTTCAATAGAGCATAACACACAACATAACCTCATATATCATACAACTTTATTTGAAAAAATTGGATTCTTAATTAAATGTATTATGAGATATGTACAAACATATTTTTTTGTTCAGAAAAAATTTTTAATTCACATTTTCGGGTGTTTTTAATCAAGTGTTTATTTATTTATTTCGACTTTATTTATACCGGTGAAGTTAAGGCTTCAATTCCTTCTCTTACACTTAACCAGGTAAAACATACTGTACAAATACGTAAACATAATGAGCAAGAAAGAAATATACTTAAACACTTAAATCAACAAAAGACGAAATATAAATATGATAGCTCAAATATATTAAACTCTAAATATGATCTGTGGTTTCCAATAGGCAACATGCAAATTTCACCAATATTGTTGAAAATGATACAAACACATTTGTATATGCGTATGAAAATAAAAATTTGCCTTTTTTTTTTTGCATAAAAATCGGTTTTGACAAAGTTATTTGAGTATTAAAACAGTAACTTTCGCGGCCGCTGTCACGTGAATGCGGAACGCTCTCTCATTGGTTTGACGTCACTAGTCATACGCCGGCGGCCGGCCTCGGCACGTTGCAAACACGCAGCACTAAAATGGAAGGTAACTGTGTGAAAGCGCAGTTGAACAATCTGCCACGAGTAGATACAGATAGGCTACTTGTTTACTTAAATTCCCATTGTTTTGTGTAACCTGAAATAAGAGGTGTAAAATTACAAAGGTAAGAACGTGATCTTCAAAGCGACTGTAGCCCTACATCACATGTTAAAACTTATTTGTTTGTACATTTTATTGATTTACGTATTATTATTATCATCTCTGTTTATGTTTGCGATTCCTAAGATTCAAAGAAGGAAATTAAAATATGGAATAGGTATTACATTCACAAGAATAACACAATTGTAATGACGGCGACTGCAGCGAGCGTACTATGTTGTCGCGCCATGTTTGATGTGTGATAAATTAACTACATTATTTAGAAATGAAACGTATTGTTGAGTTGAGAATGAAGGTTACAAATATTTCTGGATTCTAAACCACGTTTCGGTATTCACAAAATTTTTTTTTCGCTTTATAAATGACAGATAACGAGCAGTATGGTGACAGTAGGCCTAAAGCTAGCACGCTAGTGTCTACCCGACACCATACGACTTCTCGAGCAGCTGCCGGCTGGCACACCTGTATTTCCGCGTTCAACCTCGTTTATAATCACTATATTGAAGCCTTATCTATAGTGTTCAGAAACTAAAAAATTATTTAAAAAATAACTTTCTTATCATATTGTTTTTTATGTTTTGTGTACCTAACATACCTTTTATTATTCTGACGTCACGATAGCTGTCTGAACTTTATTTTTAAACTGGAAGAACTGTACACATAAGCTGAAAATATAGATATGGTAGTTTGATACCTGGGATGAGATTAAATACAGCAAAGAAAATCTGTAATAAAAGCTTAACATTTTGTTTTATTCTCAAAAGCTGTTTTCTTTCTGTTTATTTAAGGGAAAGGGTTATCAAAGTAACACAGCCTACTTGCGTAAAACGCGTAGGCTAATTAGTGTCAATTTTGTGGGCCTCGTAATTTTTTGTAACGTCCATCTCAGTCATCCTTGATAAACATTTCTAAAAACATACATTTAAGTTTTTTGAAAGTAAAATTAAGTTGCTACTTAACTTAAATTGTTAGACTTATGAAAGCTAACTAGAAAAAAATCAAAACAACTTAAATTTATTAGAAATTTCTATGTTTGAAAAATACTGTATAATATAAACACAAATTTTTGCAAGAGGGACTCTTGAGACCCACCCAAATAATTTAATGTTTAATTTTCATGGTTTAACATAGTGAAATGTTATTATTTAGGCATACAGTGTGAATATAGCCTTAATATGATAGCTGTGCTCTTAAAACAAATGTTAGAAATAATATTAAATTAATAAAAAATATCTATACCAAATTTTGTATGTTAGGCCTAACTTGGAATGAATAAGCTTACAAAATGTAAAATTTAAATTGTGTGGCTACATTTTGCTAAACATATTTATATGCCTTTATTATTATGAAATACGTTAACATATTTTTTATGCTCACGTCTACATCACATACGAATTGCTAAATGCGTTTTGGTGCGTATTAAACAATACCATTGTACCGTAATGAAGGTTAGGTCAGATGTAAATAGAAGATATTAAGAAGTCNTTTGGTGCGTATTAAACAATACCATTGTACCGTAATGAAGGTTAGGTCAGATGTAAATAGAAGATATTAAGAAGTCCAGTGTTAAAACTGCCTACATAGGGGAAACATAAACACCTTAAATATAATTACGTACGTCGAAATGGTCTTCGCAAACAGAAAGAACTGATTTTGGCTAAACATCTTCAATGTCTCGCCTAACTGGGTTAAACCTGTCTTCCTGTTTATTTAGTTTTTTGTAACTAACAAATATTTTATCAAGTGTTTTGTGAGATGTGCTAGTACACTGCGGTACAATAAACCATTTAGATGATTTTGGTATACTTGACTGTTTATTTTCCCTCTCCATTACTTCAAACAATTTATATTTAACCAAATACGCATCACCGCTGAAGTAAACAAACGCGGTGGCCAAGGTAGTATCTTGGGACGTCACGGAGTGAGCAGGCACGACAGATGCGTTTTGGCGGGCGTTTCAAACATAAAACTTTCACTCAATCATAACTTTTTCAAAACTAATTTTTAAATCATGATACTTTGTAAATACATTTCTAACACATAAATTAATGAAAACCAAGTGCCAGTAAAAAATGTGCATGTTGCCCATTATGTACATATCTTGAGCAGGACTAGCGACAGGAGAATGTATGTTTAAAGAAATAAAAATTACAATAGCACAATAATATGGATCTATAAAAGCACAATAATGAGTATCATAATCTGCATTATCAACTATAAATATAAATGTGTAGAACTTACAAAATAGCTGAAAGGAAAACAAGAGATTCAACTCAATAAAATAAATAAACATATATATAAAAACCATTTACAGATTAATGAAAATTGAATGCAGCAAAATCCTTGAAATAAATTGATGAATCAACAGCAACAAATTACACATTGATTAAAGTGAGTGTACACATAAACAGGTGTTGCTAGGTTGTAAAAAATAGTTAAGGGGAAAAAAAGGTAGACAAATTAAAATACTACAGCAAAATTCTAAATTATTGTATGACAGACGGGTGTTACCCTCCTGTAAATATTTGCAGACAGAGCTAAGAAGATTCTTAACTAAATGTATTGTTATGTGCTCGCTTCCCTTGACCTCTCTCATGCAAGCGAGTGGAAGAGGGCAGAGTAGTGATAATAGCGAGCGACGATGGACCTCCGAGCAGAGTGTTTATGAGAGTTGGGAGTTTGGGGCGATTGTGTGGCCTTAAGCAATAGACGATCAGCCAGAAGAGCAACGAGTGGCACCAGAAGTGACCAGGGGGAGGAAAAACTGTGACTGCAAGCATCGGTGCAGTGAATGGTGGGACTGGCAGGTTGGACTATTGCACTGGTTGCGTGAGTGAAAGGCATTGCAAATTATGACAACAGGAAGACTGAACACGTGTTAATGATGAGTGTGAGTTAATTGACTATAACCAAACAGACATAGCGAAGGACTTTAATTACAGTTGAGAAGACATAAAATACTGCGTTCATTGAGAAATAAAATGAGTAATAGTGGAGATATATAGATAGATTAATATTATAAATAATAGCTGTGTGAATTAATTAAAAATAACATGTAGTTCTTTTATTTTTATTAAGACCTCCATCCTTCACAAACTCGGANTAGCTGTGTGAATTAATTAAAAATAACATGTAGTTCTTTTATTTTTATTAAGACCTCCATCCTTCACAAACTCGGATATGCCCCTCAAGCGCCGTGTAACAGAATTATGAGCTTTTATACAAATATATTTTTTCGTGAAGAAAACTATTTCGAATTCGCATATTAGGGGTTTTTAATCAAGTGTTGGCAAATTTCATAGTTAAGTCAAGCATTACAGATGGGTGGTACCCTCCTGTAAATATTTGCAGAGACAGCTGAGAATATTGTTAATTAAATGTATTATGAGCTATTCATGAACATATTTTTTTGTTCAGAAAAAAATTTCCAAATTTGAACATTTGGTTTTGTCAACCAAGTTTTGGTAGGCCTACCTAAATGTAAAAGTTTTTAAGTATGACAAACAAGTGATACCATCATGAAAAATTTTTAATTCGCATCCTGTGCTTTGTTATTCAAGTAAAGATTAATTAAAACTTAACACAGCCTGCCAGAAATAGAAAAAAAGNATTCGCATCCTGTGCTTTGTTATTCAAGTAAAGATTAATTAAAACTTAACACAGCCTGCCAGAAATAGAAAAAAAGTTGTTAAAATAAATAAGAAAGACAATACCACACTGTTGTAGTTTGTGGCAGAAAAAATTTTGTGTACCTATATTTTTCTCTCTTACGCCCCTGTTATTATAAGAATTCCAGCATTGCACAGTGATGATTCATGTGGTCTGCTGGGCTGCCCCACGAGTCATTTGTCGCAGCAGAAGTTGGGATAGCATTTGGAGGAGGTAAGTAGGGGAGGAAGGATAAAGCAGAGATAGAGCTAACTTCATTCCAGACAATTGTGAGGCACAGAAAAATGTGAATGACAAGGGTGAGACTGCCCCATCGCTGCCACACAAGACACTAAATAAGTATGCAGTGTTTTTGTTGTGCTGCATGTAATTATGGGACCTTAGCAGTAGCCTAGTCATTTGATCAGTGATAATCTTCAGGGCCATATGGTAGTTTTCTAGGTTTCTGATTAGAGGGTTTATTTTAAGATATGACTGACTTATAAAGCCATTTGAGCTATATTGGAAGGTTCGTAAATGTTATTTTCGGTACGTTTTTAAATTTGTTGTACTTATTTTAAAGCTACGCCCCTAGTATATTCGTGTTCTTCGTGATTAGTAGAGTAGAAATATATCATAATTTTGAATTTTTTTTTAGTTTTTCGGATATAAAGCTTAGCAAATTGTTATTAGACGAAGTGATATAATTGCAAAGCTCACCTCACCAAAAGTTTTTTTAATTTATATGATTCTGATGCTGTAAACCATCTCACTTTAACTTAACTGCATAAAATGTTTTTTTTTCCTTCGGATATAAGGATTTATGGAAAAATATTTTTTCAATTAATTATTATTACAATACACACTACAATGAAGCACTCTTCCCAATAAAATTCAGTTGAAATACAAACAAAAACTTAAATAATTTTTGAGCATACTGGTAAACTTAGAGACGTTAAGTATACCCTGCTATACAACAGCAGTACGCTTGTTATACTATATCTAAAACACTTGCTTATTGTCGCCCATACTGCGAGTATGTAATCTTGCGATCAGTATCTTTAGGAAAGAAGTATTTAATAACACAACTAATACAGGCCAATATTGAACTAGTGNTGTAATCTTGCGATCAGTATCTTTAGGAAAGAAGTATTTAATAACACAACTAATACAGGCCAATATTGAACTAGTGAAAAATGCACGTGTGAATTTTAATACCTGTTTATTTATTTCCCATTCTCTTTGTCTAACATCAAACAATGCAAAAGTAACCTCTCTCACAACAACGTATGCCGGCATAAGCAAGGCAAAATTTAAACACAATGTTATTGTTTAGGCTGGGGATGAACGATAGATATCGATAGAATACCATATCTATATTTTTCAGTGGGGATACATGGAAAAAGTTTAGAAATTACGTTTCATTTGGATATAGATCGTTTTATTGTGCATTTCATTTTGAACACCTATGCATTATTACTTTATCACGAAGATTAGTTTGTAAAACTCACAACCACTGTTTTGTGACCATGTAAAATAAAATGTGTTAATTAATCTAAGAAACTCTTTCTTATTGCGTATTTTCTGCTTGTCTGATGGGCGTCGGCAGTACACTCGTAAATTGTAATAGCCAACATAATATTAACTTTTGTTTGTTCGTGCATCAGTTGACACAGGATTTGTAAATGGCACTTTGTTTGTTTTGTTTACATCAAATTGCCACTCACTGACTGTCAAAATATCACTAACTTATATGAGACAGACAATATTTTGTAAACAATAATTCGTCTATCAGTTTTTTTTTTTTTTGACGTGACAACGTCTTAAATTAGGTTGCGGCTGGGAGTCACTTATGAAAAAGTGTAACGCTNTGTAATCTTGCGATCAGTATCTTTAGGAAAGAAGTATTTAATAACACAACTAATACAGGCCAATATTGAACTAGTTAAAAATGCACGTGTGAATTTTAATACCTGTTTATTTATTTCCCATTCTCTTTGTCTAACATCAAACAATGCAAAAGTAACCTCTCTCGCAACAACGTATGCCGGCATAAGCAAGGCAAAATTTAAACACAATGTTATTGTTTAGGCTGGGGATGAACGATAGATATCGATAGAATACCATATCTATATTTTTCAGTGGGGATACNACTATATTTTTCAGTAGGGATACATGGAAAAAGTTTAGAAATTGCGTTTCATTTGGATATAGATCGTTTTATTGTGCATTTCATTTTGAACACCTATGAATTATTACTTTATCACGAAGATTAGTTTGTAAAACTCACAACCACTGTTTTGTGACCATGTAAAATAAAATGTGTTAATTAATCTAAAAAACTCTTTCTTATTGCGTATTTTCTGCTTGTCTGATGGGCGTCGGCAGTACACTCGTAATNGTTAATTAATCTAAAAAACTCTTTCTTATTGCGTATTTTCTGCTTGTCTGATGGGCGTCGGCAGTACACTCGTAATAGCCAACATAATATTAACTTTTGTTTGTTCGTGCATCAGTTGACACAGGATTTGTAAATGACACTTTGTTTGTTTTGTATACGTCAAATTGCCACTCACTGACTGTCAAAATATCACTAACTTATATGAGACAGACAATATTTTGTAAACAATAATTCGTCTATCAGTTTTTTTTTTTCAAAATTTTTTACCGATATTTTATATATATATATAGTTATATAAAATAGGGTACTTCCCAAAATCGGGAAAATAATACAAGCAAATGTTATATGTGGTCATTACTAATCACACTTAATAAGAATTTTATTGGGGCTTCATGTAATTTGCAGTATATACCATGAAATGTGATGACGAGGAAGGTTTCTAAGATTTAGGTGTTTATAAGCTAAAACACATTAAATTTTGTCAAATATATTTATTTTGGGTAGCTGAATCGTGTTTAATCCGAGAACACCTCTGGAAACGAAAGAGCTTATTTGCAAAACGTTAGTAAAAGGATACGTTTTTGCCGACAGGCTAATGCTATAAAGCTATGAATAAATGCAATCAAGCAGTGTCGGAACACCATTTAATTCTGTTTAGNTGCCGACAGGCTAATGCTATAAAGCTATGAATAAATGCAATCAAGCAGTGTCGGAACACCATTTAATTCTGTTTATGATTTCGAGAACTGCCTTGTCTATATTCACGATAAGATTGTACTACATAAGATATAAGTAGTAGAAAACAAATAAAAACAGTATATCATACAAAAAAGACAATATTCNTGCCGACAGGCTAATGCTATAAAGCTATGAATAAATGCAATCAAGCAGTGTCGGAACACCATTTAATTCTGTTTAGGATTTCGAGAACTGCCTTGTCTATATTCACAATAAGATTGTACTACATAAGATATAAGTAGTAGAAAACAAATAAAAACAGTATATCATACAAAAAAGACAATATTCNATAAGATTGTACTACATAAGATATAAGTAGTAGAAAACAAATAAAAACAGTATATCATACAAAAAAGACAATATTCACAGGTGTTGTTTACAAACACTTAATGTGTATCGCCATGATATATTCCTTGAACAATCATGCACAGAGACAGGAAACAAATGACCATTGTTTTGGTTTGCGTGATGGTTGTATGCTGTGAGAGTGAGCAATTTCAGTGTACTGTGTGAATTACACAGTGCGAAGGTTAACGTCGTCGAGGTTACCCAGCCAGGGCTGGTTAGTGTTGGATTGCCCGGTTCCATAACCCAGTTAATGATGAAGGTCGTCCGGCCGATGGCCCAGGGGGCCCTGGTAATCTCTGTCAATTTGTTGATAATGCCACATAGTTACTGTTGCACTATTTCTACCTGATGACGGTTCTGTATGCCTGAAATATATTATGAAAATAATGGCGATGCTACAAAGGGTGTAGTACCTTACAATGATTTGACGCAGTTAACTTGGCAAAGTGGTTTATTCACTGTTCTGACTACAGGTGAATAATATATGAAAATTGACTCAGCACTTACGACCTGCTGGTAACCTTAGTGTTAAATAAATTTTGTAATATGTTGATACGCGATTGCATTAGGCTCTCTGGTGAGAGGGCAGGTGGCTCTCTCCTTCTGACAGTAAAATGATAAAGATGTTCTGGTTGATTAATTAATATTACTTTTGTAGTGAAAAGATTACAGCCTATATAATGGTACCGAAGGGACTCGCGGAGAGAGCTACNTTAATTAATATTACTTTTGTAGTGAAAAGATTACAGCCTATATAATGGTACCGAAGGGACTCGCGGAGAGAGCTAACAACGCCGCCGTTCTGGTCCAAGTGCTGAGATGAACTGGGGGAGTCATGTCGACTTTCGTCACGAGTGCCGAGAACCGACGTCAAACACCGAATGATGAAACCTAACATGAGCACTCTGTGATATGATTGTAATGGTGAAAAATTGTATAAATTAACTAAAACCCTGGTAACACCCCTGTTTATTTACAAATGTATGTTATGCTTGAAGTTGTGAAGTTCACAGGGCATGTCACCACACTAAATGGTATGTTACAATAACGGAGGCCTCTATAGGCAATCTCTCTTTTAGAAAACATAATTAATCTAATACAAATTACCATTTTTATAGAGTATTAAGTTTTCTCGTAAAAACTGTTTGCATTTCAATTCCGATGATGTGTTTGAATTTCACTTGCTGCAGTGTTGCCAGATGGCTGTCTTTTGAAGGGATGGACGAGTCCACCTGGGCAAAGGGGTGTGGAATGCCGTGCTTGATTGCTATTAATACAACGAAACACACCCCTGACTGTAGCTGTCAATACAGTCACTGGGTTTAAAATATTTGTAAAAATGCTGCACACTACTGGATGACACTTTGGGGCACTTGTGCCATCAGCTTTGGCCTACAAGTCAGTTGACGTCACCCGGCGGTGTGTTGCGTCGTATTTAGCTGCACAAACTGCGACGATGCAACTACCAATTGCCAGTGCGCCCAACGGCTGTGGCTTTGGGGTAAACCCCGTTTCGGATCGCCTATTAATTAAAAGAGTTACCTCTTGTAATAAACGAGTAGGGTGGTCTCTTGAGTTGCGTAATCCTTGTCGGTAAGGAGGTGCAAGTTTCGTTCTTGACAACCTGTACTACGCACTCTTAGCCTGATGTAGATGGTGTGGCCCGGTGTAGCTGGTGTAGTCATTATGACTGCAGTGGTCAGAGTGGGCACAAGGAGTTCGTGGACGCATGGTTCACGCCAAGGTGTATGATTTACGAGTGCTATTGCCTGTCTTCCTTTGCAATTATGTCCATGTGATGTGTTAAATCGATGTATTGTGAGGAAATACGAATGTTTTTTTTAATGGTTTCCATGTTAAATGTTAGAATATAATTAGTGTGCTGCAAAAATTGTCAAAATGATATCCATCAGACATCCACACTAGACATTTTGTACATCTCTAAGATATCCAAATTATCCAGCAAATATCAAATGGATGTATCACCTATTCCCAAATGTCCGCCTCTTATCCAGGATGTAGTTACACCTGTCTAATGGATATTATGCTGAATATCCGTATCCAAAGTAAATAAGTAAAATATATGCAGCATATGTCCACAAATGTATGTTAAAAATATTCTTGGATTATCCACAGGCAATATGAACAGCCTGCAAATATCCATGGAATATCAATAATATATACATATTTACTGAAAACATTTCTATATCCACATATTATTCATTACTACACAGACTGCATTCTACATGGTGTATGGTCTAATAGATGATAGTGTGATCGCTGGACATCCGTTAATATTTCTTTAGGCATTTAGCTGTTCTAAAAATTAACCTATGCAAAATGGTTATCCAGTAGATATACCTGCGAGGATTCACATAACCATGGGTTAGCAAATAGTTATTTAATTTATTTGCAGTAAACCACTGTATATACATTGGACATTGCTTTCTAATTTGGATATGTAAACGAGATAGTCATAAGTAATGTTAGCCTTCTCTATACATTCACTGCACATCCATTAGACATGCTCAATATTCGCATTTACTACTTAATAACCATACTATATTTGTAGTAGGAGAGGATATACTTTGGTTAGCAATCTATCTAAAAAAAAACATTTTTAGACTTTTCAGAATTTGTAGAAATCCCGTTAAGATTACAGTATGTTATTTTAAGTATTTTACACTATCAATGTAACACCAATTATTTCGTATTAATTTTTTCTTTTCATTCTTTGGGTCGATACTGTGTGTTTGTATAAACACTACAAATGAAAATTATATATTTTAACCTTTGGATTCTGTCCATTACAAATAGTTATATTAATTTTAATACATTTTGAAAAATAAAAGTGAAAGATAGGTTTATGATGTTCACAAAGAATTTCATAGTTCAGGGATATTCTATAATTTTACAAATGTCTTGTGGAATTTCTACACTGGAAATTTAAGGCATTAGTAGGGCGCTCCCATTTACAGGAAATAAAACAGTAGATTTCGTCATTTAAATCTCACCATTTTGCATAATTTTCACTTCATAAAATAATTTGTATAGCAAAAAAAGTTTGATTTATTAATGAAATGTGAATGTGTAGTTTTTGTAAGGATTTCAATCAAACTAAATGGTATTTATTATTAATTAATTTTAACCAGTTCATATTATGTGCAAACATTGAAAAATATCAGAATGTTAAGTAGATTGATAAGTGAGTGAAGAGATTTGGGTGACTCTTAAAGTCGAGGATTTGAAAGCCGACGGGGGTGAAGCGATATATGGAGCAGCACCAGAATGAAGGGAAAGAGATGATTCCCGAAAAAAACCGCCGACCAGCAGCACCGTCCAGCACGATACCCACTTGCGAAAATCTAGAGTGAACCGGCCAGGGATTGAACCCCGTTTGCTTTGGATGTGAGGCGAGCAGTCTAACCTCTCACCACCATGGACCTGTAGATTGGAAATAAAAAAAACTTACTCTACATATTACTTTAATGCAGATCACAATACAAACAGGGAATTTGCCAAAACCAAACCATGCACAAGTTTCCCAAACAAGCAACATAGATGAAAGGACGATTATGATATCCAAAATATTGATCACAGAGCACATGAAGTAGAGACAATGGGAATACAGAACTGTACAATTTACTGTAGTCACAACACACAAGTATTGAACCATTAATTTAATACTTGATATTCACATTGATTTAAGTAATAAGTAAAAATAAAGACCATTAAACCAATATCATAAAAATGATTGAATTATTGAATACTTTCGTATTGTTTGCACTGAACTANAAAATAAAGACCATTAAACCAATATCATAAAAATGATTGAATTATTGAATACTTTCGTATTGTTTGCACTGAACTAAAAGAAAAATGTCTTTGTTTCTGAATCTGTTATTGTCGGGTGCCACACCACTTACAATGAGAACCTTTTCTAAATGTTAATAAAAAGAATATAACTAAAATTATTGCCACCTGTTGACTGTTCAGTGTTGGGCTAAATGGAATTATGAGAAGGGGGGAAAAGATTTTAGGTGGNAAATTATTGCCACCTGTTGACTGTTCAGTGTTGGGCTAAATGGAATTATGAGAAGGGGGGAAAAGATTTTAGGTGGATTTAGCGATTGGATACCCGACTAAGCACCAGACACCATCGGTAGATGGTGACGATGGTTGCTGATGATCTCAAGGTACAGTGGGCCATTCGCCTGGAAATACGCAGTCCCTCGGTGAACTGTTGGATNATGATCTCAAGGTACAGTGGGCCATTCGCCTGGAAATACGCAGTCCCTCGGTGAACTGTTGGATGCTGATGAGCCCCTCAGGCTAGGAGAAGTAGACGTTCTTCATGCCTGATACTTACATATGCTTTATTGTGAGCCTATTCAGGCTGACCCACGTGCCTTTAACTGTAAAAAGCTCCGAGTTGAGCATACTGTTTTTATAGTGACTTATGTTGGATAAGGGGAAGGCAGGTTGTAGCGGACTTGTACCCCGAAATGCCTTTATGCAGAGTTTAAATAAAGAACACAAAGTATGCAAACTCCGGTGTAATTATAATTGCTCAACAATTACATCACACTGTGTGAAATCCTACGACCCGCCAGATAGGCCACACAGAGAAAAGTTGCGAAACTGCCATTGTGGACCTATGGGAAAATTACGCTTTCCCAAGCGATTCAAGTACTGGGGAAGAACGGGTGGTGACTCCAGGTGAGAATTAAGTAAAAGCGGTTCCAAAAATTATGTTCCTATAGAAAATTACTTCAATGCAGAAAATAGAGTTCACCTGGAGAGTGCGCGCGATGTGACCGACCCCTTGAGACACTTGACTGCAACTGAATCTGGTGAGCTCACTAGGCGTGACCTACGGAGACATGAGGATCGCCTACACTACTTCCTGCATGATTGAAAAGACTTGCTATCAATTAAAGAACACAAACCCTTTGCTTTAATGTTTGATTTTTAAATTAACTGTACAAATATGCATGCTGAGTTTGCCATAATGCACCACAGCCCGATATGTGGGGGGGGGGTTGTAGGTTGTTGCACTTCACTGCCCTACACTCCCGTACATCTCTCTGCACTGCACTCGGCATCTTGCTGTTCACTGGTCATACACTGGTGCTGGTTTTTGACGTGGTACAGTTGATGTGATGGACGCGCGGTGTGGCAAACTGTCTGAGAGGCAGGATATCGTCTTGCATGAAATGTTCACCTCCTGTTGAGACAATGGTCCCACGATGTCTAAGTAGCCTGCTGCAGTGTGGGATGCGGTGGCATCACCACAGGTCAGGAATGCCCGCGCAGGCAGACATCTCCATCGTGAGCGGTGGGAGGGAGGTGAGCTGACTGCATCGCTGCCCTTGCTGCCACAGTCACTTCTCCTGCTGTGGTTGCTGCTTCGCTGACCCCACTGCTGCTGGTAGCGACCCAGCTGGCAGTGACCAGGTGGCGACCCCTCAGCTGGTGGTGGCATTCCTAATGCAGTGCTGCTCCAGTGCATTACCCCTTCGTAAGCGGTGGACACTTTCGGAATCCATCCTAGCACCCTCGACAGTGCTGCAGAAGGTCCGGGGGTGTCACCTGTGGTGGACAAGATGAGGGGGGTGGAAGCCCCATCGAGGTGGGTGCAGAGACACCAGTCGTCGTGACATGGGCATGCCGTGGTGCTACTTCCTCTTGCTTTAGCTTGTTGCTTGCTCTGTATTGAGGCAGTTAAGATGATGGATGTGCTGTTGCTTGTTTGACGCGGTGATCCCCATGCATGGTGCTGTGCCATTTGGCGTTTTGACGTACTTCGGTGCGTGTGTGATGGTCCTTGCGCCCTGCACAGAGAAAGGGAGGGGAGTGAGGGGTTTGGTATTCTACGTGTCGCACCTAAATGGAAGACAAAGGGAGAGAGAATAAAGAATGAGTGGGGACACGAGTGAAAGGGGTGAGAAGGTTGACTCGCAGTCCACTTCCTGCCCTGTGGTCGATCGATAACTTTTGCCTTATGAACACAAACACACATGGCTGGCAAAACACACACTGTCAACACAAAACAACAGGCGTAAGTGAATGCTGAAATTATTTCCACAGAAAAGTTGATGAATGTCTTACAGGATGTTGAAAAGTCACAATATTTTTAAAAGTACATATAACAGCAGCCTGTTTTGTGGCAGTGACTTACATATGTGTTTGATTTTAANAGTTGATGAATGTCTTACAGGATGTTGAAAAGTCACAATATTTTTAAAAGTACATATAACAGCAGCCTGTTTTGTGCCAGTGACTTACATATGTGTTTGATTTTAACACATGGAATTGCACATTTTTGTATTGAGCGATGTTAATACTGTTCGAACAATCTAATTGTGCACTGAGTTTGCTTAGTGTTTTGGCAATCCACTATGTAAGTAACACATACAGCTTAGATTCACTTGCTGCTCTTCTGTTAGGAGTGTTTATGTGTCGATTGATGCTGAGATTGTGGTTGCATGCATTGTGAATGCAGAGAGATAGCGGTGTGTCGTTCGCACTACATTGTTTAGGCGTATGTGCTGCGGTGGGTGGTGCACATGCTGCACTGAAATCGNTAGCGGTGTGTCGTTCGCACTACATTGTTTAGGCGTATGTGCTGCGGTGGGTGGTGCACATGCTGCACTGAAATCACATAACAAGCCATGAGTTCACATGTTGGAGTTAGTGGTGTTGCTAACACTTGCTGACACATAAACACTTGTCCTGGTTATTCAGGTGTGATAGTATGTGGTTGCACTTGCATATATGTCGTGNCACTTGCTGACACATAAACACTTGTCCTGGTTATTCAGGTGTGATAGTATGTGGTTGCACTTGCATATATGTCGTGGCACTGTCACTCGCTTGCACAAGATTTGCCACATCGGTAACACTGCTGGTTTTGCGCACTGGTTTCGGCCAGTTTCGGCACCCACTAGGTCAGTGGTATCGAGTTGTAGGACATTACTGGCAGGGATATGGTGGTCGTGTTGTTTTCGCCGGAGTATGGCTGTCTGTTGCAGTATTGTGGAAAGTGGTGGGAGTTAGCCTGTTGTTGCACGCAGGCGAGTACTGCCATAGCATATCTTGCCTGTCGTGTTGTGATTGCAGCACTGGTGACTGCGATCGTGAAGGCGTAGATGGAGTAGATGGCAGGAATAAGGGATCCAGTAGAAGCAGTAAAACGCTGTCCACTGTAGACATANTGAAGGCGTAGATGGAGTAGATGGCAGGAATAAGGGATCCAGTAGAAGCAGTAAAACGCTGTCCACTGTAGACATGTTCGATGAATTTGAAGGCAGAGAGCATTTGTGGCACTGAAAGTTTGTGTTCTGAATGGTCACGAGTTCTGTCGCAGTTAGGCACATTTTGTGAAAATGTTATAGCACGAGGTACACTGCAGGGTAGGAATACCTTTGCCCATACAGAGTAAACTGGCACATATAATTTTGTTGGCTGCATAATGAATGAGGATTTTGATTTGCATTTTCCGAAACTTTGAATTGACAATGGCATGCAATTTGGTTTGTTGTCATGTCGGATCTGTCCACGAGTTCGTGGTTGATTGTGGTGCAGTTGCCGGTCGGTCTGATTTTACGAGTGCACTTTCATTAAGTTGTACCTACTTCATACTTGGCCACTACATCCTGTGGGACAGAGTGCAAGCATTGCCAACACAGAGGCATCGGGATTTATGCATGTGTTAAGCCAGCAATGNTACATCCTGTGGGACAGAGTGCAAGCATTGCCAACACAGAGGCATCGGGATTTATGCATGTGTTAAGCCAGCAATGGTCATGCACGATGCGGAAGCCGAACACGTCGGTGCAGGTCAAGGGCACGGCCCGACCCTAGCGGCTGTCCTCCCTGCGCTCACCAGAAGGGGTGTACCAACCAGTAGTGGCGGGGGGAGTATGCCTGCACACATGGTCTACTGCGCTGATCAATACTCCCAGCTGGTGTTGTGGTGATTAAATGTGGAAGGAGTGAGTGCAGGTGCACCCGTCCGCTCTTGCTGCACAGTTCACTGTAATGAAGGGAGAGAGCCAATCATGCCTCGCCGCTCCAAAATAGCCGACTTGCTGCGCTTGCCCTGTGTCGCGTATACAATGGTGAAGACTGGTTTCGATGTGCTTTAGTGCCATGTGGCGTGACATCTCTGGTCGTCGTTCACCCATCTGGCTGGCATCAGAGCATTGTCCCAGGTCGTACACACTGCTCTTGACTTGCTCTTGATGTAGTTATGATGAAGGGGGGCGGATAGGTTGGGAAAATGTACAAAGAGGGGTTGAAGTGTTGGAAAATTTGGAGATTTATGGGCTAAAAAAATGTGAAAGGAATGACGACACCACATGGAAGGGCGACAGTTTGATGCCTGTTGGCTGTGCAGTGTTGGGTTAAATTGAATTTTGAGGGGTGGAACAAAGATGATAGGTGGATTTTGCGATTCGAAACCCTACTAGATGCCAGACACCATCGGCAGGCGGTGTCGATTGTTGCTGCTGATGATGATCTCAAGGTACAGTGGGCCATTCGCCCAGACGTATGCAGTCCCTTGGTGTATAGTTGGATGCTGATGAGCCCCTCAGGCANAAGGTACAGTGGGCCATTCGCCCAGACGTATGCAGTCCCTTGGTGTATAGTTGGATGCTGATGAGCCCCTCAGGCAAGAAAAGCTGACGTTCCTCATGCCTGATACTTAAGTATACCATATTTTGGACTTGTTCAGGCTGATCCACATGCCTTTCACTGTAAAAAGCTCTGATTTGAGCATACTAATTTTACGGNTATTTTGGACTTGTTCAGGCTGATCCACATGCCTTTCACTGTAAAAAGCTCTGATTTGAGCATACTGATTTTACGGTGTCTTATGTCGGATTAGATGAAGCCAGGTTGTAGGGGACCCATACTCCGAATTGCCCTAAGGTGGTGCTTAAATAAAAGACACAAAGTATGCAAACTACCATGTAATTATCCTTGCACAACGATTACATAACATTATGTGAAAGCTGATGCTGTCTCTGGCCTACGATCCCATCAGATAGGTTACGCGGAGATAAGGCTCGAAAAGGCCACAGTGGACTTAGGTGAAAATTACGCTTCCCCATGCGATTCAAGTCATGGGGAAGAAGAAGTGGTGACTCTGGGTGAGAATTAAGCTAAAACGGTTCCAAAAATGACGTTTCTATTGAAAACTACATTGTTCTAAGCACAAAGTTGAGTTCACCCATTGANGCTAAAACGGTTCCAAAAATGACGTTTCTATTGAAAACTACATTGTTCTAAGCACAAAGTTGAGTTCACCCATTGATGTGAACGATGGCAACATGTGGCTCGCCTGAACTACTTCCTGCATGATTGAAAAGATTTGTAAATTATTAAAGAACACAAATCCTTGTATGAAACATTAATAAAGAACACTAAATATTACCCGTCATATAAAACCACTGAAATTTATATTGTGTGGCACGAAATGATGGTGAAACAATGAGAATGAAAAACACGTGAATTTTAGATTTAACAGAAAAAAACACTAAAATGTTGGTAGGGGCATCTTTGAGTGTTCACACTCTTAGTGTGTCTTTCCTTTGCTTTAATATTTATTTCTAATTTCACCCTACAAATATGCATGCTGAGTTTGCCATAATGCACCATGCTCCATTAATGGGAGGGTTGAAGGGGANGCTAAAACGGTTCCAAAAATGACGTTTCTATTGAAAACTACATTGTTCTAAGCACAAAGTTGAGTTCACCCATTGGTGTGAACGATGGCAACATGTGGCTTGCCTGAACTACTTCCTGCATGATTGAAAAGATTTGTAAATTATTAAAGAACACAAATCCTTGTATGAAACATTAATAAAGAACACTAAATATTACCCGTCATATAAAACCACTGAAATTTATCTTGTGTGGCACGAAATGATGGTGAAACAATGGGAATGAAAAACACGTGAATTTTAGATTTAACAGAAAAAAACACTAAAATGTTGGTAGGGGCATCTTTGAGTGTTCACACTCTTAGTGTGTCTTTCCTTTGCTTTAATATTTATTTTTAATTTCACCCTACAAATATGCATGCTGAGTTTGCCATAATGCACCATGCTCCATTAATGGGAGGGTTGAAGGGGANTAATTTCACCCTACAAATATGCATGCTGAGTTTGCCATAATGCACCATGCTCCATTAATGGGAGGGTTGAAGGGGAAGGTTGTTGTGCTGCACTGCCCCGCACTCCTGCACAATACTCTGCACTGCAGTCAGCATCTTGCTGTGCACTGATCACAAACTGGTGCTCTTTGATGCGGTGTAGTCAAGGCAGTGTACTTGCGGTGTGGCAAACTGTCTGAGAGGAAGGACATCGTCCTGCATCATTACATTACAAAATTTCTACTTGGTTTGGATATTTATAGGTATCCAGGATATAATGTTATGCTGATGGTTATCCAGCCAATATTACTTTCTGCAATTATTTACAGGGTATCCTATCTACATACAAAAGATAATATGTTATAGACCTGGATGTGTTTTAGACAAGTTGGATATCTACGGGATAGTATTCAGACATTTTGAGCTGTGTGGGTTACATGGTTGAGTAACATATTTAATACTGTAGTGTTTCTGTGGAGTGTACGTGTAGATAATTGTAGTTTATAGTATTGCTTTTGACTGGGTATTGAAGGAATTACACAGTGATGCCGCTAGACATGTAAAATGCATAAAACCTAACAAAATTAAACCTAACTTCATTAAAGGTGAATTACAGGGTTTGGATGAACCGACGCGAGTTTACTTATTATACTGTGACGTATATGGGGTTACAACGGTGGTGATGCGATTCCCCACCTTACCTCGTTTACCAAATTAAGGGTTGGGTTAATGACCTTGCCTGCCACCATAACTCACAGAGCATGAGTTAGTTGATGGTCGTGTTGTCGACGACCCATAGGTCCCCGAAGTCCTCTGAAGGTCTGTGTTGCTGGTAGCTGTAGATTATGCATGTAATCCAATATGCTAAGTGTGTTTTAGCTATTATGGTGTTGAGGTTGTGAGCCATCTCAAACGCTTTCACTTACACTTGTGTTGTGCTACAATGGGGTCAGCATGGGCTGAAAATGTTTACTTAGTTCTTGGTTGTACATGTCCCTTACACTAACCCATACCAAAATTATGATGTCCCGGCACTCTGTCTACTGGTGACCAATGCGGAGAAAAACGGCGTAGGCTATGGACAATAAAGTTGTAATATATGCATGACATGTTTAGACCTGAATGTATATCGCAGGGGCAGATGGTCAACCCCTCTGCACTAAAAGAAAGAAAAAGGTTCCTGTAAACTACTTGACTATTGAAATGAAGTTGGTGCAGCAAAGTTTGCAGGCACAGAGGATGTCCACGTGGAGCGAAACTCCCTTACTGCCAGCCGGTCCGAGTGCTGAAGTCATACTGGACATCATGGCATCGTCTTCTGCTAAGGGTGGATGAAGCCAGCACCAAAAATGTGTGGAAAATACACTGAGCCCTCTTTTGACTAAACAAAATGATACACAATAAAATTACTTGACAGAAATANAAAATGTGTGGAAAATACACTGAGCCCTCTTTTGACTAAACAAAATGATACACAATAAAATTACTTGACAGAAATGTTGAGACAAACTGTCACTCAGTTGTATAGTCTTAAGTACATTTATCTATGCTTATACCGTTTTTTTTTTGTTGTTGTTCCGCTTGCCTGTTTTTGTTATGATAACGAGTTCTAGTGTGCTTTTTGTCTTTTGTGATTACAGTTTTCTTTCTAATGTGCTTAACGTGTTGTTATTTCTACAAACCTTCAATAGNAGAAATACATATTGGCGATGTATCCGATTATAATTAAAAGTTAATTATGCTTGTGGAAGTGTCGTCACTGGGTATGTCACCACACTAAATAAATGAATTAAAAGAAATTAAGGCCAGTTTAGGCGTTCTGCTGAAAAGGAGAAAACATATTTACTTTGATACATTTGAATAAAATAAATAATAAAAATTAATAAAATATCTGTAAGAAACAGTGCTATACCACTTATGGTAAGCCTCGCCGATGGGCTAGTCCAAGTGTCCCAACCTGGGATGGTTGGACGAGTCCATCCCTGAAGGGATGTGGGTAGCCACACTGGATTTGATATTTAATAAATAATTTACACTGAATTTAATAGCTATGGGGTTTGAAGCACTTATAATGCACTTGGGATTTATTTCCACACTATTTCACTTCACTTGGAGTCACATATCACTAGATTTCTGTCCAGTAGACCAGTCGACTTCATGTCACTGGGGAAGACGTCGGGCATCGTAGTTTGAGCTGCCCCGATGTTCTCTTCAATGGAAGGTGGGTCTGGCAGCTATGGCATTTGGGGGGACACCACGTTGGACCACCTTGTTGGACTGCTTATTATTCGCCTCCAAGAGTTACCTCTTGAGGCGAATAAAGCAAGACGGTCACTTGAGTCACATAGTACATGACGACGAGGTCGGTGTGTTCCGTTCTCGCTGGCATATTCTAGTAATTTACATATCTATTATTTGTTTTACCCCAAAATTTCCCTGATCTTCATATCCATCCTCACTATCACATTTGATATTAAGTATTACGAATATCGTGATGGTCCTAGTAAATTGTGTTCAGTGTTAATAGTAATTACCATTCAACATGATAAAAGAACTCAAATTACATGGAATTTACATATAATTTAAATGTTTTACCCCACATTTTCCTTGATCTTCATAGCCCTCACTACCATCGAATTTGGTAACATGTACTGCGAATATTGTGATGCCCCTAGTAAATCTATATTCTGTGTGATGTGTAATGTCGGTATGTACCATTTTCTGGAATGTTGTCATGTTCTGTTCTGAATAATTACCTTTTTTGTTTGTGATTTATAACATGGTCATAACTAACACAATGTGATTACACGAATTTGTGTTTGAATCTCGAAGGCAATTTGTGGAGGACTGTGAACATGAAAAGTAAAGCTGGATTCATAACCTCCACTTGGCATACTTACATATAAAAGTTGAACAGACTAAATACATGCATGCATGTACATTCACACTTAGCATATGTACATACATAGAAAAACGAACAGAGTAGATCAACCGTCACCTTATGTACATACATTATGCGGAGGCTCTGAATCCAGCTAAGAATGTTACAGGGAGTATTGTGAGCATGCCATCGTCAATAGTCAACATTTTCTTGATTTCTGTCGCGAACAATCTATACGTAAAATATCAGTATTTTAAAATCGTCTCAGAGATCCCACTAACAAAACAAATACAGCACGAAAATGTTGCTGACAACTTCCACCACCTGAGTGTACGTCAGTCTACTTTCGCAAAGTTTACTTTTTTGGGTGAATGCTAACCACGACCGAACGTACATACCTCATGCATGTAACATGGAAGTTGTGAATCCAGCTTAAAAGCTCCACAAGAAAGGACTTAATTGTGGTGTGCTACCTGTAGAATTTAAGCAATATCTATCGTTGACATGCTCTTAAAATAACTTAAAAATGAACTCACATTTGTTTATAAAGTAGTAATGTGTTACCTTCAAGCTATCACTAATTATGTTCCCCTGAAATACATGTTTTCATAAGATGGCCTTATACAGTTAATTTACACTGTCTGCTAAAATTTGAGTTTCGAATACTTAAATGTCCACAATAAGGTTTTAGTGACGTTTTATATTCGTGTATTCGAAAATAAACCAGTGCATCCACCATTGTAA
Source organism: Clitarchus hookeri (assembly GCA_002778355.1). Classification (NCBI taxonomy): domain Eukaryota; kingdom Metazoa; phylum Arthropoda; class Insecta; order Phasmatodea; family Phasmatidae; genus Clitarchus; species Clitarchus hookeri. The sequence continues at coordinate 727,132 of NQII01001224.1, forward strand.
TCCGGACATTCGGAAATTGTTCTGATCGAGTCTAGTTTGATTGATCCGAAGCGCCAGTTCAATCAGCTTGAAAATTTGGTGGATCATGATATGTATCAGAACATCAACAAATTAATCTTTGATTGCTTTTACCTAAATACATAAGTAAAAACACCCTCTTTCCATAATTTTAAAGCATTCAGAAATACACAAAGTTTTACAAACGGGAAATTGGTGTATAATGACATTAATTTGAGACTGGGAGTATTTGTAAATACTGCTGAAAAATCAACCCGATGTTTGAAAAAAGGTTTATCATGTGTATGCCAGTGTTTGAGCTACAGGTGAATCAACCGATAAATTTCCGATTACGCAGTATCATAAATCATAACAAGAATCTCGGTTTCGGAATGTTGTTTTTCACGTGTTAGTTTATGCCAGAAATCAATGGTACTATTAAATAATTTAAAAAAAAAAAAATTATTTTTGTGATACTGATACGAAAAATAAACATTTCTTATATAAAACCATGTATACAACAAACATTTTATTTTAATTTGAATATGCTGCTTTATATGGCAATATTTACAATTCGTTTTTCATAACATCTTTAATGTGTTATAATTATTTTGAAATACTCAAACACCTTGGTTTGCTTTTCAACATATCCCAGTAGTACATTTCACGAAAAATTTATGAATGAAACCCAAGTGTCGTTTGTAATCTAAAGTACGATTCGAATTACAAACCTCGGTTTTGAGATAGTACTGAGAAACTTCACTTTATACCGCAACATTCTCTACTTTTCGAAATCCAGGTTACCGAAACAAGGACAATAAATCTATACTTGAAAATTAAATTAAAAAATTAATGGAATATGTTTGAAATGCAAATTATAATGGAACTAATAACGAAAACCTAATNTTGAAAATTAAATTAAAAAATTAATGGAATATGTTTGAAATGCAAATTATAATGGAACTAATAACGAAAACCTAATTGAATTTTTATGTAATTTACTGGCACCTAAAATTTTACCACAGGTATATATAGATTAATAAAATTTCGAGACTGCGAACCGATATATCAATGTACATGAATGGCCCTTTTATAAATATGGTTATTTAAATTTCGATATTTCTACTTTTGATCATAATCCCAATTTTGATCATTTAGAGCTTCAATTATATAATATACTTATAGATTCTCATCGGCTATTTCTGCTGTTTTATTTTGAGGCCAACCCTCAAAAACATAACTATGGGCATCATGGCGCAGTCAAGGCATTTGATATAATGTTTACAGCAGTGGAGATGTAAATATCAGTGGTGTACCCTTCAGAGCTGAAACTTTGAACAATNTGAAAATTAAATTAAAAAATTAATGGAATATGTTTGAAATGCAAATTATAATGGAACTAATAACGAAAACCTAATCGAATTTTTATGTAATTTACTGGTACCTAAAATTTTACCACAGGTATATATAGATTAATAAAATTTCGAGATTGCGAACCGATATATCAATGTACATGAATGGCCCTTTTCTAAATATGGTTATTTAAATTTCGATATTTCTACTTTTGATCATAATCCCAATTTTGATCATTTAGAGCTTCAATTATATAATATACTTATAGATTCTCATCGGCTATTTCTGCTGTTTTATTTTGAGGCCAACCCTCAAAAACATGACTATGGGCATCATGGCGCAGTCAAGCCATTTGATATAATGTTTACAGCAGTGGAGATGTAAATATCAGTGGTGTACCCTTCAGAGCTGAAACTTTGAACAATNCATTTGATATAATGTTTACAGCAGTGGAGATGTAAATATCAGTGGTGTACCCTTCAGAGCTGAAACTTTGAACAATAACTTGTTCATACGCAATTATAGACACACATTCCATATCCTGTCCCTTAATCCAGTTTCACAACAAAATAGTATATTTTTAAAGACAAATCTGCGCACATTCCTCAATTTGTATAAACTTTATTTTAATAAAAGAATGCAAACGAAAACACAAAAATCAATAATACACACTAACAACCGAAATCCCATTGGAGAATGGCAAATCGAGAGTGGGATGACTGATAGGCCAGTCTTTCAATTTCTCGTTTTTTGTAGACTACTCCTTCCTTTCCCTTCCTTGCACACTTCGTCCGCAACCACACATTCCAGGACAGGGGTGGGAAAATAATTGTACATTGTTTGCTGGAGGCAGGACATTGTTAAGCGTTTCAGGAGCATTTAGTTAGTGATGGTGAGTATTTAACCGGTCTTGTGATGCCGACTGCGACTTCCCTCAGAGCCCTTGTCGACCCGCGCACACACCCTAGTGGAGCAGGTAGGAACCATCTACTCATGGTACCGGCCGCACGCCACACGACAGGTGGCCACACGCCCAACTTGTGCTAACAAGTCAGTGTAAAACTTCGAATGCCACAAGGCGTAACTTTGTGTAAACCGCATCAACAAAGCAGATCAAACGAAACGCGACGTCGCATGACAGCCCCCGATGCTCAAGAACATTCGGTACCCTTACCATTGCCAACCACTAGTGTACTGCAACTCACATTACCGCATCCGACCACAGCTTCCTTACCGCTAGTCCCACAAACCGTTTAGACTTCGCACACCACCCCAGTAGTTACTCCGGCGAGATTTCAAACACTCCCGAATTTCTATGGACAGGGCTCGGAGGACCCCCGAGTGTTCGTAGAAGAATGCGTGCAACAACTGCAGAGATACAGTGTCCCACCTGAGGAGTTGTCGTGTGTAGTAGGAGTTCAACTCACAGGTGACGCGCGTGCGTGGTGGAGGTCCATTACCGAGTACCAAATGACGTGAGAACAGTTTGTCACAAAATTCTCCACCAGGTACACCAGCGTTCTTGCAACCTTACAAACCCAGCNCAAATGACGTGAGAACAGTTTGTCACAAAATTCTCCACCAGGTACACCAGCGTTCTTGCAACCTTACAAACCCAGATGGGCATCTTCACAGAGCGACAACTGGTCCATGAAGAAATAGAAACGTACATGTGACGATAGGTAAATCTAGTAGCCTGGTTTTACCCACATACTGTGGCCGCAGATGTGTTAGAAGCAGTGATCCAAACAGTTCTCCCAGAATTCAGGGCCGCTTTATGGCCAGCTATTTATAACGGTTTTGAAAACTTTGTACTAACAGCTGCTGGCGTTTCCCGAGACACCACCGGGTTACGTCAATGTGGCCCGCCATCACGTGGAACGCCCATTTTGACAGCTGCTACACCCACCAAAAGCCGGGAAAATAACAAAAATACAGCGCCTGATGGCCCACCACCAGTGATGCATGAGAACGGATCGATAACTCTCCACCCAGCTGAGAGTGCTTGGACCGTCCTGCCTCCACACAACAACACAACAACAGCACGACTCAACAGTACCGTAGCACCTGACCGAGCATCGCCCGACCCGCGCGGCTACTTTCCTGGCGAGGAGATGCACTGGCATACGGATTGCCCTAACATAAAAGCGAAGGAAAACCCAGCACCTGGGAACGGGAAACAGGGATTGGGGAGAGCCAACCCCCTATCCACGAGACAGCAGAAATAACCAAAACAACCACACATATCTCGGGCAATTTTTTGGCATAATTCTGGGAGTGCCATGGCTCATTGACCAACAAGAAGTTATTGAGTTATCCCTTGACCGCATTCATTTTAGTAATACGCAACGATAAAAAGGCTACCACCTAGACTATTAACAGCCCACAGTTCTGGACAGTGCAGATCTCCATGATTTCGACCATGAAGAGTTCAAATCATCTTGCATGAGCGCATTGATGTGTTTACATTTGGGGATCCACTTCACTGCACCAGCATTGCGAAACATTGTACATATAACTACGAGTCACGAGGAACCAATGTACACACCACCCAGAGACTACACATTCTACCACCACAACATCGCCGACAATCAGGTGAGTGAAATGTTACGCGATGGTGTTGTTGAGTTTTCTGAGAGCAACTGCAACTCAGTTTTAACNCCGACAATCAGGTGAGTGAAATGTTACGCGATGGTGTTGTTGAGTTTTCTGAGAGCAACTGCAACTCAGTTTTAACATTGATGCATAAGAAAGACGGAACATAAGGATTTTGTGTGGATTTTCACCCAATAAACTTGTTCACAAAGAGTTCAACCTCTCCAATAATTAACATAAAAAGTGCTCTCAGTTTCCTCGGTTCTGCAAAAATTGTGTCTTCCTCTGACCTCTGTTCTGGCTAAAAGCAAGTCCAAGTCATGCCTAAAGAATGCCACAAAACTGCCTTCAAAATGCCAGATGGCAGGAGGTATCAATTTTGTGCTATGCCTTTTGGTCTTAAGTGCGCACTTGCTACTTTTCAAGCCATTATGGTACACATACTGGACGGCTATATTGGCATGTTCGTCACAGCCTATCTAGATAACGTAATAGTTTAGTCAGATACCTGAGAGGAACATCTTGAACACTTAGCGTTAGAATTTGAATGTTTTGCAACTGCAGGCCTCACCTGCGCGAAACCACAAATGTCACATTGGCAAGACAAAGCTAAATTTCTTGGGACATGTTGTAAACGAAACCGGGAATCGCCCTAGTACAGAACACCTGTGATTCATTGACGAGTGGGAACCGCCAAATACACACAAACAGTTGCGCAAGTTTTTCGGACTTATAAATTGTTTCCGCCAATACATTCAAGGGTTTGCCATCAATACCGCCCCTCTCAAATCACTCTTGTCAACACAAGTCTTGTACCAGTGGAACCCGGCAGCCGCCCAGGCGTTCGCAGAAATCAAATGTCAATTCCTGCAGTACCCATTTCTCTCACATCTAGACCACACGAGACACCTGTACCTGCAAACTGACGCGAGTCAGGAAGGGCTCGGAGCGGTATTATTCCAGTTAGGCGATGATGGCGAGCGGTACATTGTCGACTACGGGAGCACATATATTATGTAAATGAGGCTGAGTGCTTAGCTATCGTTTGGCATCTAAAACTATACCGGCAGTTCCTAGAATACCAACGGTTCACCCTCAGAAAGGACAATCGCAGCTTAGTGTGGCTACATAAGATCCACGAATCCAGGAGTAAACTGACACGCTGGTCTATGCAAATGCAGGCATACGACTTTGTAGTTTAACATGTACCGGGAGTAGAAAATGTAGATGTGTGTGAAAACGACTAGCATCAGCGAGCCACCAAGACGCCGCGACACTGGCGTCCCGACGTCGACAGACACCTGTACCAGCTATGGCCATGCCACCAGCATGGGCAGCATTGCTGCCGGACGTCTTAGACACCTTCCGACCACAGGGTCAAAAAGACTCCCACAGAGGTTGGGGGTTTGACGCCGACCGCGGCTTTCCCAGAGCCCTTGTCGACCCGTGCACACCACCTAGCAGAGCAGGCGGGAACTATCTATCCGGCCGCACACCACACGGCCAGAGGCTACTTGCCTAACTTGTGTTACACAAGCCAGTGTAAAATCTTTCAATACTACAAGACATAACTTTGTGTAAACCACACGAACAAAGCAGATCAATCCTTCATAATTACTAATGTAATTAATAACGAGATGGGAAATGGATGTGACAAAATCCCTGCACAAATAACAGATTACCAAGGGTGCAAAGTGCCGAGAACTAAGTAAACCTGCAGCTTTATGGAAAACTAACTAGGGCATCGGGCAATGCTTTATAAAGGAACACAGCAGTAATTAATAATACTTGTTATCAGTGTCGTGCATAATAAATGACATACACATGTCTTGTTGATACCAGCAGTGGAACACTTGAACTCTTAACTGAACCACGCCAAAATTGTCATGACAAACTAGCATAATTTTTAAATTAATTCATAGATATTTTAATAAAAGCATCTCCTTGTTTCAAATTGTTCTAAGCATGTATTCCTTTTTTTCAGGTAGCAGCAAAGACTCACTTCTAAAATTTGAAAATGCTATAAAAATTATTGCCATGTAAATTTTATCACATTTTTGTATGCCAATGTAATTCACAGTGTACATCGTGCCAATTATAATGTATCTTTCAAGGGTTATATGCTCTATTTCACCCATTTAATTTTTTTTTTGGGATATNACATCGTGCCAATTATAATGTATCTTTCAAGGGTTATATGCTCTATTTCACCCATTTAATTTTTTTTTTGGGATATTATGTTTTGGCTGGGGCGGTTAACTCCCGTTACCTCCGACATGCTACCACCTCTTCAGTCTGAGAATAGAGGGCATCAGGGCAGGTCGCATCACGTGGCTTGGGGGTGAAGCAACTTTTGTATTCAAACCACATTGCTGCAGTAAACTTTTAATAATACTGGAACCTTTTGCTTAACNCATCGTGCCAATTATAATGTATCTTTCAAGGGTTATATGCTCTATTTCACCCATTTAATTTTTTTTTTGGGATATGCTTTGGCTGGCGGCGGTCAACTCCCGTTACCTCCGACATGCTACCACCTCTTCAGTCTGAGAATAGAGGGCATCAGGGCAGGTCGCATCACGTGGCTCGGGGGTGAAGCAACTTTTGTATTCAAACCACATTGCTGCAGTAAACTTTTAATAATACTGGAACCTTTTGCTTAACNGGGGGTGAAGCAACTTTTGTATTCAAACCACATTGCTGCAGTAAACTTTTAATAATACTGGAACCTTTTGCTTAACTTCTTTGTGCATCCCCGAGTACGCCTCCCTTCTGGAGCAGATTCACGGCCTCTCTGACAAAACGTACATTTTAATTTTTTTTGGTCCCGGCTGTTTATGCCTTTGTGTTTCAGCTTCGGCCATTGTGGGGCCTCGTGCCACACGCCCGCTTAAGTGTTGCATCATTTAATCTGGATTTTCCGAAAATACAACTGTTATTTTTCTGACAAACTATATGTTCGTATACATTACTCCCACTTCACGGGGATCTTAAGGGCGATGGCCCCTTGAAACCGCCAACTACCTGCCACATTTTCTACATTAAGTAAGTCTGCATGCATTTGTGTGAAAATTGAAGTGTTTATGTTAGTGCATTGGAACTGCATGCTGGGGAGCCATAATACCCCAGTTCGGCAGTGCCTATGTTACGTCGCATATACAGCTGCCGACGTCAATCATCACGTGCGACATTGTTAAGACACGAGGCACAGTGCTGATTGGCCCGGGCTTTTCGAACACGACCCACCTCAAGAGTCTTGTGCTAACTCGAGCAAATTCTNAGGCACAGTGCTGATTGGCCCGGGCTTTTCGAACACGACCCACCTCAAGAGTCTTGTGCTAACTCGAGCAAATTCTCTTAACTGCTTGGCTGGCACCCTCCGGACATTAATCCCATGACCAGATCCCTGTGACCAACACTTGTTTCACTTTTGTGTTAACAGTAGCAGTGTCGGGTAAAATGTTCATAGTGATAATTTCTCTTTATGTGTGGAGCAATAGATAAGAGTAATAATGTTCGACAAGACAAAGCCCGGTAGTTCTAAACNGATAATTTCTCTTTATGTGTGGAGCAATAGATAAGAGTAATAATGTTCGACAAGACAAAGCCCGGTAGTTCTAAACAAACATTTATATATTTTTTTTGGGGTTTGAGGGGAAGGGGGGAGGGGGAGAAGCTTCCTAACCCCATCCAAAATCTCCTTATTTTCTAAGGTTAAGGGTATACATAATAAAAACAAGCCTACCAACAAAAAGTCTTATAGCAACTATAATTGATACTGTAAAACATATTTTGTAAGGCCCGAGTATTTACAAATTTGTGGAGGGAAGTGTCTATAGTGAGAAATATTTTGACGCAGCTGCAAGGACGAGGAAGGTGGCATCAGTACATAGTTACATTTACATTTATTGTTAATTTAATATTTACAGTCAGTTGTTAACAAGTTTTACATATTTACATATATACACTACTTGATATGTGGTACGTATGTCGGGTTCGGGCCCCCATCATCATCTGTCATAGTCATCCGAGTCTGTCATATCATCTTTCAGGTGGTCAGTGCTGTGTAGTGGTCGTCTGAGGAGGTGTGAGATTGNTAGTCATCCGAGTCTGTCATATCATCTTTCAGGTGGTCAGTGCTGTGTAGTGGTCGTCTGAGGAGGTGTGAGATTGGTGGGTTGGTCATCTGGTGGATGAGGGGGTTGGAGTGAGTGGGGAGTTTGGTACTGAATCGGTCTGTGATGGTCGCNTAGACATCCGAGTCTGTCATATCATCTTTCAGGTGGTCAGTGCTGTGTAGTGGTCGTCTGAGGAGGTGTGAGATTTGTGGGTTGGTCATCTGGTGGATGAGGGGGTTGGAGTGAGTGGGGAGTTTGGTACTGAATCGGTCTGTGATGGTCGCNGTGGGTTGGTCATCTGGTGGATGAGGGGGTTGGAGTGAGTGGGGAGTTTGGTACTGAATCGGTCTGTGATGGTCGCGATGGTGGTGTGTATGTGGGGTAGGCTGGGTTGTGTGAGAAGTGTTTGGCAGAGGGTTGCCCTTGGTAGGCCGAGGGTTTAACGGATGCTGAGGGAAAAGGTTCTAGTCAGGGTGCGGAGGTTGCATTTGGATGAGTGGGATTAGGCAGGGCAGGTGTACGTGAGGAGTGGGGATAGATAGGTATTGAGTGCTGTGGTTCGGGTTTTGAGGGGGAATGCCGGATAAGGGTTTGAGGAGGGGGGTCAGTTGGGCCATGGCAGCTCGGGTTTTCGTTGTTACTGTAGACAGGTGCGGGATGAAGGCGAATTTGTTGTCGAGGGTAACACCTAAGTATCGGACTGTGGGTGACCAGGGGATAGGTGAGTGGAAGAATTTTGGGTGGGTTTCTGGTTCTGTATGTTGTTGGGAGAAGAAGATATTTTGGATTTTGGATTGGTTTAGGCCGATGCCGTGGTTGCGGAATTGGGAGTTGGGGTTGGTAAGGCCACGGTTGATGTAGTCGACGAGCATCTTCTCGTGTGCGGAGGATGCCAGCATGCAGGTGTCGTCTCCATACTGGACCAGGTGGGTGCCAGGTGGAGGAGAGATATCAGCTATGAAGAGGAGAAAAAAAGGATTGGGCTCAGGATGGATCCTCGGGGGACGCCGGAAGGGATAGGGTGGGTGGAAGAGAGGTGGCTCTCCACCCTCTCCTGGAAGGTGCGGCCCTCCAGGGAAGAACAGAGTTCCGTGGATGAGGTGCGATGGGATGTCTGTGGCCGATAATTTGGATAAGAGGAGGGCGTGGGGAATAGAGTCAAAGGCCCTGGCCAGGTCTAGGACAACCATGCCCGTGTGTTGCCTTCTGGAGAATCCTTGGACCACCTGGTGTTCCACACGAGCGATGGCATGGGTTGTGAAGTGTGAGGAGTGGAATTCGAAATGGTGGTTAGGAAGTAGGTGTGATGATTCGATTGTGGGAAGGAATCCGGAGAGGATGATTTTCTCTGCAACCTTGGACATGATGGGTAGGAGAGATATAGGTCTGTACGAGGATGGAGAGCTGGGAGTTTTACCAGGCCTAGGGAGCGGCACCACGATTGCGGTTTTCCACGATGATGGGAAGTGACCTTGGAGAAGGATGGCATTGATGTTTTGGTGAGGAAGATTGTGGCTTTCCGATGGAGTGCACAGAGGAGGGGGGCAGGTATGGAGCCACCTCCATGGGCTGCGGAACGACGGAGTGTGGTAGGGATTTTGTGAATTTCGGTGGGTGAGGTTAGTGCTAACGTGAGGAGTGGTGGGTGGAGGGGTAACGTTACGTGGTGTGAGAGTGGAGGGGGATTACCCTCATAATCCGAGGATTCTGAGGAGGAAAGGGAAGTGGTGTGCTGGGCGGATGGCACCAGTTCGTTTATCNATTACCCTCATAATCCGAGGATTCTGAGGAGGAAAGGGAAGTGGTGTGCTGGGCGGATGGCACCAGTTCGTTTATCGTGTCTGAAACAGGAATGTTGAGTATATTTACATACACAAACAATGCATGTATTCACATAAAAGAAAAAAAATATATATATTGGAAATTCCAAGGGCTGCGACAGTTAAGCCTCATGTCACGTCAATCAATGATATTCATACAAGAATTCAAAGCTTTTAGAAAATATGGCTGTATTGTTGTTTCGTTACTGGTACATTTAAAAAATGAGCTCAGTTTGAAAATTTTTGCTGTAATATAATCTAGAATTTGGCTTTTTTATTACTTATTGCAAACATAACAACAAACATNAGTTTGAAAATTTTTGCTGTAATATAATCTAGAATTTGGCTTTTTTATTACTTATTGCAAACATAACAACAAACATGCGACAACGACTTAGCTGGTATGAAACTATTGAAATAAACTATTTACACTTAGTTTACATTGATCACAGTGTGTCAAAATTTATTGTACTTATAAATTGGAGAATAAATTATACTCTTATATTTTTACTCTACAACAGCCTTAATAACACTACAGTTTTGAATTATTTCTAGCTAATATCTACATTCTGTCGATTTTTGTTTGATACCGAGAATATCTATTAATAAATATCTTTTTACATGATATACCGCTGATATAAAAAATTCGAACTATTGCAGAGTGCTTGATAACCTGAAACTGAAAATAGTTTCGTATTTCCCAGTACTTTTAATATCGCAAAGAAATTGAAATTTCAACACAAGTAGCTTGCTGGCTGAGAATGACTTGAATATTCCAAGTTACACAACAGTGCGTATTATAAATACTATGTACTTCCCGCCCCCCNGCTGGCTGAGAATGACTTGAATATTCCAAGTTACACAACAGTGCGTATTATAAATACTATGTACTTCCCGCCCCCCTAATGGTGTTGGAAAACAAAATGTTCCTCATAGGTAACTTGCTTCTGAAAAATTTGATAAGTGAAAACATNCCCCCCTAATGGTGTTGGAAAACAAAATGTTCCTCATAGGTAACTTGCTTCTGAAAAATTTGATAAGTGAAAACATGCTCTAGAAGTATTCAACAACCACGAAAAAGCTATGTACCTTAACAAAAGCAAACAAGATGCAAAGGAATTTCTTGCAGTAAAACATATTGCAAAAAATCCTATAAATATTGACTTGAATAAAGGTATGGAGAATAAAATTAAAATGAATCGGATGTCTGTTTCACCTATAGTAAAAACTGCACTATTTTGTGAACTACAAGGCATTTCTCTAGAGATCCCAGAGACAGTGGCACACTCGATCCAGATGTTTGAAATGTCAGAGAACTCTTGTAGTTCAAAGTGGATTCAGGAGACGAAGTTCTTAAAAACCATCTAAAAAATAGCTGTGATAATACAACCTCCACAAGCTGGTGGACTCAAAATGAAATTTTTTCAGCTTGTAGAAAAATCATTACAAACAAAATTGTTGAAATAATTAACAGTGCCAAGTGCTTCAGCATTCTTTGTGATGGGACAACTTATATAGTTACAGTTGACTAAATGTATCTTTGCAGGAAGTATTTTGATCAAGAAGAAATAGTTCTTAAAGAGGACTTTCTTATGTTTGTTCCGGTTTATGATGTCACCGGTAGAAGCTTGAGTAACGTTTTATTGAAATCGATACACGAGCATGGTGTTTGTACATAGTTTTTAAGGGACCGGGGCTATGATGGAGTATCAGCAATGAGTGGTATAATAAATGGAGTACAAGTGCACATAAAAAGTGTACATCCAAGAGCACTCTATGTTCACTGTAGTTCCCATGCATTAAATGTGTCAATATCTGATGCATGCTCAGTACCTTCCATAAGAAATTGCATGGGAACCATTCAAAAAGTGTAAGAATTTCTCAACACCCCAAAAGGCAAGCTGTTTTACAAACCCACAACTCAGGCCTAAATTCCTGCACCAAAACCTTTTAAACTCAAGGAGTTATGCCCTACACGCTGGATTCAAAGACACGATTATGTAAATGTATTTGTTGAGCTGTTAGATTCAGTGTTGCTTGCACTGGATTTTTTCATTCAGCGTGCACCTAAGCAAATACTTACATAATAAAAATATTGACTTGGTATCTTCACACGATCATGCAAATANTCATTCAGCGTGCACCTAAGCAAATACTTACATAATAAAAATATTGACTTGGTATCTTCACACGATCATGCAAATAATGTTTACTACCTACTGCAAACGCTACGCGAAAATGCCGAAGAAGAAATCCATTCTTTTTTTGAAAGAGTAAAAGAAATGTGTTATATGACATTCCTGTGAGTCTTTCCAGAGTTGTTGGGAAGCAAACAATGAGATCAAATGTAGAACACGATTCTCCATAGATGTACTGTAGAAGGTCAGTTTTCATTTCTTTTGTTGAGACATTTTTGAATCAGCTGCAAAAAAAAAAAAAGGTGCTTAAAACACAAAAATATTTTGAATTCATTTAAAGTCCTCTTCCCAAAAGTAAATTTGAAGAAGCAAAGCGAAGATGATGAAAATTTACTTTTAGTACTGTGCCACATGTATGAAAATGATACTTCAACATCACATTATAGTGTTTGTGCAGAACTTGCACTGTGGTTCCATAAATGGAGCAATGGTTAACGGAACATGCCCAAAACTATACACAAACTTCTGAAAATACTTGTAACTTTGCCTGTAACAACATGCATACCTGAAAGGTAGTCTTCTGTGCTGAAAACTTTGAAAAACTATTTGAGTAACTCAACTTCAGAAGAAAGACTAAATGGCCTTGCACATTTATATGTTCACAGAAACATTAGCGTCTCTGTTGATGAAATTTTAGATGCACTAAGCAAGAAATATAGAAGGTTGGAGTTTAAGTTATAAAGCTTTAATTTCAATGTGGGTGTATTAAATATTTATTTTCAATTATGCAGTATTTAATTAAATTGTGTGGTTAACAATGTAATACATTTTTAACAGCATGTGCTGGCGATGTAAAATGTATGAATATAAAGAGTCTGTGGAAGCTGTGTCTGCTTATTTTGTTATTTTTTATGTTTCAGTACTGTGTGTGCAATATGTACCTATGCGTTTGTTTCGTCAGTTTTGCTTGCAAATAACATTTAATGCTCTTGCATGTGTTGTTATGAAGAGTAGGACGTGTGTAGTGATTTCCTTCAACATCACTACTTTAATGTGATTGAAACGTTTTATGTTCAAACCCAGCAGATATGTAAATTAAACTTAGGATGAAGAAGATTTTACAAATGTCTTGTATTGCTTGTGGTTCAAGATTTTTTTAAATTGATTTTGTTTTTAAGTAGGTTAATGCTTCTGTGAATGCAACTCCTCTTTTTGTGTTTAAGTTCAGGTCAGATTTGTGAAATTACTATAGGTTTAAAAAAGATTTACATTTTTTGTGTTAATATGAGTGCTGCAAATGTTACTTCAATTTTAATGCAATTTACGTCAATGTTATTTCCATGCCAGCAATTGCAAATTTGTGTTTAAATTAGTACAAATTTTAAAAATTAACTAAATTTGGAATAAAACTTGGGAACTTCATGTGTTATTTGTGTTGCATGTGTTTCTTTCTTAATGCAGATTTTATGAATGCTACTAACATGTTTGACTTTGAGTTACATAAACTTAAGTTTAGTTTTCAATCATACTAAGATAATTTGTGTAGCTTGTGATGCATTATTTAATTTTTGTTATTAATAAGATTTTTATAAACGTGACTGAAATATTATACTTGTACTTAATGTGTTATTTGTGATGCAGGTGTTGCATATGTAATCTTGTGAATGTTACTTACCTGATTACATTTGCAGATTTGTGTGCTTGCACTGTTGTAGAGTTATAAAAACTTAATTTTAATTTAAAATCAAAGTAAAATTTTTTTGTGTAGCATAGATGCAAGGTTTAATAATAATAATAATAAATGTGCTTTTGGCGAACTTCATTTCAATGTCCTCAATAGTATTTTATTTTGTTTTTAAGTAATTAAACAGCAAGTTACAAAAAAATAAGTTTATTAAAAATAAACGACATATTTTGTGTTGCTTTTAATAGCAGCGTTCTATTTTTTTTCTTAATACGATCTTTAACTACTGTCTTATACCGTGTTACTTAAATCATATGAATAATATAACAATCAANTTTTTTTTCTTAATACGATCTTTAACTACTGTCTTATACCGTGTTACTTAAATCATATGAATAATATAACAATCAACAACGGTATAAATTCCATAAAAGGCCAAAAGAGGAAGGAATATTTATACATATCGTAAGCAATCCCTTGAAGGGAGTGCAGAAATTTGTAGTGTTATTAGGTTATTAATCCTGCTTTATAGAGCGTTTTTCGAATTAGGCACCACCCTTGAATTTATTGAAAAAGAAGAAAGTAGAGTTTCAGTGGGGTCAGGAGCAGGAGTTGGCCTTTTCCCTGCTTAAGGAGAAGCTAGTTTCACCTCCGGTGCTCCTTCTACCGGATTTCTCGCGCCGCTTTGTTGTTTAAGTCGATGCCTCGTCGCTGTCCTAAGCCAGCAGATGGAGTTGGGTTTGGCGCAGGTGACCTTCGCTAGTCGCAGTCTTACTGAGACAGAACGAAGGCTGAGAATCTATGAGAAACAAACACTGGCATGCAGNCAGGTGACCTTCGCTAGTCGCAGTCTTACTGAGACAGAACGAAGGCTGAGAATCTATGAGAAACAAACACTGGCATGAAAAATTTTGGGCTTGAAAAATTTGCATCGTATACTGAGCACGACGAATGTGATATTTACACCGACAATGTGGCTTTGAGTTGGGTCCTCAACCATCCTCAACAGTTGGGCAAGATGGTCGTCGGTCTCGTTTCCGTTTCAAAGTTCATCGTGTCCGAGGTTCCAAAAACCAAGGGGTTGATGCTTTACCTAGAATGAATGATCCGGCAGATTTTGAAACGGACGAGGTGGCAGCTCCTGAGGCTTCTATCAATATTATACAGGTTCTTCCCGAATCTTTTGTTAAGTTACGTCAAGTCCAGGTGGATGACGGTTTCTGTGTTCAGGTTCAAAGGGAATTGAGTAATAGCGTTGTGCTTCCTTATGTTGTTGATATTGGCATTCTGTATTTTACTGGTAAAAGTGGACGTGCTCGTAAGATCGTTGTACAAGAGTCACTGAGATCTATGGTGTTGTCCTACTTTCACGATTCCGTGTTTGGTGGACATCTAGGTGTCAGTAAGACATTCAACCAAATTCCTGTACAGTTTGCCTGGCCTAGTCTTAGGGGCGATGTTTCTGTCTTTGCGCATTCGTATGATCTGTTTCAAAGGTGTAAGCAGACTCAGCATGCTAACGTTGGGCAGGCAGTGATGCAGATTCCCCAGTCTCCTTGGAACTCTGTTCATTTGGATATATTTGGTCCTTTAGTTAGATCTAAAAAGGGAAATGTATGTATTTTAATTTTACTGGATACTTTTACCAAATTTGTTATTTTGCTGCCTTTGCGAAATATAAAAGCGTCGTCCATTGTTAAAGTATTCACTGATCAGGTGTGGAAGGTGTTTAGTGCTACTGTTGAGATTGTTACATATAGTACCAAGTACTTCACCTGTAATGTTTTTAAGAACACGTGTTTTCGCTGGGCTATCAAACATTTTACTTACAGTCCAACTACCCCAAAGGTAAACAGGTAGAGATATTCAACAAGAATCTGAAGGCTTGCTTAACTATTTTTTATAATCAGGACCACACTATGTGGGATCAGGATTTGGATTTCATTAATGTAGGATTCAACAGTGCTTTATATGATTCCACAGGAGTTCCACCCTNTCTTAGCCATCCCTTACTTAATATCTTGAATATCCCCCCCATTTCCCCCCTTGGGGATGCTGACCATGATCGCCTGCTTGAGGAGGTCCACCATAGTCTTGGACTAGGGTAGGTTACCTGTTGGCTTTAAGTTAGGGGACCTGGTCCTATGTAAAACTTATATGTTTGCAGATATGAGGAAAGATAACGGATAAGCTTATACCAAAGTTTCTTGGTCCATTTAAGATAAATAAGTTTCTAGGTCCTAACACTGTTAATCTTGTTTCGCCCAGCTCAAACTTATTATTTATAAAGGCACACGTGCCTCAGCTGAAACCTTATCTACAATGCATTTAATTGTATAATTATCATGTTTGGTACCGGCAGTTTGACTTTTCATGTTTGATTTTATATTTGCACATTGTTTCCCTAACCCTTTTACTGTGTTATCTTGGTTGTTCTGTATTCCCATTTCTAATCCATCGATATCTTGCATGCGTCCTGTCTTCCCACCGAGTCGCCCTGAGCCCACCTTGCGCCGCCAACGTCGTGATGGAGAGGTGAGGTTCACGTCGTCTGCTGGAAGAGGCAGTTCTTCGACTGGTGCCTCCATCCGCAACTCCCCTTGATGCTGGCATTCTGCCGTACCATGTGCTCGAGAAGAGACCGCTCTGATGGCGCTGAGTGCCCACCGTACCCGAGGACTACATGTCAACAACCCCAAGAAGCAGCTGATCACTCCAAATGTTATTGTGAATTGTTGCTGGACTGTTCTACGTGATGTTCTGCGTGTAACTAAGAAATCTATCTTTTTTCTGGATCTTCCCACTACTCTTCAATTTCTACTTTAGTGTTTACGAGCTTCCTACACTTTGTATTTGTGTATTGTAAGGATGATGTGTCATGATGTTCAGAGACTGGTCGCCAGAGCACAGGTTTTGGGGCGGGAGTTGCGACGCTAGCACTCGCTGCGCTAGTAGTCACCATCTGCTCTTTGCCTGGCTCGGATCCTCTCCCTTTTCCTCCCCTGTTCACACTCACTTGATTTCCCCTCCTCTAGTGCGTCGTTTTTTTTGTGATCGGGGCAGTTTATTTAAGTCGTTGCACACTTTGCGCGCTCCTCCTATTCTACGCCCGGTCGTTGCCATAAAGAGTCCTTGAAGAGTTGCATTATGTTTTAAACTGTCAAATTTTCCCTTGAAATTTTCGCCTTGCATTTTATTCTGTCGCCGGAGTTGCCGAGATGTTTGAGCAATATAAAACTCTGAGTCGTGGACTACAAGTTGTGTGTTAATTGGGTCTTTTTTAATTGTTTGTAATGTTTTGTGTGGTGTAGATGTGTTGTCTTGGGCATGCAGTAAGTAAGTGTTTTTTTTTTTTTTTTTTTCAAAATTATAGTCTCGGTCGTCAGTCTAAATTTGGTTTCAGTTTAACTAAAACCTAGTTTTGCTGTGTGTTTCCGTTTTAACGTGTAGTTTATAGTCTTGTTTGCTGCCCAAGCATTTTTTAATATTTTCAATTGCTTCGAGTCTACGACTCTCGCGTTGGGCATAATTAATTTTTATTTGTGGTTGTTCATTAAATTTTATTCGCTGGAGCTTTGATGGGTCATTTGACTGCCTCCACCGAAACTGTATATTTTTTATATATCTTCTTAATTTAATATTTTATATGTTATTGTATATAAATGAGGTGTTATTGGGCCCACTGCCCTCCTTTTTTTTTTTTGTAATTGCTCTTATTCACAAGTATAGTTAAATGTTATGCTTTAATTGAATCTGTAAATTATAATTGTTTTAAATCATCCTAATATTTTTGGTAATTTGCATATGATATTGTTTTAAATAATCTATTATCAACAGAGTAATCCACTAATTTTCATAACGTTTGTATTACGTTTGTCAACCTTTAAATATGTTCTGTGGATCTGGAAGGAAATTATATTTGAGATCACAGCTTTAATAATTGCCAAGTTGGTTGTAACAAATTTTTAGGGTGCTGTCGGTCATCATATACATTAATTTGGCAAATACGAACATCTATTGAATTATTTATTTGTAATTATTTGTGCTTAGGCACAAACTGATAAAAAGTTTTTCATGTATATGCACTAAAATTTGCACTATGTAATTTGTTTTTTAGGTAGTAAATCATATTTACTAATTTTTTTGTTGTACTGTTATTGTATAGGTCTACCCTCACACTTTAGCCAAAGTCATTCCTGTTATTCCTCCTGACTTTTTTTCCTATTATGTCGGCGCATTTATTTCTAAAGTCACAGAACACTTCAGATCTTCTGTAGTGCAGGAGGAAGGGTGCAGCATGCAGCGAGTCGGAAGAGGCTGATAATAATTTAATTTTTATATCTACTCTAAATTCATTTCTTCTCGTAATTTTGTGTTCTATTATTGTGGGCTGCCATATTACACTGCCTTTTTTATTTATTGTTCGTACCATCTTGTTGAGTAGAAGCAGCACAGCTCGAGAGAGGTGCTAATGGATGACATACGAAAGTCTGAATTTCTTTACTTCCTAGTGCAGAGAGGCCACTATGATGTACCATTAGTAGTTTGTAAAATGACAGAGCTGGTACAGTTTTAATTTTATATATAAAACTATACAAATTTAACAATAAATATATAGATGTATAAAATAAAAATAAAAATAATAATATTATCAAAATAATTATATATATTTCTNCTGGTACAGTTTTAATTTTATATATAAAACTATACAAATTTAACAATAAATATATAGATGTATAAAATAAAAATAATAATATTATCAAAATAATTATATATATTTTTATAAGTGGAAAACATTTATACAAAAATGTAAAATGTGCGACGAAGAAAAATGTATTAATTTACTTTCTTTACATGCTTACACAAAATATAAATATACACGAGTATGTAAAACATATTGGTAAGAAATTGTTTATTAAAATCAACTCATTTTACACGATGGAAGATCTATTGGACGATTCCAAGCAAGCCTGCATGGCCGCATGTATGGATGGTTCTTTGGAAGATTTGGCCTATCGCTGGCCGTTTTATTGGACGTTTTTGTAATTGGCCGCGTGCAAGGTTCGATGTAAGATTTCCTACAAGGTTGAAATTTTAGTTAATCAGAGATAGGTTGATACAGTCATTTTGTTTATTTTACTTTGTGAAAGAGCGTAAAACTATAAAACACGGATAGATAGTAAATAAAAAACAATTTTTATGACATGTGATTTTCACAGTTCTCTGGATGATTCGTAAGTTTATAGTTCTGACAGTCCATTTAGGAACACAAAGTTAAGTACTTTGCAGCTGTAAAGAGAACTATCTATTGTGTAAACGTTAGGGTTAACATTCGTGTTTATTTAACATAAAAGTAGCAGTTATAAGAACAAAACGCTGTGCATAAACACATAATGCTGAAGTTGTGAGTAAAAATTGTTCCTGAACCACAGCTGCAGAAGTTAATTATAAAAAATGCACTCGTCTTTACTTGCGCGGCAAGTATCGTTGCATAAGTTATTCCAAGAAGCCTTTATAAGTACGTGCAAGCAGTCTCGGGTAACAGGTCTCGTGGAAGCTTCCGCCCGAGCCTGTACGGAAATTTTATCTTGGCTTACGGGCTTTATGTTCCAAAACAAGGAAAAACCTGCTGTGTTGTCATCTATGCACGATGATGATAAAACTAACGAGAGCACAGCAGCACAGAAGAAGCCAGAGATCATCACATTTTACAACTCTGTCAAAGACGAAAAATTCTTATTAATTATTTTTAACTCAATGGTTAAATAGGCTTATTTATAGAAATATAAAAACTTACACCATTATATAAATGCTTATTTGAACGGTTACATAAACACTTATTTATACCATTATTTAAACCATTATATAAATGCTTATTTACACTGTTACATAAGTGCTTTTTATGTCATATAAATTATTATTTATACTTTTTTTAAGAATGCTTCTTTATAGCATTATCAATATATGCTTATTTATGAAATTATGTAAATGTTTATTTATACTATTATATAAAAGTTTGTAAATACATTTATACAATATTTAAATTTATTTATATAAATTTCATAATAATTTTTTTTATTCATATCTATGGTAATAAAAACATAATCTGTATCCCAACACTAAGAACATATATCTTTAAATTTATTATACTCCATATCTCCACCAACATAATAATTTTATACATGTTTTAATTTAGTATCATTTTGCCTAAATATTCATTAAAATTTGGTATTACCTTTAATTATTTGTATTGGCACTTTAAAAACAAAATTTGTGCTAAATAAAAAACATTAAAATTTATATGTCTTTCTCGAGAGAAATATTCTCTCGTTATATCTTGATTTTCTAAAATAACATCGTAAAATATAACTAATGAATAATTTTCGCATTCATATATTATAATAATTTCATAAAATTATTAAAAAGTAACTATTCTTCTTTTAATTTTTTTGATATAATTGAAAAGTGTTTTCTTAAATAACGAATATAATTTTTGATTTAAACCTATTAAAGAAGTTTATTATTTATTAAAATTTTACCAACGATTTCTATTTATAAAATTAATAATATAATTCGTTTTTTCCACAGTAAGTTGGACCAACTATTATAGTTCTAATATTATATGGTAATAATTCCAATTTTATATATGTTGTATATTTCATCATCATTAATTAAAACACTCATTCCCCAACAAATTTTTTCATTTTTTACATATTTTTATTCATTAAAATATATTTTCTTTTTAAATAACTAAACCATCAATTTTATTAAATTATTTTATCACAGTTATATATTAAAGAAAAAATACATTATGATATTAAACACGTGAACATTCCTTCACTTTAATTATATCTAAACAACTCATTTAACACCAAATATTAATAATATAAAATTATTGTTATTGATCAAAACAAAGAAATTATTATTCGATAAGGTCGATATGGTAGAGATATATTACAAATGACAAAATTGTATGAATTTTAAAAACAAATAACATAATTTTAGAAATAAATAACTTTTTAATAGAATTGAATTTCAAAGCAAATTTAATATAATATCGGATAATAAATTATCAGATATATTAGGATTTTAAAAAGATAAAATGACTAAATATTAATATGGAACTACATTTTTGATTTTAACTCATTTGACATAATAAATGTACATTGTAATTTAGTTTATAGTATGTTTATAAAACACGATGAAAATAATAATTTAAAAACTAATATTATAGTTAGTTTTGAACCAAAAACCATGTTTAGTATTTTCAATATTTCATTGTGCATAAACTAATTCATCCTTAAAAAAAATAATGAAAATTTAATGAAATATTTTTAAAAATAAAAGATGAATAAGATAATTTAATATATTGTGATAATGCTAAGATCAACATTATTTGATGAATGAAACCAATTTAATTAAATATTTTAGTAGAAAATTATTGATCTATTAAAACAATGGGAAATTCATTATAAACATTTTATTTAATAGCAGATATTGATCAAAAATACAATCTAATTAATTTAATATAATATTTTAAAATTAACAAATATGTATTGAAATCTAAGAAATGTTATGGTTTTGTAAAAGATGCTTGTGATGCATCATATTGTGTTGACAAAATTATTATATTTTATATTCCAGATTTTCATTTAGTTTTTGATTCTAGAAGTCAGTATTATAGTTAGTGGTAAATTTTTGTTGCATAATTATTACACGAATTTATATATTCATTTTTAACTATTTCAAATTTTACTTTCACTCTCAAATATTTATAATTTTATTATCACTGTTGAATATTAATTATTTTGTATTCACTTTTAAATATTTTTAATAGCATATTATATTTATTGTTAAAGACATACGTTATATTCACTATTAAATAATAATATTTCCATATTCATTGTAAATATAAATAATTTTACACTCACAGATAAATATTAGTAATTTCATAATTCACATTTAAATATTAATAATTTTACATTCACTGTTAAGTATTAATAATTTTAAATTCACTGTTATATAATAATATTTTTATATTAAATTATATGTATTAATAATTTTATATTCACTGTTACTTATTCATTATTTTATATTCCCTGTTAAATATAATTAATTTTATATATGATGTTATGTATTATTTTATATTCTCAGTTGAATATTAATAATTTTGTGTTCACTGCTAATTTTCAGTCTTCTTCATAATTATTACCATGATATGCTATATCAATTTTATTTTTTAAAAGTATTCTTTTATTATTTGTATAATTTAAAACAATTGAAATTGTTTTAATGTTATAAACTTAACATATATCATATCTTAATAAATTATATATTTTCATATTTTTATTTCTTCAAAAATAAATTTTTATAACCATCAAAATTATTTATTATTTAAGAAGTGATGATTCGACATCTTCAGATTTTTTTCTTCATCAACTTTATATGTTTATATTCTTGACACTAAACCTATAATTTCTGACATAATATTTCCATTATTTTCATCTCTCATTTTTCCAATAGTTGTTTATTAATTTGTGATAAATTATATCTCTTTTATATTTTGAATAATTACTAGTATCAGTTTCAGTTATAATTTATTTTAGATTAAAATAGTAATTTTTGTTTTATAAAATATATTAAATAATATGTATCTTGTTAACATAATAATTTATTTATTTGTACTTTTGTTTCATAATTTTATAATGGAAATGATACTGTATTGTTTAGTTATTTCCGAGACTAATATGCTTGTAAAACTAGGTTTATTAAAAAAAAATTTCTCTTTATTCACATGAACAGCAACTAAACATGCACTAAATAATGTTGCTTTATTAAAATCATGGTTTTTAGTAAATTTGTCTAATATTTTATTATTATTTATTAAATCTTCAAAGGTGATTATTATTGTGTTTTAAATTGTTTTTCCAAAAACCGACTTATCCATTAAATTATAAAATCATTTAAAAAATACTTTCTGGCCTTTGTTATTATGCATGTTATAATATATATTTTTTAAGTAATTTATTTGTTTAAATTTTATAAACTTTAAAATTTAAATAATTTTTTAATTTTAATTTACATTAATAATAATATTAAAATTTTTACTATAAAAAACATTTTTTGTTATTTTTTGAAGTAGTTAAAAATTTATATCTTGCTGCTGGGTCTAATGAACAACATTTATGATCTTTATGTAGTTTTTTAGGATAATCTTAAATAATGTTTAGTATATACCACTATTAAGATTCATTTGACACATTTTTTATTTTTCTTCTATGATTTCTAGATCAACATTTTCTTTAATATGTTAAAATCCTCCATATGGTAAAATTTTAAAAATATGCCAGCAAAACTATTACAACACCTTTATTGTGTAACTTTATATATTCATCTAAATTTTTTACATTAAATTTTTCCAATCATTTTATCAGATTGTCGCTACTAGGCCACTTGAGTTATACAGGATAATGGCTAGTAGGGTACATAGTTACTATACTTTGGTGCAGACTAAGGGCACCTGTGGTTGTTGAGTTAGGGGTAAACAAATACTCGTATTCTCTGTTAGTTAACACATCAGTATTTTATTTGTCTGAAGGTAACATAGGTATTTACACACACTGGCGACACTGAGCCCCCCTACAAGTCGTAGGCCTGAAGGGCTGGTGGGCGCAATGCTATGCGTCGGGGAAGGTTGTTTGAGTGGAGACGTTTCTACTTATCTGTGACTGCGGCTTTGGGTGAGTTGTCTTCGTTGGTAGTTGAGGTATGGTCAGCTCGGCTTCCCTTCGCTGAAGTCCGGGATTGGTTTCCCGGGACTTGTGATTTATCTTTGATCTCGGCTGGCGTTCCTCGTCGGAGACCTCACGTCCCCTCTCCTTCGTCGACGTCTGCCACGACTCGTCTCGCGCTCCCGACTTCTCCGCCTTGGAA
This sequence comes from Clitarchus hookeri, assembly GCA_002778355.1. NCBI lineage: Eukaryota > Metazoa > Arthropoda > Insecta > Phasmatodea > Phasmatidae > Clitarchus > Clitarchus hookeri. The sequence goes on from NQII01001224.1 coordinate 750,770, forward strand.
ACTGCCACTACGTTTTCGGAAATGAACTTATAAGTTCTCGGCACTTCTACTTGGTTTGTCTCGGAAATTTACACATGAAGTTTCGGCTGTTCCTGGGTTCTCTCCCCAGTGACGTCACAATTGACTTACTGACTGACTGACTGCTTGCCTCTTCGCCATCCGACGCATGACTACGTCTTCGCGGGGAATGCCGCCTCTCGGTATGGGGCTGCCACTCGTTTCCGGGAATTTACTCATAAGTTCTCGGCACTGTTCCCGTCACACGACTGCCTACTCCCGTGTTTCCTTCGCCTCCCATCTCGGCTAAACACCTAACTCGTCTCGTGGCTGTGCCACCGAACAACTCCCGACTCGGCTGGCGACAACTGACTCGGCCGGGATCCGAAATCCGGCCTCACTGACTCACCCGACTGCTGCCTCTCTGCGTGCGATATGACTGCCTGACTGATTCTCACTGTCGCTCTGGTCCCACGCCTCTCGACGGAGTGGGTTCAACTGACTCTGAACAACTGCCTCTGAACAACTGCCTTGCTGCCTCGGCTGCCTCATGAATTTAACTCGTGTCTCGCTATATTCAAGTTAGCTGTCAACAGTTTCTAGAGAGAGAAATCGGGAAATTCCCTGTTTAACTCACACATTTTTATGCAGGATTTCGTGTCTCGTCAACTGCTTGTGTTCTCCAACTAGGGTGGCGGGAGGGTGCGGTTACTGTGGCGGAGATTCCTACAGAGCTGGGTCTGCACTTATTTTCGTCGGGGGCTCCCTGGCTTCCTTCGTCGAGGGCCGCATATAAGCTAATTATGTCGCGTTGCACGGGGTTCTTCGCCGAGCAATCTGGTCGGGACTTACCCTGTTTCTGTCAAATTTCGCGACATCCCCGAGGGAGACTCCCCGGAAGCTTCGTTGTCAGCTGCCTGCCCTTGCTGGCTGCCTGCCCTGGCTAACTATAGCAGGGTGTGGAAACAGCGCAATGCCTATCCCATTTACATGCCACGCATCAAGATGTTATATTTAATCTGGAATGTAATTTATCTTTTGTTAGTAATCTTGTTATTTTAATTATTCTATTAAACTCATATATTCATTTTGATAAACACCTTTTTTAAATTATTAAATATTATTATTAATAAAAATTTTTTTTTGTTTCTCCAAATCTATTAATACCTGAACTCATAAATGTATATGTATCTAAAAAAATTAACTATAAACTAATCTTAAAAATGTATATAAAATTAAATACATTTTATTCATTAATTGGAATTATTCTAATAACGACAATTTTTACATTTTTAAAAATATCATTTTATAGGAACTGTTAAATTTAATGTTAAAGTATTTCTAAATTGAATGCAAAAATCTGTCATTTTAAATTTAATTTTTCAAAAAAATTATAATTCAAATTTATTGTAACCAACAAAATTTTATTCTTCTGCAGTATTTGGCAACTTAATGTCAGCTATATAAAAGTTTTTACTATGGCAAATTTTTAATTTTTTAAAAGTTTAACCTTTTTCTAAAAGACATGGGATTTAATATATTTCTTCTAAATTATTTGGTAAATTTATTTAAGATATATTATAATTTATTTCCAATTAATATTTAATATTTTCAAATTTGTTATCTGCTTCTGCTAAGTTTTCATATATAATATTTCTAAGAATTTATTATCTTTTATATTATATTCATAGCAATCTTATTTTTTCTAACCCTAAAGGTAATTTGGCTTCAGATATATTACAATTTTTATTACCAGAAACATTCAATATTTTACATTTATTATATTTTCTAACAATCTAAAGTTTTTCATGCTACAATTAGAACACTTTTATTCTTCTAAAAAATTTGGTAATTTTAGTTTAGAAATGCTAATATTTGTAATTTAATTAATCCTAACTATTATATAAATGTGAAAGTGTGTGTGTTTGTTTGTTTGTCCTTCTTTCACGTCGCAACAGAGCAACGGATCGACATGATTTTTGCACAGAGATAGTTGGAGGGCCGGGAAGTGACATAGGCTACTTTTTATCCCGAGGATATATCTCATTCCCTCGGGGAAATTCTTGTTGGAAAATGAAAAATTACACAAACGGAATAACAATGCAACTTCGCAACCGAGCAACAAATTGATGTAACAATGCAACGCCATAACCTAGCGACATATCGACGTAATTTAGTTGGAGGGCTCAAAGGTGATATTGGCTAATTTTTACAGCAAGAAAAATATCTACATATAACAGAGAAATACTAATAAGCGTTTTTACCATATCATTTCTCAATATATAAATACGTAAAATTCAAGCTGTTGTTTTTCCATACAGCATACCATTTCCGCCTATACTTCAAGATATATCAAAAGTTTTGTGAAAAAGTAATTTTTCGGGAGTCGGTTGACCGTACTGGGACGTGGTGAGCCATGNAAGGGGGGGGGGGACTTAATTTAAATAGAAACCTAAACAATAATTCTGTAGTCCACGCGAGTGGAGCCGCGGGTACAGCTAGTATATAATATAATCAAAAGTTTAAATATTTATGAAAAATTTATATTTCCTTTTATAGTTATTTCTAAAGAAAAAGTAGTTTCACAAACTTTTGTATAATTGAAATTTTTTTAAAAATATTTATTTGTGATTTTATTTTAGATTTATAAGGAGTAACACATTTTTTACAAGTTTAATTTGGTTTAACTTATGAAACACTATCTAAAAATGTTATGTTCATAACATTCAAGATGTACATTTTCAATCATATTTATATATGATTGTTTTCTCATAGTAATTAATTTTTCTACATTTTTTACAAACAATATTTATATTAAAAATGTTTAAATTTTTATATAGGTAAAATTTTTTTTATTACTTTTTGTAATTATATTTAATATTATTTTATTTTTAAAATATTTTATTGGCTGCAGTCTGAAGACAGCTTCTGCTGTCGCTGTGCAATTTCCTACATATATGTTTTTTAAACATGATTTATAAATATTATTTTTACATTCATGATGAACTCTTTTTTCTTTGGTATTATAATATTCTTTTCTATAAATATTAGAACTTGGTTTACATACATGTAGGTGTTTTTCTTTTGTATAAGGATGTAAAGAAAATCAATTTACATATTTTCTTTATTACATTAAAATTTTTTTAAAATTTTTTTTATTTATTACAAAATATTTATTATTAAATTTTTTTAAATAATAATGATACGAAGTTTTTAATTTTTATAATTTTACATATTTCAGTAAAATGTTGATAATTTTATATTAAAAATTAATACCGTGCAAGCTGTTAATTTACATACTACTACCATTTATCTAATGTCGTCAGATGGGCCTAAATAATGATGTACCTGCACAACACAAATGCTAGTATAGTGGCTCCTAACAGTTCACAAAACAAATAAGCATAAATAATTGTGAAAACCACATCTTCAATAAGAAACCATAGGAATGATCTGTATTTCGATAAGCATGAATCCATATGTTATCAACATTGTGCTAACCCAAGTAAAATTCACTTTCATAATACTCTCATTAAAAAATAACAAGGTTAGTATTTTTAAAATATATGATTTTGTTATTTATGTTGTGAAATGAAAGCCACAAACATAATTAAGTATAATAATATCAAACCCTTGAATTAAAGAGGAACATCTTTTGGGTGCATCGCCATCAACTGATACTTTTTCATCGATATATTTTGTGACCAAACATCTGATATTCGATATTTTCCGCGAAAATTTAAACCAATATTCGATATATGATATAAAAAACTGTAATGAATTCTTATAAAAGGACAGAGGAAAAAATAACTTAGTATTCGCAAGGAGACATCAACACAGGTTGATTGCCAGCGCTCGTCGGAGAAGGAAGCAGCAGCGGAGAGCTCCGCGGAGAAGAATTGTGTTAGCCCTTTTAAGAGCTAACACACCTGCTGTGAGATAAGTAGCATTTTCAAGGCACTTTAATGAAATTTAGCGTGCCTTTTTCAAGGCCTACTTGAAAGGAACTACTGTTTTTTTCCTCCTAGGAAATACCTGCTATAAGTCAGGAGTACAGAAAACACTAGTGACCCGCCCCTCCCTAGACTCGTCTATGGTACCGGAGAGAGGACAAGAGGTGCGGATTTGGACAGTTACACACCAGACCAGCACAGATTTCATGCACAGTTAGGATACTCAACATCTGTTTGCGGCAACCGAAAATGGACAGCCATGGAGCTTCCATGAAAATGCAGGTTACGGCACCTGCAGCGAGTATAGTAGAGAATGACATCAAAGTGCAGTCAGATGCCAAAAGGCTGAAATAAGCCTGCGAAACCCAGCCCCCTCAGGGCAGCTAAGAGCCCCCTCAGGGCAGCCAACAGTCACAGTCGGGCACAGCAGGTGCTCCACCAAGCGCACAACAAAATAAGGTGTAAACAAAGCCCCTCACCATGTACCAGATTAAGGAACACAAGTACCCCACACCCAAGAAAGCACTGGGTACATGCATACACTGTTATCGATTGCTGTTTGTGTACAAGCAGACAGCATTTGCGTGCACACGTCCTCGATCATGTACTACACAACCACAGTAAACTCTTAAAGCCATGGGCTACCAACACAGCCTGCTGTACTAGGCTGACGAAATCCTGGTAAAACCTACATTATGCAAAATACAAGCCGACACCAAGCTGGAGTTCCTCCAGTGGGAGCTCAAAAAGGTGCGCATGCCAGTACTGCGGTTCTGGTTTATCCCACAGAAACATGTGCACCATCAACAAAGCTAACCATAGAATTGCCTCATGACACAGTCACCACACCCTACTTATAACTCGAAACTTTCGCGGAACTTTCAATAAAGGTGGAGGAATTCCACCACCCAACAGGAACCATGCAATGCTGTGGTGGAGCGCATCTCACCACAGAGAGCATGATCCACAATGGCTGCAGCAAAGTTAAGTGCTAACAATGTGGAAACAACCACTGTGCAAATTACCGCGGCTGCAGCGAGTACAAAACTGCGAAATGGAGCCGGTCCCTCAGGGCAGCCACAAGCACCCCCACAGCTTCAGCGCAACATTATTGGGCTCAGAACCAGCAGCCACAGTCTGTTCCTACATACAATAGCAGGTACGACTGGTTTCAGAGCGAGACAATGTTCCCTGCGCTCGCAAACAACCCAATCCCCTGCCACCCGAAACTAAGATTGGCCATGAAGCAATGCTTGAAGGGCTACTGCGCCTGGCAATGAGTTATACGAGGGTAACTATTTCCTTTCTGTAGCCAACGCACATGAAGATAATGCCCCGTCCCCGAAGTACGCCCAGAGCCAGGAGTCTGTCATAAACATTTTNGTACGCCCAGAGCCAGGAGTCTGTCATAATGTTGGACATGCAACCATTTGAAATTCTTGGACCAGGAGACTTGAAACTGAAGCTGTTGAGTATGAAATAATTCTGGCAAGATCATCGATTGGTTTTGAGCCTGGTGCGTGTCTACAGCTGTTGATGTTTGTGGTCTAGGCAACACTATTTCTGGCATATTGGTATTACTTAACTCACAACCATTGTCTTTTGACTCTGTCTTTGACATAACAATTTTAGAAATATTTATCTGTTCAGATTCAGTTATGTAAGTTTTAGAAGGTAAGCTGGTTGAATCATTTTGATATTCATCATATTTGCAATAATTTTCACTACAAATTTATCCATCACAGTCACTAATCATGTAATCACCATCTGGAAAAAAATCCCTCAATCATCTATTTTTAAGAAACGTGATTGATGAAACTATAGCAGTCCCTAGTAAGTACTTGGTAAAATAAAAACTACAGTGTCGATTGTTGAAACACAGCACGCAAAAACTGCAAACTGCAAGTAAATAGAACAAAATGATAAGCAGGGCTACCACAAGCTGATCATAGAGGCCAGCACTCGCAGCAAATAGTGCAGCCAACCATACTGTATGAAAACATCTACCATTAAAGAAGAAACGTTTTTTGATGCATATATTATAAAAAATATTTGAAATCGCTGAAATTAATATTCCCTTTACCATTGTCTAATGATGCAGTTAGTAATAATTTAATCGGGACATTTAGTTAATTTTCTTTTGTTTTTTCGAGGAATTGTAATTGCCTATCAGTATTTGTCGTTTTGGCCGTATTAGTAAGTTAATTTGTCATGCGATTGCTTTTTCCGATGTCGCAGTTGAGATTGCGTCAGTAATAGGAGATAAGGGCTGTTATTACATTCGTAAACATTTTTTTATTCGAGAATGTTCTAGAAATTCTATTATTTTGCTACTACGCAGTTCGGTTGGCATGGGAAGGTGGTTAGCACGGTATCCGAAGGGATTCCGTAACATGCCATGCCCTTATTTGATTAGGTTTTTGGCACCCTGGTGCGAGAGGTGGGAGTTGAGTGCATGGTGACTTAGCCATGAGCATCTGCTGCTCGCTAACAGTTGACGACTAGTTCTCGGAGAAGAAGTCACTTCGAGCGTGGAAAATTTCGACAACACCAGCAAGCACCCGTTACAATTTTTTTTAAATTTATATTTTCGGCCAACTTTCAATCTACTAAATTATTTCCGCTGGTGTGGGAGGTCACTAGGGTGCCAGGAGGGAACTGACATCCCTCCTGCCTTCGTAATTTTCTCGCGATGTGAGTTTTGAGTGGCGTGAATAATTAAAGAAATCTGCGGTGCTGTTTTGTGATTCAACTGCCTCGTTAATCTAACTGTTCGTGACTCTGCATTTATAAATTAAAGTATTTAAACTGTTTTCTTTTACTTGAAATAAAAATACCGAGGAAATAACCCAACAATTAAATTCTTTTATTTTCTTTTAATATAGCACTTTTATTTAAGACTCATGTCTCTACCTAGTGAGTAAAATCGAGCTGTGATTTATAGTCGCCAAATCTGACGTCTGCAACATTACAATTGCTTATGCCAATTCACAACATGTTACAGAGTGCGGCACCTAGATTATGTTGGCAGATAAATGGTTGTATAGAACATATTTCACTGCTAATGTGCGGTGTACAAAATTACCGAAAACATAAATCTTGTAACGAACCGAAACAGAATTTTTTTCGTAACCATTATGTACTTTTAAATGTCTCATCATCCTCTCTGCGAGACATTGGGAGGGGGTGGGACATGGTCCTCTCGGTATAGAGGACCATGGTTAGTACAGTAAGTGAACGTTTATCTGCCATGAGCAAAAGTTCCCATTCATCTTTGGGATCAAGAAACTCATTAGCATTCTTCACAAATTTCGTTTCAATGACATTCATAAACGCGCAAACAGCCCAATCGAGCTGCTCTTGTGTTTCTGAAAACAGTATCTGTAAAGACATTTACATTTAAAACAAACAAAATTTATCCTAAATTTCTTTAAAATACACTGAGGTGACAAAAGTCATGGGATAATAATATATAAATATTGATGGCAGTAGTATCACGTACAAAATGTATAAATGGGCAGCGCATTGGTTGGGCTTTCATTTGTAGTCAAGTGATTCATCTGAAAAGGTTTCTAATGCGATTATGGCCGCACGACGGGAATTAACAGACTTTGAACGCTGAATGGTGGTTGGAGCTCGACGCATGGGACATTCCATTTCGGAAATGGTTAGGGAATTCAACATTCTGAGATCCACAGTGTCAAGAGTGTGCCGAGAATACCTAATTTCAGGCATAACCTCCCACCATGGATAACGCAGTGGCCGACCGTGTGCACTTAATGGCCGAGACCAACGACGTGTGCGCAGAATGGTCAGTGTTAACAGACAAGCAACACTGCGTGAAATAACCGCAGGGATCAATGTGGGACGTACGACGGACGTGTCCATTAGGACAGTTCGGAGAACTTTGGCTGTACTGGGCTATGCCAGCAGAAGACCGACTCGAGTGCCTTTACTAACAGCACGACATCGCCTGCAGCGCCTCTCCTGGGCTCGTGACCATATCGGTTGGACCCTAGACGATTGGAAAACCGTGGCTTGGTCAGATGAGTCCCGATTTCAGTTGGTAAGAGCTGATGGTAGGGTTAGAGTGTGGCGCAGACCCCACGAATCCATGGGCCCAAGTTGTCAACAAGGAACTGTGCAAGCTGGTGGTGGCCCCATAATGGTGTGGGCTGTTTTTACATGGAATGAACTGGGTCCTCTGGTCCAACTGAACTGATCATTGATTGGAAAGGGTTATGTTCAGCTACTTGGAGACCACTTGCAGCCATTCATGGACTTCATGTACCTAAACAACGATGGAATTTTAATGGATGACAATGCTCCATGTCACCGGGCCACAACTGTTCGCGATTGGTTTGAAGAACATTCTGGACAATTGAAGCGAATAATTTGGCCACCAAAATCGCCTGACATGAGTCCCATCGATCATTTATGGGACATAATCGAGAAGTCAGTTCGTGCACAAACTCCTGCTCCAGCAACACTTTCGCAATTATGTACGTCTATAGAGGCAGCATGGCTCAATATTTCTGCCGGGGACTTCTAACTACTTGTTGAGTCCATGCCACGTCGAATTGCTGCACTTCGCTGGGCAAAAGGAGGTCCGACACGATATTAGGAGGTATCCCATGACTTTTGTCGCCTCAGTGTAGATATTACGGTATTCAGTTGATAGAAATGATTTAAATATACCTTTTGAGAAATTGTGAGAAGTTTATTTCGGCTACTACGGATGTTATTTTTGGTAGACATTAGCCATCACAATTGTGCCTGCCCAACATGGAAATGAGAAAGAAGTTGTTTACTTTGTTGTCAGAATACTTCAGTGCTGTCTTTTCTGCAGCACAGTCATCCATCATAAAAATATATATGGTGCCTGAAAAATAAACCATTGATTTTGCCTCAAGGTGTTCTTAAAACAAATATGCCTATCCCTATATTTAGGCTGCACATAAAAAATACACATTTCTTACCGAGTTTCCATTAAAGTAGGCGGGATACTTCACCTTTAGAAGAATGAAACCGAGTTCATAACCGTATGTGGTCTGGTTTTGGGGGAGGACGGGTAAGGAAATTGTTCCAGTTTTGCAGGCAGTCACTGTACCAGAAGAAATATCGCAGCTAATGCTTGGAATCAACACATATTACTTCTTTGCCTCGTTCTAGTAAGTGGACTCTTTTTCTTTATGGGTGTTACAACTGAAACTGCCAACTCATCACCACTTTCATAAACGTGTTTCTCAACGTGTGGTTTATTGGACTACAACACTTAAAAGTCTAGGGTACAAAATAATATCAACATTAAACACATCCCGCACGCAGAAAAAAATTGCCAATACATACTTTTGCTTTCGTATTCGGTACATTCTTTATATTTTTATATATATTTTCTGTCGGTTCAGCTTGCTCGCCTAGATGTTTGTCTCCATGTATTCACTGTCTGCAAACGGAAGAACTGGCAGAGTTTACCGGTACAACTGCTAAACATTCGTATGAATTTGCCATCATCAGTATTTTGTTCTCGTACAAGTGTATTTCCTTGGCTGGGGATAGGCCACCTTGAAAGCATTTTTCGAATTTTTTTAATTTTTCTGCGTTTGGTCATAATAAACTAAGATTTGAGTCGATAATTTCTGAATGGCTGTTACCCAAATTAGTTTTGACAATACTCAGTTAAAGATCGAGTCTTAAGTACGCAACTAACCTTGTTCAGACTAGCCGAGCAACCTGTATTCCTTGTTCTTTTAAAGGTTTTCGATATGTTATTTTAAATTTCAAATACAGTGTCACTATTAATGAAAAACTGTTATGAGTGGTGGTTATGGGGACTTAGGCACATCAGGAACTTGGACCGGAGCGTCGGAGCTGTTAGTGCTCTGTCATTCCGGTCGGCCGGCAGCTAGAATGGACCCAGATGACATGACCCTGGTGACCTTTGACCTTGCCCCGGTGACCTTTGAATTTGACCCCGTGACCTTTGAACTTGACTCCGAAGACCTTAGACCTTGAAACCTAAAAAAAGTGCAAAAAATCCAAACATTTCTAAAAAAAATGTATAACAAAAATTACATTAAAAATATTAATACATTATTTAAAAATTATTAAACAAAATTTATAAAAAAAAATTTTTTAATTTCCGGAGGCCCCCTACATTTCCTCCACCCATACTCATTCCACCATCTTGGTAGGTGCAATCCACCATTTTGGTAGGCGTCACAGCCACCATCCGCCATTTTGGTGGGTGCAGTCTGCAATATTGGCAGGTGCAGTCCACCATCGTAGTAAGCGTCACAGCCACCGTCCACCATCGTGGTAGGTGCAGCCGTTCGCCATTTTGGTCGGTGCAGTCCGCCACATTGGTAGGTACAGCCGTCCGCCATATTGGTCAGTGAAGTCCGCCATCTTGGTAGGCGTCACAATCACCATCTGCGATCTTGTTTTATTCGTATGTCATTTGTGTATACATTACTGGAATTTGCTCTCACCTTCGTTCGATTGCCACATTGTTTTTTTTTTGTTTGTCATTTGTTTTACATTGCTGGTGCTGTCCCAGCACCGCGCCCAGCCGACCCCCTCCACTTCCCCTTCCATTATATTTAACTGACCAATTGCCCCAACCCTGATTCTCATTGGATAACTTCCCACCCCCTCCCATTATATTTAATTTCTCCGACAATGTTTCTCATTGGCTAATTACTTTGGTTTTTTCCGGAAAACTTCGTTCAACCAATTAGTCGGTTCCCCTCCACTTATGTTTCTCATTGGCTAATTTCCACACCCCTATCACTTCCACGAATCATTCACATTCTATCGACCAATTAGTCCGCAGGCCTCCACCCACACCCCTCATTCTCATTGGCTAACAACATCAAGTGACAATCTCTTGGATTGGGTAATTGCTCGTTCATTATCGGAAACCTTCCTTCCGATCAATTGGCGGCCTACTTTAATCGCGAGTGTGGACTATTTTATTCAATTAAAAGCTCTTTTAGACGCACCTCCAGCCTTCTCGGAAAATCAATAATTTCTCTCGCTCTTAGAAACGTATACGTGTTGTCCGAACGGCCATAAAATCCTTTCGGAAATTTTGGCATTTAGAAGAATGCGCTCGTTAGTGCCTTGGACAAATGGAACGAGTTACCGTACCTCCCGAAAGAATTTCTCCTGGTCTACGCACCTTACGGAATTTCAACCATATACAAGTATTTGCAGGCCTACATGCAGCAGGATGAAGACATACGGGACTGCTACCCATGCAAGGAGTCTTTCGAGCACTGCAATACCTCGGTTTCCGAAACGCCGCATCGCAGGAGTTCGTGCAAGGCCCACTGAGCAGAACTCGGGACGTCTTCACCCGTGGAAGACGACGTCCCTGTTGAAGACATCCCTATTGAAGACGCCTTTACCGTTGAAGACGCCCTCCCCGTAGATGACGCTCTCCTCGTAGAAAACGACGTCCAAGTTCAAGTTATCTACTCGCAAGCTGTACCCGTGGAAGATGCTGCCCTTCATTAAATTTACTAGCGAGAACCACCCGGCGTGGAAACCAACCCAAAACACAGGTGCCCAATGTGTACGGAACTCAATGAAGTTTTAAATGAGTTTGTAAAATTTTTTGAAACTTAGTGTGTGCATTGGAACATATTTTTTTAATAACAAAAAAAATCTAGTGAAAAAAATATATTTTGCAACATCCAAGATTTTCGCCCATGGGACTCGTACACCATCAAGCAAATTGCCATCTCGTACAGTGACGAAGGCAAGAAAACCAAAGTTTTCACTTTCTTACCACCGTGTCCATGGCAGTACCTCGACCGCGCCATGAAACAGACGTACCACCTACAGACGTACGATACGCTCGGAGTATATTCCATACGAGGAAATTCCGGCAATGCTAGACTCTGTCATAATTCCCTATTATCCTGTGTATGTGTTTGGAAGACGCCAAGAGTCTGTGATTCGCAATGCGTGTCCCATAGGAACAAACTTTGTAGACCTTCAAAAGCATTACAGCTGCCCGTCGTTCGACAACTCGTCGAGACGTACGCCACAAGACTGTACGAGTCACAAAATCAAGAATATTGCTGTGCTCCGTGCAACGCCGAGGCCTTAAGACTATGGAGTTATGATATCCCCTGGTACATTAAAAAAAAAAAGCTATAAGGAACCCATTGCAAGTTTAAAAAAATTATTAAGTGTGTAATTCACTCCAAGACTCAGAGAAGAAACACTTGTAAAATATACTTCATTAGCGTGAATAAAATAAAATTTTATTACGTATAGAAATAATTTATATAAGTAGGAAAAACGATAAAATTACCAAAGAAAGACATTAAATACAATTAATAAAGGTTTGATTAAACAAAATAGTTAAATTACCCCCAACGCACCAAAAAAGTATAACTTCAAAAAGTTATCCTTTGTATATTGCAGAATAATAATAATAATAATATTGTAATGTATGCTTATGTACATGCAATATACTAGATTCTGCAGGTTCATAAAGAACTGGGGACTATTTTAGAATCGGTAGCTAGCTCTGATATTATAACACGTATAGTGTAGTTTAAAATAAATGTGTATTTGGGGACTTTCCTTTTTTTTTTTTTTTCCAATGGTCAGGTTTTTTGGAGTATTAACATATACGTTTCCTCTGAAGGTTCAAGATTAATAAAACTTAAAATACTAGGGTTTTTTTCACCTCGGAATATTGCATCGATTCGGAAATATAAATTTGTAGCACTGTTCGGGGCATAAAGAGTATTATCTTAGGTTCGGTACTGGGCCATTTCCCCCCCTTATTCCTGTAATTATTGGCCTGTTTTCTCTTAACTTAATTTAGTTTCATGGGCGCGTATTTGTGTTTGTGTGTGTATATATATACACACTTAATATGAGTGTATTTATATACATATATACATATATATATATATAAATCGGTTCAAAAAGGTCTTGGGCTTTCCCGTCGCAAATAAGGGGTTAAATATTTTATTAATATTTTATTCATGAAAGGAGGTTTTCACTCGTATTTGCAGATGTGAGCGCGTCGATGATTCTGTTAGAATTTTTTCTCCCAACACATATGTCTACATTTCATGTTGCAGTTTTTTTTATGTTTTTCGTCCTCGAAACCTGGCTGACTTGTATTTCTGAAAACCCAATGCTGTGGAATCGATGTGTGATAAAATGGCTCAAACGCCTTCCTCTTATATTGAACACGCATAAATATTTTTTATTCGTGACTGTATTAGATTCTCCTAAAATAGAAGCGCTAGTTTATACTATCTAGGTGGTGTGCAAGCTAAAATAATAATAAAAGTTATTTTACACTATTTTGAAACTGCGCTAGTTGCTTCTGCAAGAGGAAACAAGTAAAGACTCGACCAAGAAACCATCCGGGTCTTAACCTGGAGTGATTTTTAAAATAGACATTCGGGCCGAACGAGTAGAGTATCATACCCGGTTCCTCTTGAACATAGGTCTTCCCTGGTGTTGACTTCTGCGTGCCGATATCTGTGTTTATTATCCTATGAATTAAAGTTGGCTTGTGTGAGAAATAAAACAAGCTGCTAGAGCGACAAGTCTCCCCCCGGCGGTCAGTGCGCTAGGGCAAAGTCCAATTCAACACCTGGTGCAGCGAGGCTGGCCGCGTGCGCGAGCTCAGATTACGGCTGCACGTGCCTCTTGTTTACTTATGTAATAGGACTCGTGACCAATTCTTTAAGTATGCTTTTGTCTTAATAGTTTTTTAATGCGTCTATCAGTCTCGCCTGCAAATAGGATATTTCGGGCTGTGTGTGTTTTTTAGTGGTGAGCGTGTAGGTGTGTGAGTGTGTTTGACGTATGAGCAAGTGGAGAGTGATCGTTTTTTTCCCCCTTATTTCTTAGTTTCACAGTATCACAAAGTATCTTTGGTTTCGCCGGAATTAATAACAAATTTTTATATTTAATTTTTTTACGAAAAAAACAAAGGTAGATAAGAGCCAGAATTTTTTTACGAAAAAAAAAAAGCACATATAAATTATTTTCTACATTTGAAACGGATTAACATAATTCTAAAATTTCATGGTGTCCGTAATGCACTGGCTGCAATATGCTCTAACTTTTTTCGCATTTGTGAAGTTTTTCCTTATATGTCTCGACTAGGTTGAAGGGTAGTGAATGAGAACTGTATGCACGTGTCTTTGCTGGAATTCGTATTGTGGTATAAATCTTTATGGTGGACTATCATCTCGGGAATAAAACTATGTTTTAGTAGGCGTAATTCATAAAGAGTGAATACAATTGATATCTGCTGGATTAGAGGTCGCACACATATACCTACATACAAATGTTCGCCTGTCACTTTTAATTCTGCTAAAGTCACGTAGCGTTGTGTAGGGACTCTGAAGGGGTGGGTGGGGATATTTCACCTCCTATCAGATATATCTATTAATGGAGCCAACGCACACGAATTTATAAAAATACAAAAACTTTTTTGCCTAAGATTACATTTTTTTATAATTTTGTACCTGTGGTAGGTGTACCTTTTCACTAGTGTCTCTTCAGGTTATATAATTTTTTCCGTGCAAAACTTACTATATGTGCATTATTTATGCGTGTAAAGAGTTTTATGTGCTGGCAATGGGTGCTAGAAAAATCGTCGCACGTGGAGTAACCATACGGGTATTTTTTTCGCGCTGCCTAAATTTCCTAATGTGCTGAATTTAAACTTGGGTGGAAATATTTTTAATAATGGGTTAGGAAGAAGGCATGGGATTCATTGCTATGCGTATCGCATTCCGTAAAGAGTAGAGAAGTGGTTTTAACTCTGTTTTTGGGTTTCTCGAGCCATAATTACCTCATAGGAATCGCATAACGCATCCGTACACGAAACATGACATTTTCCAAATCCTTAATAAATGTTTTAAATTTTTATTTAGTACACAAAAAATACGTTATGTTAGTGTCGGCTGGATACCCATTGAATATTTTATTCTTTAAATTATAACAAAACTGATATACTGAATATTTCGTTTTCTTTACAAAAAGTGTTTTTTTCAAGGAAACGTGAGCAGGACATAACTCGAAATAAAATAAAAATCTATAAATTGTTTTGAAATATCTATTTATGAACATACATTACATTATTATTATTATTATTATTATTCTGCAAAATACTAGGATTGCTTTTTATACACGTTTTTATTCTCTGAGTCTTGGAGGGAATTACACACGTAATCATTTTTTAATACGTACAATGTATTCCTTATAATTTTTTTTTTAATGTTCCACGGGATATCATAACTCCACAGTCTTAAGGCTTAAGCTTTGCACCGAGCACAGCAATATTCTTGATTTTGGGACTCGTGAAGTCTTGTGGCGTACGTCTCGACAAACTGCCGAAACGGCGGGCAGCGACATTTCTTTGGAAGGTCTACAAAGTTCGTTCCTATGAGGCACACATTGTGAATCGCTGACTCTTGGCGTCTTCCAAACACAGACACAGGATAATAGGGAACTATGGCACAGTCCAGCACTGCTGGAATTTCCCCGTACGGAATATACTCCTTGTCCCACCTTAGTCTGTGCGTTTCGTACGTCTGAAGGTGGTACGTCTGTTGCACGGTGCGGTCGAGGTGCAGCCATGGACACGTTGTAAAAAAGTGAAAACTTTGTTTTTCTCGCCTTCGTCACAGTATGAGGCGGTAATTTGTTTGACGGTGTATGAGCTCCATGGGCGAAACCCTTGGATGCTGTAAAATATTTTTTTTTCACTTGAATTTTTTTTTGTTATATAATAAAGTAGGTTCCCATGCACATACCAAGTTTCAAAATTTTTTCAAACTCATTTTAAACTTTATCGAGGTCCATACATATCGGGCACCTGTTTTCTGTGTTGGTTTTTACGCCGGGTAGTTCTCGCTAGTAAATTTAATGAAGGGCAGCATCTTCCACGGGTACAGCTTGCGAGTAGATAACTTGCACGCGAACGTCGTCTTCTACGGGGAGGGCGTCTTCAACGGGGAGAGCGTCTTCATGGAGGACGTCGTCTTCCACGGCCACAGACGTCGCGAGTTCTGCTCGGTGGGTCTTGCACCATCCTCTGAGATGTGGCGTGTCGGGAACCAAGGTGGTGAATTCTCGAAGCACTCCTTGCATGGGAGGCAGTCCCGTATGTCTCCGTCATGGTGCAGGTAGGCCTGTAAATACTTGAATACGGTCAACATTTCGTAAGATGCGTAGACCAGGAGAAATTCTTTCGGCAGGTATTGCACTCGTCCCATTTGTTCAAGGCACTAAGCGAGCGCACCCTTCTAAATGCCAATATGGCAGGAAGAATTTTATGGCCGGTCGGACAACACGCATACATTTCTAAGAGAGAGAAAAATGGCTGATTTCCCGATGGGGCTCGGGGTGCGTCTTATAAAGAATTTTTAAGGGGGAAAATACAGCCCGCTGTCGCGATTAAAGTAGGCCGCCGATTGGTCGGAACGAAGGTATCCGAAAATGCACGAGCACCTAGCCANGGTGGCCTGCCTACTAATTGATCGAACGAAGGTGAATAATTGGTGGAAGGGGTGATAAGGGTGGGGCAATTAGCCAAATGGATACATAGGTGGAGTGGAACCGATTATTTGGTTGAACGAGTGTTTCCACAAACGCTCGAGTAATTAGCTAATGAGAAACATTGTCGGAGCAATTAAATATATTGGAAGGGTGTGGGCAATTAGCCAATGAGAATCAGGGGTGGGGCAATTTGTCAATGAAATGTATTGGAATGGTGGAGTGGAGAGGGTCATCCGCCTGCAGGGCGCATTGCTGGGGACAGCACCAGCAATGTCAAATAAATGACAATAAAAAACCAAGATGGCGGCAGAACGAAGGTGAGAGCAAACTCCAGTAATGAATACACAAATGACAAACGAAAAAAACAATTTCGCGGACGGTAGCTTTGACGCCTACCAAGACAGCGGAATTCACCGACCAATATGGCGGACGGCTGTACCTACCAATGTGGCGGACTGACCGACCAAAATGGCGGACGGCGGCTGTGACGTCTACCACGATGGCGGACTGCAGTTGCCAAGATTGCTGACTGCACCGACCAAAATGGCGGATGGTGGCTTTGTCGCCTACCAAGATGGCGGACTGCACCTACCAAGATGGTGAAATGAGTATGGGTCGAGAAGGGTGTGGGGTACTCAGGAAATTTAAGTTTTTCTAAATAAATTTTTAAATATATTTTTAAATAATTTTTTAATATTTGTAAATATAATTTTATATATTTTTTTATTAGGAATTTTTTGGGTTTCAAGGTCAAATGTCACCAGGGTCAAGGCAAAATGCCTCCAGGGTCAAGGTCACCTGGATACATTATGGCCACCGGCCGACCGGAATGAGAGCACGAACAGCTCCGACTCTCCTGTCCCAGGTCTCGATGTGCAAGTCCCCATAATCCCTCTACTGTTATGAAATACAAGTATGAAATAATTTGGATATAACTTATGTTGTAGTTATGAAGTAATTCAAACCATCGAGTACGGACAGCTGCAATATGAGATAAGCAATGGTGATATAAAGACTTGAATTNTTATGAAGTAATTCAAACCATCGAGTACGGACAGCTGCAATATGAGATAAGCAATGGTGATATAAAGACTTGAATTTAACTGATAGGTTATCATGAGATAATTGGTAGACAAATGTAACAATCTCTGGAGCTTACGTTGCTTGGTTTCCAGGTCATCTTGTTTTAAGAATGAGTGTCATCCAGTGACGTACCTCTCGATAATCCTCGTGCTCGTTTGTCAAATGTCGCGCCCCGCCGCCTTGTGCCTGCTGGGGTCAGGAAAATTAATATGCAGTGCCGTACAGTGGGACATTTTCGCAACCTGAGGGAACTTTATTCCATTTTTGACATTCACAATATAGTGAAAAAAAAAAAAAATGTAAATACAATGGTGTAACATTTTCTTCGAACAAAATAGTAAGTTGCTTCGTTGATAATCGCGCGTAACGGCAGTAAAACGCCGCCCGACTGAAGCTATCTGTGCTAGTCGGACAACACCAGTGACAGACGCGCATCATGTCTCGGAGTTCAGTTGAGAAGTCTCGTTCAGAGTGGCAATATAGTACAGGACGAGTATAAAAGAATACCCCAACTTTGAAGTTCTATACTATCAAAACCAAACAACATACAACCTTGATTGACCAATCAAATGAACCGTGGAACCGTGAAGTTTGTTTACCATATATTAATATATGGTGAAGTTTGTTTACCATATATTAATATATGTTCAATGTGACTATCATGAGCGGTCTGAACGACATCTACGCGATAATAAAACTCGTTCCACACTATTGTCAGCATGTCCGGTGTTACGGTTTGGATGGCGTCCATAATTCTCGTTTTGAGGTCGTCATTGTTAGCTGACAATGGTGGACGAAAAACACTTGATTATAGAAAAAAATCGCACATGGTAAGATCCAGGCTTCTTGGGGACCAGTGATGAAGAGTCTGGTCACCAGCTGCTCCTCGACCAATCCAGCGTTGCGGCAACGTTTCGTTCAGATATCCGAGAACAGCTAGGTGCCAATGGGGTGGCGCACCCTCCTGTCGAAAAATGAAGTCTCCCACCGCCTCTTCTAACTGAGGGAACAACCACTCTGTAATTATGACCAAATAATGGATTCCAGTGACAGTGGACTCGTGAAAAAAGAAAGGGCCGAAAACAGTGTATTTGGATACAGCGTAAAACACGTTCACTTTGGGGGAAGCGCGCTCGTGTTAGGTGGTTTCATGTGGAGGTTCCTGACTCCATATCCGCACGTTGTGCCTGTTCACATTACCATTTGTAAGGAACGTCGCTTCATCGCTAAAAACCAGCTTAGACATGAAGGTATCGTCTACCTCGTTCTGGGCAAGAACGAACACGCAGAAATCACGTATCAGTTCTTTATTCCTTTCGGTAAGAGCATGTACAGGCTGTAACCTGTATGGTTCGTACAGCAATCACTTTCGCAACACTGTCCATACCGTCGATTGACGGATTTGCATTTCTCGGCTAGCTTGTCAAGTTGATTTTCTTGGACTGTGAACGAACGCTTGTTGAATTCGTTGCACATTCTCTTCGGACACACGTGGCCGCACGGAACTTTTGCCTTTGAAAAGGCACCCTGTGTCACGGAACTGACCAAACCAACGTACGATACTCCATCTATCAGGAGGACGACGTCCGTATTTGCGACGGAATTCACGTTGAACAGTCGTAACCGATTCACATTTATCAAACTGAATAACACAGAATGCCTTCTGTTGTTCCGTCGCCATCGTGATGCGGACTAACACCCAACACACGCTCATAGTGCGACGACAGACGCTCCCAGTGTCATCTCTCGGCACGTAAAGGAAACATCAGACCACCCCATTCACATTGGCGTGTCGAATGCGAGCTCACTACCCCTGCACCACCTCAAACTGAGAGTTACGAACGCCATCCAAACCGTAACACTGGACATGCTGACAAGAGCGTGGAACGAGTTTAATTATCGCGTAGTTGTCGTTCGGGCAGTTCATGGTGGTCACATTAAACATTTATGAATGTATTGTAAACAAACTTCACGTTTCCACGGTTCATTTGGTTGGCCAATCAAGGTTTTAGGTTGTTTGGTTTTGATCTTATCGACCTTCAAAGTTGGGGTATTGTTTTATACTCAGCCTGTATAATGTGTGGTTTGTAGTAATATCTTCTACTGGGGTTTAAGGTAAGATTTTCACTTGTAGCTCGTTATTGCACCATCCAAAAGTTCGATATGCTTCTTTTAAAAGAACTAAGGTTAAAGTAAATTATTCCGCGTTATTCCGCGTTGATCTTTGAACGATGTTACAGATTACCTTTCACCCTACGGAACTCAATAGGATATTCTCGTGTGAAAGTGCGCGTCAACACATCTTGCTGTCTTTGACATCTGGGTGCAACAATCGTAAATAACACGGTTTGACGCGATATTAGCATATGCGATTGATGCATTCGGTGTTTTAGAGCTGCCTGAAGACCCATTAAACATTTTAAAGAGTACAATAAAGATGTTTCTTCGCAAATTGGAGGATAGCTGGATGAAAGCAAAAATACATCGCTAACGTTTTTTTACGAACAATGAATCATAACTAAGAGACACATTAACGGTTTCTGATATCGTGCTTCAATCTCTGCCTGGTCCTTCAAGTACTGCATCAGGTCTAATCCGAGCTGGTAGGCCTCAGAAGGCTTTTCAAGATTGTACTTCAAATGTTCAGATACGAAAAATCAAATGTCTTGTGGAGTCAACCAGTTATGAGGAACTGGCAACGGCCACCACAATCAAACTACGAGAGGAAGGAAAACGTGACTCTGCTGCGATCGTCCAGGAGCTTTCTAATGCTTCATCCACAAGAGGTACCCGTTCAAGAAAGCCCGAAACGCATCCCTCGCAGGTCCGGCCAAGTTATCAGCGGTTCAAACTTTGACTCTAATGATTGATGCCAATCTTTCGACGAATCAAGACAAAATTGTGCGTGATCAGGCAAAACAAACAAACTGTAATATTTACCCATCGTACAATAAGGTCAAATATGTAAAGCGACTATGTTATCCTGCCAATGTAAGTGTCACAGAAACATCGTCTGAAATACCAGTGCAGGCCCTTGTTGAACACACTGTAACACGGCTTTGTAAATCTCAAGATGTCCTACGAACCTTTTCCTATGAGAATAACCTAGGTATTGTTTTTAAGTGGGGCTGTGGCGGTGCAGAACACAGTAGTATCAACATAAAATTTCGGATGAGAGGTCTACAGATGAAAGATTGTTCAGTATTTATTTAGTACCTATACAAACCTGTGATGTTGCTAGCGACCGAAAATCAGTAATCTGGCAAAACCCTGCACCTTCATCAACGATATATTGTCGTCCTATTAAGTTCGTTTGGGAAGGAATCTGTCGATGTTATCAATAGTGAAGTAAACAGAGTTGAAGAACAGATCGATAGTCTCACACCTACCATAGTTGATGTAGATGACCGGGAAATTAAAATTAAACCCAATATTATTTTTTGTATGATAGAGGGTAAAGCCTGAAATTCTGTCTCATCCTGTGCGTCAACCCAAACATGTTATTTGTGTGGGGCTAAACCCTGTGCGATGAATAGCCTAAGTATTCTGTCACGAAAGGACATACTTTTTAACATTTGGACTGTCACCCATTCATTCCTGGATACGTTTCTGTGAATGCATACTTAATATTTCATGATATTAAGTCATGGAAAGTTCGAGGCGCAGAAAATAATACAAAGGTGGCAGAAAAGAAGAAACGTGTGCAGGAAAGGTTCCGCAGTACTCTTGATTTGTTGGTAGATATGCCGAAAAAAACGACTGGAAACACGAATAATGTCAATACCGCACGTAATATTTCTAGGAAAGCCGAATATCTGTCGAGATAACTGGGGTCAATGTTGAACTAATTAAGATGTTTCTTGTGATATTATAATGCCTGAATAATGGTTTCTCGATAGATCTTGACAAATTTGCTGAATACACTCGGTGTACTTTAGAATTGTACTTGAGATAATATTCTTGGTACGCTACGTCCATAAGTGTCCATAAAGAATTATTCCATGGTAGAGATATCATAGCCACTAGTATTTTGCCGATAGGTCAGCTTTCTGAAGAAGACCAGGAATCGCAATAAAGATAGTAGGCAATATCGACAATTGTCTACAAGCAAAATGTCAAGAGTTTAAACAAGCATGGATATAATTAGTAGACTTCTCATAACATCTGCTCCATTAATTGCAAGTATACGCGCCTCCTTAGACTTAACATTCGGAAACGATGACAGCAGAGGTTGTGCAATTGTTAAAAGAACCGTCCATGCATTATTATACGTTATCAGATCGTTCTGACAGCACTGATTCGGAATGAGTAACCACATGACTGTCCCTTGTTTTAAAACGTAATGCACGCACATTACTGTGACAATTCTGCGGCTGTAGTGTTAGTTTTTTATATTTTGCATGTAGCACATTGTGCATTATGAACAATGTTAGGTTCCAGCTTAAACAGACTATAATTTGCTGCGTAACATATAGCTCTGAGCATAAATGTGTGTGTAGAGTATCCAATGATTATCAGTTGACTGAAGGTACCTGTTTCTGTTTGTGTGTGTAAATGTTACGCGTTAGAACGTGCGTGTTATAAACAATATAACATAAAGCATGCATTTGATGCAAAGTTGTTTGTGTTACTTAAAAACGCGAAAGGACCTCAACAACCTTCATACAGTTCAGCCCGAGAATAAAGGTTCCCCTAGATTGCGCAAATATTGCACTGTGTGCCGGTTGGAGTGAAATGAGATTAGAATAGAGCAGCGGTGGAATGTAAGGGTGTAAAAACGGGAGAGCGCCGAGAAAACTCGCCAGCCAACGCCAACGTCCGCCTCGTTTCCCACATGCGGAAATACGGAGAATACCGCTGGGAATCGAACCTTGTTCGCCTTGGTAGGAGGCGAGTAGTCTAATTACTATACCTCCGTGGCCCTCGAAAACCGTCTCAAAATCATATTTTACGGAACCCGGTTTGCCTTGGTGGCATGCGAATAGTCTGACCACTGCACCTCTGCGGCCTTCAAAAACTATTTAAAGGTCGCATTTTTCCAGTTTTGTAGAGCGAGCAGAGCTGCTTTCAAATGAAGTGTTACCTCTGCTTTTGTGATTATGTTGCATAACCAGTATGTACACACATTTATTAAAAAAATGAATTAAACATATTGTCTGTTTAAATAAATATGTTCCGAGTTAAAAAAAAGAACAATATATGAAGTAGATCATTAAAAATATTTATATGTCTTTAAAATTAAAATGTAAGTGAAAATAAATTATAAACTAAAAAAAAAAAAAGCAATTATGTGATTCGATGTAAAAACGGCACAAGATGTAAAACACGTTGTGATCAGTTTCTTAAAACAAATGTTATTCTTGCTAAATCTTCCAAGTAAGTGTTTTTATGTATGTTGTACTTTGGCTAGACTTTGTGCGGAATCACGCTATTGGTTTTCGCATGTTTAATCTTCCAGGTATACAGGCCTACCTTGTGTCTACATTTATTGTATATATATGTCAAGGCTACTAACATTTAAATACTTTATCGAGATAACACATTGTTACATGTATGTTATTTGAAAACAGAAGAGGAGGGCTCCAGTACCAAGTCCATAACATCAATCTCGCGCAGCGTGTTGACTCCGCTGTAGCGGTAGTGCGGTCCGAACACCTGGGAGCTCCCCGTGTGCTGGCGGAGGGCCTTCATGATGCGCTTCCTCTGCTCGGTGGAGGTGACGAAGCAAAAGGGCTGCGCCGCCAGCGACAGCGGCAAGTCGAGGATGCCGAGGCGGCCGCGTGACGGACTCACCGTCTCCAACACGAAGACGCGGCAGGAGGAGGGCAGCTTGCCGCCCATCACCAGGTGCGCCACCGCGTGAAACACCGACCTGTGGCTGCTGTCGCCCGTCACTCCCTGCCAGTCGAACGTCACCAGCACGTCGATGTCCAGGGACTCCACTTGGTATAGGATCACCTGCATCGAGTCCTGCTCGTGCCACAGCTGCCTTGCGTGCTTCGGCATGCGATCGCTTCTGAACATGGTCACGTGGCTATCCGGGATGCCCAACGAGGTGCAGCACCGCCACATGGCGTCCGTGTCGTCGGGCGCGTCCTGGCACAGGCTCAGCAGGTAGATCTGGCTGCCCTTGTCGGCGGAGATGCGCACGATCAGCGGCCCGAAGAAGGTGCACTCGTTCTTAGGGTAGGCCATCACCACGAGCATGCGCCGCGGCCGCACCATCTGGAAGAAGCTGCCGTCTACGTCCATGCGCATCACACACACAGCTATTAGGTACACGAGTCCGATGCATGCTGCCAAGTCGTACACCAGGTTTTTAACTATGGAGACTACAATAGCAAGCAAAGCTACCATTCTCTCCATCCTCTCTGTAGAGTCGGGTCGTCAGCAAGGTGCAGTCCTCATCTGTGGACAACTGTGGAAATACATTCCTCGTTACGTCACATTCCAGATGTGTTGAACCCTGCTATCTTGGTTATTGCACTTATTACCTCGCATTATAAAACTACTTTCATATGTTTGAACAAGGGGAATAGCACTGATGATCTATTCTTTAAAAACATTGTGTTTGAATGCTCTTATCTCTTCTATAACACAAATTACTTATTCGTCCCCTCTCTCAGCAAACAAGAAATTTTATTCGAATACAAACCTTGGACCTCTAAAATTTTATATGTATTAAATTTCTTCTGTAATATATGTACCAAATTTTTGTATAAAATATTATATTGTATTTATAGCTAATTAACAAAACCAAGATTGAAGGGATAATAACCCAAGAGGAATCTGAAGCATGTTTTCCAGTATTCAATTAACTTAAAGTTTAAATTTACAAAATTTTTCGCTGTATTTATTTACTGTCTAATAAAAGCACGCAAACTTCTAGTTTATGAATTTTCTCCTTAATACATAATGTTCCAGTACGTTGCAACGGTTTTCAAACCTATCTAGCCAGACAGCAGGTTGCATGAAAAACGAAAATAATACCATCACAGAGAGCTGTTTACTTACAATTTAGTATAAAAGTGTCACTTTCTAAAAATTACATCATTTAAAGCAGTCGCCTAGTGAGGAGCAAGATTGTGTGAGGCAAAAATCGACGAAGAGTTACGGCCGACGACGCACAGTGGGGCAGATGACTGCAAAACCTGGCATTAATTAATATTTCCCGATATTCATTGATTTTAAACTACAATCCGTTATTACATGAATAATTAGGTGTATGTAAGTGAAACACGCATTAAAAACATGATTACATACACATTTAATTCTTTAAATAATTCTGGAATTAAGTGCAGTAGTTGAGGCAGGAAGCATTAATAAACTACAGCCTTTAGCAGAGAGGAAAATCATTATGCGTGCCAATGTTTTTCATATTATACGTATTTTAGCTAAAAGTATAATGTACAAAACTGACAAAAAGTATGTTTTACTGTGTTGGAAATAATTGTAATCTTCCTTTACACGAGTTTAGTTANTAAACTACAGCCTTTAGCAGAGAGGAAAATCATTATGCGTGCCAATGTTTTTCATATTATACGTATTTTAGCTAAAGGTATAATGTACAAAACTGACAAAAAGTATGTTTTACTGTGTTGGAAATAATTGTAATCTTCCTTTACACGAGTTTAGTTAGCAGCACCACAAACTGTCCACTGTTTCAGCAGCAACTTGTAGGCAATGTGGAGAAGGCATTCAAAGAATCTAACACATGCTTGCTTTACGCGACATGTTGTCANTTAGTCAGCAGCACCACAAACTGTCCACTGTTTCAGCAGCAACTTGTAGGCAATGTGGAGAAGGCATTCAAAGAATGTAACACATGCTTGCTTTACGCGACATGTTGTCAATAATTTTAAAGTTATGAAAATCTTTAGATGTAAGTCCACATTCGTACCATCTTTGGGTTGATTTACTGTCTTTCATATAATTACAAATCGTTCCATATACCATGGCGAGAAGAAGACGATGCCATACATTAACCACTTTGCCGTATGCACAGTATACAGAGGGTTGTAAATCGTCAATTTATTTCCGCATATGAGCATCTTTGGTAGAAACTAAATGGGCATATTTCCTTGCAAACTGAAATTTTACCGGCCAAAAAAACGGGGTGGAAGAAGCCATGGGTTTTGCCAAATAATCTTATTATGTCCAGTATGGCTCATTAACTTAACTGGCACCAGTGTACTTACAAAAACACTGCTATCATCAGTACACTCTTCGCTGTCAAATGTTTGCGTGTATTCACTGATTCCGGATGAACCATCAGCTCTCCACTTACTAACTAACAAAACAGACTAATTCTTTAACACGTAACGATTCCAGCACATTATTCAGACAGGAGAGCAATGCCGTAACGGTATGGTCTAATATAGCCTGCAGTTTTATTTCTGTTGTCGACTTTGTGACGGTCATGTATTCCGCGCTAGGGTAGCATGCCCTTTTCGCCTCTTGAATCACTTTATAAGACGGAAATCGGACTTTGTCTTTACATCTTATAATGTGATACTGGTGGCGAGTTAGTTTAGCATCTACGATCATAGCAAGACTTTATTCTCCCGACAGTTTCTCTGTGTACACTCTCGCAGCACATTTATAAGCCTCCCTATACGCATCTCGCTGCAGGCATATGTGTCGTCAATTTTATCTCTTTTTGAAGCCGTGAAGACTCCAGATGCCCGGAAGCACGAATACTCATCTGCGTAGCATAGGCCAATTCCTCAGATGACCACATTTGTCTCACTTCTTTCGCTTTATTCCACTTTGTCCTCTCCGACGACTCAGGAAAGAGCTACTTCGGGCGACCGCGACGGATGGTACCCCTCACGAATCGTAAAACGTGAACGTGACAGAACTTTCTAGCCACACTTTGTTTTGGTGAAGAAACCTGTCAGCCATTCTATTAACACAGTTCCACTTTTTTTTTTAACTGAAAAGCGAACAATGAAAATACTTGGCTAGGTCCTGAAAGTTCCTGTTTGGGGCAGCTTGTTCTCTCCACAATAATATTCTTGAGGCTTTCCAACTTTATCTCCACTGGTCTTCCATGGTGCATCTTGCATTAGTTCAAATAACTCTTGCCTAGGAAAGCTCTTTAAACTTCCCTGGTCGGAACCTGCCAGCGGACACAAAAAAAAACGCTACATAAATAAATGTGACTTTTGAGAGATAGAGACGAATATCAATGAATAGGACAAAACGGGCATGATTTTATTCCTGACTCATAAAGTCAAATGATAAAAAAAGATATTACAGTGAAAATGGAATGACGCAATAACGGTTAGAACACAACTAAAATGTTCCTGGAAATCTGCTTTCATCTTTTCTGCAATGCAATGTCATGGAAATGCTTGTGTTATCCCATGTACATGACATTCGAAATGAAACTACATACGTGTTTTTTTACTTACTATTAGAGCTATCTTCCATGTTAGTTTCATTAGGAAATCCTGAGAACTGTAGGAGCAGGACAGTCGTAAAGTAGTACGTGCTGTTGAGCGCTCAAACAGCGGCAGCGTACTGACACGTTCAGATGTGTCTAGCACATGCCAGCCTTATCTAATCGCGGTGATAGGTCCGCATATGTTGCGTCATATCCTCTCATCTTCAATGCCGGACAAGGTTTCACGGTTACTCACATTTCATTTTTTGGATTTAAGCCAGGTTTTTAGGTCATCTGCCCCACTGTGCGCTGGCTGGCATGTAGAACAGTGCCACCTCTACTCGCAAGCCACTGAATTTGAGGGCAGTGGTTTCGTCAGGATCGTAGAACTTCGGGAATTTCAGCGATGCCCTGTTTATTGGACGCGACTGTGTGGCAAGTCCANGGTTTCGTCAGGATCGTAGAACTTCGGGAATTTCAGCGATGCCCTGTTTATTGGACGCGACTGTGTGGCAAGTCCATGCACGCCTCTACTGTGCGTTCACGTGTGTCTGGTTCGTAGATGTTCAGATATGAGAGTCTGAAAAGACACTGGAGGGTATAAAAATAATGTTTCCAATGTGCTTGATGTCTTGAACTTACCATCATTTCATCGTCTAGAACGCGTTTTATTTTTGTAGGAAGCATGTTTAATAGTTTCGTCAAAAAACGCAATTTTTTTTTCAAACACGCTGCAATACAAAGCATTTCAAGCGCTATGTAGACGACTGGCTTAAGTATTTTATACCAAACGGAAAGGGATGGGCATTTATAAATTAAAATTCACATTACACAGGTTTAAGAGAGTTTTTTTTACGTGTGTGTTTCGAATGAGCACTGTTCGCTAGAGTTTCATAGCAGAAATGGTGCTACATGATCAAAATATATCAAAATTGCTACATAACATAGCATTTTTATATGTTTAAATTGTCACAAAAATATTAAAATTTGTACAAATAACAGGCAATAACATCCAAAACCCTTGTAATACTGTAGGAGTTCTCATTACGAAAATGTGGCCAAAATAATGTGTGACATAGTTTGCTTATCATTAATATCGAATGTAATAAATACATACAGAGGCTACAAAAAGTATTGGGCTGAAGATAGTTGTGGTATAAAGGTAACACCATAAAACAATATTAAATTGAAGTAC
Source organism: Clitarchus hookeri (assembly GCA_002778355.1). NCBI lineage: Eukaryota > Metazoa > Arthropoda > Insecta > Phasmatodea > Phasmatidae > Clitarchus > Clitarchus hookeri. The sequence goes on from NQII01001224.1 coordinate 778,941, forward strand.
ATTATTTCATTCGAACACTGTATGAGTATCAGTACGTTTCCTGTAAACCCAAAAGAATCAAGCAAGTCAAGCTGTTTTCAAGCAGATCAATAACGTTGACAGACTCGCTGCGTTCGACGTCAAACAGGTATTGGTATCGTAAACACATTGCCATTACCCCATGCTCCGTAAGGCAAACCTGCCTACAGATTTAATTCTGTATGTGCATACCAGTTAGTGCTGTGCTTAGGGACAGTTTGTTTGTGTCTCAAAGAAGCTATGGGATGCAAATCGAAAGAAAAAACCGAAGAAGAACGGAGTATCATAGTGCATTTATTTATAAAAGGAAAGTCAGTCAAGGACAAAAGCGAAACTGTTGCAAAACCTTGACGCTATTCCCCACCTGTGGAATTTATGGTGGTTTATAGGGTCGTAGTTAATTTCTCCAGGCATAGACTATAAGGTGCCTAGAAGGTTGGGGGTATTTCAATAAGGTACAGAAAACTACAAAGTGAATTGACCTATTAATATAACAGAGCTCAAAGAACAAAAACAACATACAGCAACACATCCGAGGTGTGGTACTCTAATTTGGCTACTCGTATTAACTGGGGTGACTTCGTGGTGGAGGGGGGCTTCTCTGGACGGCGACTTGATACTTAACTACTCTGCTGTTGGTGCTGGTATGATGTCAGCTGGGGATGATCTCCGGCGATGTGGGTGGCCTTGGAAAAGGCCCGCATTTGATGTCGTCTTACTGGACTGCTGTTCTGGGCTCGTTCTCACGTCCTCTCACGATTCCTTGATGCAACTCTTCCCTCGGCACGGTGATAATGAACTGGGCTCCTCTTCTCACGAAAATTGGCTTATATGCTCTCCAGTCTCCCCTTCTAAGTGTCTGCAAGTGTCTCTCTTACTGGAGGAAGGGGGGAGGTGGTTGCCTTCAGTACAAAGCCATTCAGCCACGTGCTATGGTTCGTGAAGGTTCGGGGGCGGGAGAAGTGGTGATCTGCCCCTTGAATTTACCATCTCAGCTTATTTTTCCGCGGTTTGGCTACAAGGGTGGTAGGGGTGAGGAGTATTAATGGCCCCCACTTTCAATTGGTCAGCCGTTTTCTCAGGCGCGTGAAGTTAGAGGTGCTCTTGCTTGGCTCTGCAATGTCTCCCGCTTTCCTATGTTTTTACGGAGCACTTTCTGGGTGCTCCAGCGATATGCCAGCTCTTACTTGGTACAACCTTGACACGTGTAACTGCGATCCGTTCTGGCTGTCCACCTGCCTCATGACACGTGTCAACTGGGAGGCGCTCGCGAAGGGGGTCAGCGAGGCTTCTATTCCAAAAAGGGGTTACACGTCAACNGACACGTGTCAACTGGGAGGCGCTCGCGAAGGGGGTCAGCGAGGCTTCTATTCCAAAAAGGGGTTACACGTCAACCTATTAATACAGTCAAAAATATTGTGTACAGCAGATTCACGAAAACAAAAAACACTCCAAAATACTCCTACAAGTGGTCGCCCTTCGAGGTTTTATCTGATTGGCAAGCACTAAATTGTACGGAGAGCAGCCAGAAGCCCTAAACTGTGTGAACCAAATATAGCAGCAGAAGTGGAAAACGATAGAGGAACACAAGTGTCATCTCAAACCACAATAAGTGAGCTTCACGAAAGTGGATATGGGAGCAGAACAGTTCGTAGAAAACATTAAAATAAGTAACGCTACTAAGTCATTGTAAGTGCATACTTGTTAAGTATATACTGTTGTGTTCTACGTTGGTTGTCTTTGCTTTAGTTTATGTCTATGGTGTTGATTGGCGTTGATGCAAAAAATAACAATAATGGATCTGTCATTTGTAACAGGTAGGTTATTATAAACACAGAACTAATGTTGCACATTGGTCGCTTCGTAGAGCAATAAGACGGCGGGTAAGTTGAACCACAAAAAGTTTCCATCGTAGGTTATGTACGTGACGTTTGAAAACAAATTTGGCGTCCACCGCAAGTACATAAATTCACCCAGCAAGTAAGCAATTTCGTGTACTTGGCAAGTACGGACGCTTTGTATACTATGCTAGGAATTGGTATTGTGCTAGTATATACTAAGTGACATCACAGGCGAGGTAAAGTATGAACATGTATATTCTTGAAGGGAATTGGGATACAGCCTTAAAAGAAGAGGCTTGACTGTGCTCAGATACACAGAAGAAATTTNGTATATTCTTGAAGGGAATTGGGATACAGCCTTAAAAGAAGAGGCTTGACTGTGCTCAGATACACAGAAGAAATTTATTTTTACTTATGAGAGAAAGTTTAATATTTTCAAGTCAGGTGCACGAGTTATAGTATAGCGGAAGAAGAGTTCCGAACTTGAAGAGAAGAGTCTTGGTAGCCAGTGAGAAGCATGGTGGAGGTTCCGTGATGTTTTGGGGTTGTATATGTGCGAGTGGTGTGATTTGTGTTTAAATGAAAGCACAGTGGANGGTGGAGGTTCCGTGATGTTTTGGGGTTGTATATGTGCGAGTGGTGTGATTTGTGTTTAAATGAAAGCACAGTGGATCACAAGGTGTACATCAACATTTTCTATTCATCTTCCCCGTATTTCGGAGAAAAACGGGCCTACAGATTACATCTTCACACAAGGCAATGATCCCAAGCGCACAGCCCTGAACACCGAGCTGTGGTTGTTATATGATACCCCACACTTGATGGATACACCCCCACAACCTCTCGATATCAACCACATTGAGAATTTGTGGCACCAACTAAAGGAAAACGCACGAAAAAATTATATATCCAGCAAATATGATCTGAAGAACTTCCTTAGAACTGAGTGGAATAAAATGTCGAGTAAAACTATGGAAACCTTGGTNCCAGCAAATATGATCTGAAGAACTTCCTTAGAACTGAGTGGAATAAAATGTCGAGTAAAACTATGGAAACCTTGGCAAAATCAATACCAAGGAGATTATCTAATTTTATCAAGAGGAAAGGAAGACCTACGAATTATTAAAGAAAGCGAAAATGACTAAGAATGTTCTTTACTTCAGTGCAAACCAATACTTATTTGTGGTTAGAGAGACATTATTGCTTTTATATGTAATTTNAAGAATGTTCTTTACTTCAGTGCAAACCAATACTTATTTGTGGTTAGAGAGACATTATTGCTTTTATATGTAATTTAGGTTATGTTGCAAATGAGAAGGTATTCACTTTAATATAATGTTTGACATTTGAATTAATAAATAACATAGTATAGGGATAGTGTATGCCTTCATTATTATTACATTTTCCCTCCAATTCTCCGCCCTCACTCTTCCAATTGTAGTCAGACCAATACTTTTTGTAGCCACTGTACATATATGTAATTTCTTCCACCCAAGCAGAGCGTGAGGACCCCGTGCCATCCCGTACCCCGCATTTCCATAGTAGAGTGAAATCCAAATGATAATGCGCAGAAGACCAAAACGCGTCGGTTGAGTCGGCAGTCATTGCCGCTGCACGAATGGGAGAGGTTGTTCAGTTCAGTAGTGTCAGCCGCCGAGAGCGGGTGAGGCGAGAGCTGCTCCGCACGCGAATATTACCTGTCGAAAAAACGTCAGTCGCGCGGCACGGTATTTAACAGCGCGGTAGTAGAGAGCGATGTTATCCGGTTGGTGTGTACAGCGCCAGCAGTGTCACANGCGGCACGGTATTTAACAGCGCGGTAGTAGAGAGCGATGTTATCCGGTTGGTGTGTACAGCGCCAGCAGTGTCACATGGTTTCTCTCGCTTCAGCGGCAGGAGTTCGGGAGGACCCTCCCTTACCTTCCCTCCCTCAGAGTTGCACGAAGATTATCTTCTCATCACAGAACAAGTAAAGTAGAGAGGCGACACTTCCATGTATTACGTCGAGCTCTTATTTTGAGCTACAAAATGNTCATCACAGAACAAGTAAAGTAGAGAGGCGACACTTCCATGTATTACGTCGAGCTCTTATTTTGAGCTACAAAATGCAAACAGGTCGTAGTTATATAGCCAAAATAAGAACATTCGTCAATGCACATCAACACGAATGAAAAGCTATGGATTCAGATATTGGCTACCAGGATGAGACAATCTAGGGAACCCATCTTCGTCAAGGTAAACATTGTTTAGGTAACCCCATTTGTTTAAGGTATTTTTTCCTACTGTTCAAAGTGGTGTATTATTTCGGAGCTTGACTTTTCTAAAATTAGGCATTGAAGACTGACGATTCTCATTTTTTCAAACACCTTTGTATTTCAAACATCCTTCTTAACGAAACAAATTTAAAATCAACGATATCATCTCAGCTAACATAACAATGTGCAAGTCACAAAGGATCAAGTGGGACAGGGCAGCAACTGTACAACTATCGAGTAATGTAATTTGCTATATATTAAAAATGAAATTATATTAATACATTATCTCGTAGTTACAAACTGAACACAGATATTTTGGTTGTTTCTAGTTCATATTTTTTAACATGAATAAATAGCCATTGTATTTTTGATGTCGGCGACACGGCTGCGACCCGAGAAAATAGTGTTTCGAAACTGCATATCTAGCGTTTTGTTTCGGAAACCAAACAAATTTATTTGAAGAGTATTTGTTTACAATGAACAATATTTTGTTCACCCAACTGCTTTTGTCCCTAACATCTACATTCGTTCCCTTGAACCAAATAAAGAACTAAAAAAATAATTTCTTTCCGGACTTTTATTTGGTTGTCCTGACATAATGTACACGTAGTTAGTAAATACAACCATATATATGTATATTCAACTAATCAATTTAATTACCGTGAAAATTACTTATATATGTTTATATTTATAATACTCGTATAAAAGTCAAATTAATATTTCGTTTGAAGTGAATAAGAATTTCGTTAGCTGAAACAATCTGATAGGGCATATATCTAGTATTACAGAATTTGTGGTGGCAACAAAATTAGCAATGTCCAGTACCATCGGGGGCCACGGTGTTGTAGTGGTTAGACTACTCGCCTCCCACCAAGGTGAACCGGGTTCGATTCCCGGCGGGGTCACCCACGGATTTTCGCATGTGGGAATCATGCCGGGCGATACCGCTGGCCTATGGGTTATCTCGGGGATCTCCCGTTTCCTCCACCCTTGCATTTCCGCGCTGCTCCATGCTCACCTCGCTTCACCCTCATAGGCTCTAAAGACCTCGAAGTTAAGAACCACCCAAATCTCTTCACTCACTCTAGTACCAGCATTTATTTGGTTGGCGGGTCATTTGATTGCCTTGGTTCAAATTAAAAACTCGAGTGTTTGTTTAGTTTGTTTATATCTTCTGTTAAAATTAGGATAGTAACGTTTTTTGTTAGTGAACTTATTTGTGCTGAATAATGACAGCAATAAGTCACCGTAACCGTGGTCGAGGTCGCTAAGACAGTTTTCGGGCGGAAGTGCTACAGGTTCAAATCTGCCATTAAATCATTTTGTCATAATAATTGAAACTGAAATTTAGACTATGAATATAAATATTTAACCAAATCTTACATGTTTGGGACAACANTTGTCATAATAATTGAAACTGAAATTTAGACTATGAATATAAATATTTAACCAAATCTTACATGTTTGGGACAACCAAATAAAAAAAAATTAATTTGTGTGATGTGCTTTCTGTTAAAAACGCTATCGTGGTTTGCAGCGGATAAAATCGTACGAAACACATTTATAGACACAATTTTATCAAAAATTACTATTACTTCTTTTGACAATGTGTCTGTTCATTCTCTCGTAATGTTTTAATAAAAAATCTAAAAAAAAAAAAACTTTAATGAGAAGACGTTTTAAAATAAGTGGTATCGATGTTGGGAAACTCTGAATGCCAATATATATTTGATTGCTTGACACTATTTTTGCGTTATTTGCTACTTATTAATTATTACTTTGACTCAGAAATAACATCAATATAATTATGAGCCGCCATCATTGCACCCACTATTAATTTTAACGTAAACACTTCACACCTGCACAGCTTTACATTCATGCTAACAGAAGGTGGAAAAACTAGAAAGAAAGATGATAAACTTTATTCTGCGAGAAATATCAGTACAGGCGTTGGGTAATGACACTTCATTCCCNAACTAGAAAGAAAGATGATAAACTTTATTCTGCGAGAAATATCAGTACAGGCGTTGGGTAATGACACTTCATTCCCTCCAATATTTCGGTCTCTGTTTTTGGAAGAACGGTTGGATGGAGGGTGTGTAACTAAGGCAACATTTTTGGTTGATTTACATATGCTCTTTTATAAACAATCATGAAACTACAATACAAACTTACAGTTACGATATGCCATGCGATCGGAATCTAGCAAACCCGACTTTCTTGATGAAAGGGGATGGTATTTACGAACCTAACATGATGGGGTATGAGGTATTCTATCCACTAAACCGCTTCCAGAAAATGGTTCTTTTATCTCAAGCTGTTTATGTTATTTTTAATTAAATCCATTCTCACAATTTATTTCCATGTGCTCGTGCCTCTCGTAATATGCACTTTCGACCTCATTATGAAATGTATACCCTACATAGGGAATCTACCTACGAAGTTTGTCTGTAGAATTCACACTCATGCTGTAGATAATGTATGTACCTAATAACTTAGGACGTCGACTGTTTAACAATCTCTACCCCATATTCTTTTTACGGCTAAGATTATGATATGAAATTTGGTTGGCATTATGTACTTGACTATGAAATTTATTAATTTCATTAAACTCGGCTCTACTTAAACANGATATGAAATTTGGTTGGCATTATGTACTTGACTATGAAATTTATTAATTTCATTAAACTCGGCTCTACTTAAACCTCAAAATATGTTAGAACTACGCAGATCTTTATCTCGGTACTAAAATGCCGTTTCTTTTTGCATACTCTGGCAAGGCATATAACCGTACCGAATAGATTTATGTTTTCTACAAAAAGATCAATCGGAACTTTATTTATTTGTCTCTGGTGATAAAGAAGCGCCAATCACACACTTAAATAAATGAAACAATAAATTACACCTGTATCCAAAATCTTTGTAACAAAAGAGAATTTTCCACATCAGTTTGGCTTAAACTTACTTCAATGTTTTGTTGTCCTTAATATCTCCCCACTAGAAACTAACCCAAGCATGTGTGTGGATAAACAAAGCCACGATATGTAAATAGTATGTTGCAAATGTAGAGTTAAAATCATCATTTGTAATAATGTGCTCACCAAATTGTTGGGCTATTAAACTGGCGAGTACACGAGAGTACGTGTTTAATTGACGTAAACATTTTCACGACAGTGCAATAGTAGGTATTTTTCCTTGATATATCATAACACAACCTTACTAATATTAGCCGATCATGAGTTTTATAACTTAGCAGTTAATGAGATTTATAGTAACTTGTTCAAATTTCGTCGGTGCTATAAGAAATCAAGTTATTTTTGGTAAAATAAAATTCGAGTAAAGAAAAGTAGTTAATGTGGGGGAAATGTTCCACAAGAAAACCCATTTCAAAAAAATGCACAGTTACCTAGTTGATCAGTTGTATTCTCAGGGCGGAAAAGGCTCGAATAATTTACTTAAAAACTAAAACAAGATCTGAAACCACATAAGGTAGTTTCCATTAAGACTCTGTCACTGGAAAAACAAATTTTTTTTAAAATCTCCATTTAACATGTAATGTTTACGCAAGTAGGCATAGATACACTATATGTAAATTGAGATATGTACTTTGTGTCACAAAATAAGCTTAAAAAAATCCACATTTATCGTACTTGAGCCTACATGTTGTTAGGTATATTATCTCTGAACGAGATGAGTAAAGACAGTGCCACATGCACAAGTTTCTACCTATTGATTGTGCAATTCTTTACATAGAGTAAATAAGGTTATTTAAGTAATGTAGTCAAGTGTATGTCTACTAACATGGAATTGGATGTAGTTTTTCTTAAAAAAAAAATGATACCAGTAAAGACTGGGTAAATCCTGACTTGTTGAAAACACATGGTTCTAACTACAGTAATAACAGTGCTATAATTAAACAGCGTACTTACGTACTGTTTAAATAAGTTCAAATAATATATCTTTAAAATATCAATATCTCGCAGATAATTATTTTTCTCGTCACTTGTTTTCTCAATTGCTTGATTATTCACAGATGTTACTAATTAATCTTGGCAACAAATAACCATAAAGCATAAAAACAATGGCGAAGTTACTGTACTAGAGAAAAAAAAGAACATCATTTCCATAGAAGAAAAAGACAATAAAAATACACTGATAAAGTCTATAACCTTATTTTCTCCTATGGATTTATATATATTTTGTTAATTTATTGAGTGTTATTTATTTTATTTACAACAGTCATGTACATTACAATGTAAAAGATTTAACAAATGGTAGAGGATAGGTCTTAGGTGAGAATAAAGTTAACTTATATACCAGTAGTTATTGAACAACACGGACAAACCCCGGTAGCTTATTCCTGACAATAAAATAATACGGAAATATGTGTCACTTGTCCCCTAAAGTGATTATTAAAGGAGTTATGCGGNGGGGGGGGGGGGTGATCATAGGGATATATCCCCTCCCGAAATTCAGGATAAACTGAGGGTATTTAGAATATTATGCCAAGACTGTTTGGCTATTTGGAAATGAATGAATGAAAAGTTTACTTTTAAGTAATCTTGTGCACTGGAGCTGCCTTCTGAATAAATACATCAGAAGACTAAAAAAAGGTTGTGTTTGGTTTTACTTTCAGACTGGATGGAACTGAATTCTACTGACAAACTTCGGCAAGTATTCTTCATAAAAAAACAAGGTAGAAAATATACATACGATCTAAAGTCTGATTCTGTTCCAGAAGGGCGTAGTCATCCTTGAAAGTGTAACGGAAGCAGACGTGTATTGGCAGTTCAGGTAGAATGAATAATACGAGTTTCTGAGTAGGGCATCATTGATTAAGAAAGTGCATACTATCAAAATTTGGAGGCCGATTTCAACTAACTTCCATAAAGGAAGGTAGTTCATTTAAAAAATAAAACTCTGAGGCATTTTTGGGTTGTTACCGACGGATTAGTAATTTACCGTACATCGCAAATAACAAGTTCGCCTTGTGTTTTTACCCTGCACACAAACGTTTTAGATAAATTAATTCATAATTTCTAATACTAAAAAACTGTTGCCTATGTGCCAGATATGATTCGGTATTTTAGCAAGGAAAGAAACCTATGTAAATAGGAATGAACAGTTATCACTTTGTTAGAGGTATGTAGATAATACAGAACGGTTGTGTTATTAGAGAATACTGTCTCAAATTTGTACTATTGCATGACCTCCGCGGGTCAGATCTTGCATGAAAAATAGCCAGAACTCTTCAAAATGTCGGTATCAGTTTATACTATTTGTATAGCTAGGAATATAATGGCACAGCAAGCATAAATTGGCGATTACGGAGTTGCCAATCATATCACACAGCTTTGTATTTCGTTGGGCAAGCCATTCTCTAAATTTAGCTTTGATTCAATCTTGTGTGTAATAGAAATTCAAAACTGCATATGGACAGTAACGGATGTGGTGCCATTCTTTAGATGCGTAGCCAGACGTGTGAAATTCGATGGGTTGAGCATCGAGATTCTTTGTTTTTGTTTAATGAACTCAGAAACTCCTACAAAATATTTCAAAACATAATTCTTATTTGCGCCAGAATAAGTTTATACTAATATCATTTAACGTCTGTTGTAAAATATTTTGCCTAATATTCAATTTTTCATAATTTTTGCAAGCTAAGAAGTACATCTCTTCGTGTGTTTAGAATGCAATGAGCAATGGGCACTGAAGCCACCACCAAATTTAACGTTTTTTTTTTCAGCAATCAAATGGGCACAAGACAATTTTGAAATCACAATTTCGGGAAAATCTGGAAAACAAATTCAGCGGTCGAACTTGTTACAAACGATTATGAATAATTTTGGAGGAAGTAAATTTCTATCACTTTAATGGACTAAATGATCACAAGATCTTGCTTCATAAGGATGTACTGCGCTAATTATAATTTCTTCTTCCAAGAAGAATTTCTTGCAGAAATGATATACAAACTCTACTGGAGCAGTATAATCAAGACAGATCTGCATCTGTGGCTGCTAGTGGAGTACAGACGTGGCGAAAAAAGTGGCGAGAAGAAGACTACCAAATACTACATAAAAGTGATTTTGTTGAAACACTCAACATTTTCTCCGTGCGCGCACATCAACGATCTACAGCATCAAGTGAGAGGTATTTTTCCACACTATTTAGACTTAAATCATATTTGCTCAACAGTATGTCAGAAAACTGCTTGGATTGCTCATAGTACGTCAAGATATAGAAGTTGAACCTGAATAAGTTTTGGACATGTTTGGAAGAACCAATAGATATGTATTTTTAAATTAGTTGAAGCATACAAAGGAAAGAGGTGTGTGTAATATTTAACTAATTTATTATTATATAGTGAATATCAAGTGTTTTATTTCATATTACAATTATTGCAAGATTTAATACGACCTTTTACTCACAGATGTACACATTTATATTGCTTTAGTACAGTATTAACTGCAAATATTAATTAATACATCACCCCCCGAAATTAATTTCTATCTACGCCCCTGATGCGCGCCCAAAAAAGAAACATTTAAAAAATACTTTTTTTTCAAAGCATTAGAAACTACTTGCAATTAGCAATTAAAGGACAAATCGGTGAATGGTGTTTTGTAAACATGAGGTCTTACACTTCTGAAAACGTGGTTGGCAATATCACCCCCTTTCATAATGAAAATTGGGGTTGGCATCTTATTTTTGGATAAAACTTTATAATCCTAAGATGCACGCGACATTTTGAGACATCACATGTATCAACAAGTGTAAATTAACAAAAAAAAGGTCGTCTTGCTGGAACATTCTCAGATGAACGTTTTTCAAGAAATGTATGCGTAACTCTCAAAACAGAATGTCTATTGCTTGACAGGTAGGCAACACACAACCCACAGGAATGAATTTTAATATGAGATCTTGTGTGGGGCGTACATCTCCCTTAAAAATCACTTTCGGGGAAAATATACATATATTTTCGTGAAGAATAACCTGCCGGAGTTTGTTGGTGTTGTTAAAAACATCTTGTATATTAATTGAATGTGCGTGTTCATACAGGGCCATTTAAATTACATACCGTCGTCAGCGCTCTACATCATATGGGGAAGTTGAAATAATTTTCCCTATTAGACATGAACAACGTCTATCACACCTGCTGGACTCCACATGTGGCAATTACATTGCATTTAGCATTCCGCGGATTTAATATCAAACTCTGTGTTTCCATGGGGGTTAATTTCGATAATTAGGCATTGTTGCGAGTCCTTGAAGTTATCCTGTCGTAGTAGATATTTGTTTTTAATTATATAGACGATATTATCGTCTTCAGTACACACTTTGTCTGGTCTTTAGAGCCCTTGTAAGCGGCGCTCACTAAAATGTCGCGAAGAAGGTGTCATAGCGAATCCACAAGAGTTAACCTTCGCTAAAATGGATGTTAAATTTCTGGTATACATCTTCTCGCAAGGTAGGCTGTTGATGGACACAGGTCGCTGAGTCCCTTTTGAGTTTCCTGCAATGCAAAACGCCTGAAAGTTCTCTATCCTATATTAGTGTTATGCACATTTCATCCTCAATTTTTAGGAATTAGTGGCTCCACTGAATAATCTAAAAATAAGGGGATTAGATGGGTTTGGAGGTACAAACACAATGCCTCTTTCGGCAGTAGTGCTGTGGTGTCGTCCGCTATATTGTTGGTTGAAGGCAAAGCCGGGGTCGCACTCGACTGCCTGGGGTGGCCATGTTTGTTTACATTATTTACCCCAACCACCATTCTGTATGTGGGTGACATCGATAACCGTGAATTCGATAAATCTACGAAAACAGCAAAAACAAAAAAAATTTCGCTAACGTCGAAGAAAAATCACATCACTGACCCCAACACCTATGTTGGGTATTGGAGACATTGACCATAGTAACCTTGTACTAGTAATAAAAATAAAGAATAAAAAATAGAACAATTTTAAGAATTACGAATTTTTTTTAAAAAGGCATTACTAAAAATTTTATTAATAAAGCATTTTTTTACATAAAAAAGTAGTATTTAAAAATAATTTCGAAAAAATTGAATTTGTTTTTTAAAGATTTGATGCAGTGTTTATTGTCCAGTTATTCTTTTAATAGTTCATCGCTCCAACCACTCTAGGGTTCGATTACCATAAAGATGGCTATCCTAATAGACGACTGATCAGTGTGTTCCTTTCCACCTTTCCACCTCCATGCAAATTACCCGGCTATATTGCCGGTCTTTCTGCCGAAACACCCAACAACAATCTGCCCCCCCCCCCTTTTCTACTGCACCATCAATTATTAGCTTTACATATCACACGTTCCTTCTTCCAACCACCCCACCCACCACCCTCACCAATAAATTGAGCTATTCACTGTCTCGGCTATTCATTGTTAATTTGGATGGTTGAGCGGTTATACTGTAGCCTGTCTGTTGGCCTTCACGCACCATCGCAGTCGACGTTCACCTCGGACATCAATGGCGCTTGGAGCTCCGCAGTTTCCTCGACGGCTATTCCCAATGGTGCCATTCGTTCACTCACGAGATACCTTAACCACAGAGGCACGTGAACAGTTCACAAACGTCGCTGTTTCCGAAATGTTGCCCCCCTCCCCCCTGGTCAAAGGCCGATGATCATCCCTTTTTGCAACTCGGTTAAATCGCTTCCCTTATCCATGACAACGCTGTGTACAGCCAGCCTGCCGGTCACATTATATACTCGTTTCACCAGCCCACGTAACGGGCCATACGTCATGACGGATGACACTTCTAACAGGTGGTCATAATAATGTGATTCGAATGTGTGGCAAACATTTTTTTTTAAGGAAAATACACATTCTTGAAAATAAAGATTAATAACTTTATTTTAAAATATTAGAAACTGCTCAAGATGAAATAAATATCTGAATAGCATTTTTTCGAATGTAGATATGCAATGTGAGAATAATGTGTTAAGAATATAAGAACTTTGTGTTAATACCGTAATATGGGCCAGTATCTTGGCAGAACTTAAACGTGTTCCTAATGCCCAGTTTTTTGGCACTCTTGTGTAAGTTTGCTTTCAGGATGTTGAGATAGTCTTCCTTTTTCATTGTTCCTTTGACACGTACAGCCTCTTCAACACTTGCTGAAGATATACAGCCCCAGATCGTAATACTACCTCCACCGTGTTTCACAGTAGGTCGTACATTACCAGGATTTAGCTCCTCATTTGACTTGCGCCATACTGTTGCCCTGTCATCAGAACCAAACACATTCATTTTCGTCTCATCAGCAAATATCACATCATTCCACCAAATTTCATCTTTGTCAGCGTGTCTTTTGCGAACTTAAGTCGTTTTCTTCTATTCACCTCATTAATAAAAGGTTTCTTTTTAGGTACCCTGCCATAATATCCTGCTCTTCTGATAACTCGTCGTATAGTTTCTGGACGAACCTTCTTTCTACATTCATTGAGTACCTCCGTAGTAAATTTGAAAGTAATAATTTTCGGATATTTCTTTATTTCCCTGATTACTAGACGTTCTTCTCTTTCGCTTAGTTTCTTTGACTGTCCTTTTTGAGGTATCGAATCTATTCTGTCTTCCGTCTAAAACCTTGTTATGATGTCTCCGACAATGTACCTCGGCAGATTCAAGTGCTTCGCAATTTATCGTTGAGATTTCTTCTTTACGCGAAGGAAAATTACCAGCTGTTAAATTGTTGTATTCTTGCCCCCNCCACCTCTCAGCGCAGAGAGCGTGCAGGGAATGACACGAGGTACGAACACAATGTGCATCGTGCCTGTGCCACGCGTCCACCACAACTGGCCGAATATTAAAGTGGCGTACTTATGCAGCACGCGAGAACAAATTATTGTGTTTCATTCACTTGCACTGCTCACTTCAGTTATTGGCTACGGTTGCATTTCATGTAAAACACACAAGAATAATTGTGCAATATGTTTTATGTTTATCATCATTTATAATGAAACATAAGGCCATCAAACTGAGATAATCATTGGTGGTCTATTAATGTGAGGCATTGTACGCAACTATTTTTCGGTATGAGGAATAGTTTTTTTTTTATCATTTGTGATGGTGGATAATACGTGTATAATGTCTGCAAACAGTTTTGTTTACTAGTAACTATGAGTACTACAATATTATATGGTCTTACAGAACACAGGGCAGTGACCTGTAGAGCCTCTGTAGTTGAAATTGCAATTAACATGTTGCTGAAATTAACTTCCTTTCTTAATAAAGCAGTGGGATATTTCATCATACATGTAATGTTTCTGTTTAAAATCTTTTTTTGGTCTGAAACGAAAAATGATTACAACACTAATTTTCATTTTTTTTTTCAGTGGTTCACATAATAAAAATTTATCCTACTTTATAAGGATTCAGAAAATATAACAGTTCATTTAATACAAGGTAACCGTCCAAATTGAAATATTGTTAATTAACTGCTCTAGTTGGCGTTGTTCAAGAAGGGGATTTGGTTGTTTAGTAGTTAGTGTACCGGCCAGTCTCACGGCATTGCATCTGAATCTCGAACACACATGAACACGGTTCGGATACTCGCATACGAAAACTGTAGTGTAGTTTTTCAGGTAACTCTTTTTATCCATAATAATACCGTATTAGTTTCTCTTTGCGTGCTTCGTTTATTTCATTATAGGTTAAACTTACATTTTATCCGATTGATTGTTAACAAAGTTTTTTTCGTTGTGTTTACTACAAGATGTCTCTGGAGAGAGTTTCCCGCCAGAATTTTTCACGATTAGCAGTGCATCTACTACGTCCCCACCATTATCCAACGCTGACCTCATGTCATATGGTACCCTTCCGGTGTGGCAAAAAAAAAAAANTCTACTACGTCCCCACCATTATCCAACGCTGACCTCATGTCATATGGTACCCTTCCGGTGTGGCAAAAAAAAAAAACACTTCATTATTATTAAAAATCTTGAAAATGTTCAAAAGTCACATTTTCAAACTCATTGTGCAGNAAAAAAAAAAAACACTTCATTATTATTAAAAATCTTGAAAATGTTCAAAAGTCACATTTTCAAACTCATTGTGCAGCAATTTTCATACACCATTGTCTCACGACTATGGCACCCTTCTGGTATGGCTACAAAAGCAATTTTGCAACTTTTAAAAACTTTCAAAGGTGCGCCTTTAAATTTTGAAAAGTTGTGATCGAACAGTTTTCAAACATTTCAATCGTGCTAGCCGTTGTGACACTCACTATACGGCATCCTAAATGTGTTACATCATGCTACGTGTCAAACACGACAAACAAATCACATAATTTTCCAACCAACTTACAAGGGTTGGAACTGTATGTAAACTTTACAAGTGTCAAGTGTATTAATGTAACACTATCTCGATGTGTGTGTAAACACCCTTCAGGCGTTACGTACGTGTAAATAGCCAAAAACGGCATTTCATTTACTTTTGTAAAACCGTGCCAAGACTAGCATGCGAAGTGTTTACAAAGCAAACAGTCATGCGTGTAACTGTGCAGACAACATAACTGTGGTAAAATCAAACTTTGCCAAACGTTCTCAATCTGTTTATGCAACTTTGTAACATTTTTGGCATTTTTCGTAAATTTTTATATAAACATTTATGTATCAAATTTTGAATGCAAGAGTCCTTCAAGCACTAGTGTGGAGTATCACAACATAATTTTTGAACACGTTAAAAAGGTGTTTCAATCAGTTTCAGGCTCTTCAAGCACATTTTCAAAATATTTCGGCAAACATTTCCATAACATTTCCATAAAATTTCCATATGGCAGAAGGGCACGCCCTCAACAACAGCCATTGCCAATAGCACCCCGCATTCCTGAACGACGAGGCCATTTTCTGTCACCCCATCACACCACCCCAGTGATGTCACGCGTCACTGGAGAAAAGGAATCCGAGCGGCGACGAAGACACATGAGGGCGGGCACCCCCTCTCCCAGCATCTGTTATTCCGGGCCAGTCCTATCCTCTCACGGATCTATGGGTGACTGCCACCGGGGGAGAGGCCCACGACCCTGCGTAGGCTGCAGCTACGAACTGTAACTACCGCACCGCGTCTTCCGCGAGCACACAAAGGGGAAAGTTGACTATGCACACTTCGGGCAGGAAAACCGGCAGTCCTGTGCAATAGGTGTGTGTGCCCGGTCGCAAGCACAACTACCATATACTTTTTTTTACGATCAATGCCAATACGTCAGTGTACACGCACAAATAGTAATCGAAGGTCACTCACCTCGATTAATAATGTAAATCATGTACCACAATACTACAAACATCCGTAGGCATACCAGCCGAGTTGTATTGGACCTGCGTACACCAAATTCAAACACCCGGTATTGCGAACCCCTAATGGAAAAACCGTGTCAGTGCAAACAAGAAAACATAACGGAAGCACAAACAAATCCTAAACCAATACAATTATGACGTACGAACGGTGAACAAATTTTGTATGGTGCTACAGGAAGGGACATAACATAATGACTTGCAGACACTGTAACCAGGCATACCACTCCGAGTGTGTTGCGCCGCAGGAACGTGAGCGTGTTCGCGAGGGAGAATTTGTGTGTTAGCGGTGTTATGACAGTCCGTCAGAAGCGACGTTAGACTATCCAGACTTACTCAGTGGTATTCAATTACCACCAACACACTGTCAACAGACTGTGTGCTACGGTGCCAGGAACGATGCAGTGAAGTGCAGGCTTTGTTGACATCAGGCTCACCAAAGGTGTTTTCCCATGAACGAGTGGATAGCGTACATAGAACAATCATATGAATGCCAGGCATGCACAACGCGCCGTGTACAATGTATGGCAACACAAACTGCCACGCGGAGTCCATGCCTCGCCACTGCTTTCACCGTACCGCTTGCGCAATCTACGTCATACCCGTGCCAACCCGAGCAAGCCAGAACAGGGAAAACATTCAGAAGCAAAACAGCACTCAAACAGCCAATAACACACCAGCATGGTTTCAATCGTTATCGATGTTTGCAGGCTTACCGACAGAGGACCCCCAGGCCTTCCTCGAGGACTGCACAACCCGGCTCCACCGTTATGTTGTTTGCGAGGAAGAGTAGCCCAATTGCTTCGGGGGCCAGCTGGGCGGGTACGCAAGACAATGAAACCGATAGGNGTTGTTTGCGAGGAAGAGTAGCCCAATTGCTTCGGGGGCCAGCTGGGCGGGTACGCAAGACAATGAAACCGATAGTTCAACCACTATGGGATGGAATGAACTTAATATTTATCAGTTGTCCAGGGTCGATATAATGGTACTTTCTCCTCTTTACAAGCACGCAGTCGAGCAATACTCGACAAACAATCGGCCCACGAATCTAACGGTGTTTGCTGTGCGAAATANTGGAATTGTCCTACCAAAGTACTGCAGCGCATTAGCACCAGTCATTCGTGGCCTGTTAAGAGGCGTTCATGTGCTTGATAATGATCTTGAACGACACCAAGTGTGGAAACCAAGACCGTGAGGAGAGTACATCTCACAAAGCAGCCAGATGGTTCGACAGAAGCAAAACCAATTACATTGGTAGTGATAACAATGGCACGAATAGGAAGGACACACCTCACATCGTGTCACAACCACCAAAACCAAGTGAACCCATGATGAATAACAATGGCAAATGGGTATGGGACAAAACGAAGAAGCCACCCTACCCATGCAAAAATTGTCAAGGCGAGCAGTACCGCTGGTATAGTGATTGCCCTAGAATAAAAAGCGGACAGGCAGCAAATGCGAAGTACAGCCCACCACCATCGGGAAACGAGCAGAAGGTGTAGGTCGACTGGACGTCACCTTCCCCAGTCCTGACGAACTGATCCCGACTCTAACCCCTCAATAGGCCCTACTACAGCAGCTCCTCGCAGATCAACAACCTACACCAAGTAAGTTCATACGAATTCCAGTAAATGTAAGCAGTGTGAAGTTCTATGTCTTTATTGACAAGGCCGCATCCCACAACTTTGTACGGCCAGGGTTCTTTGGCGAGAGAGCTCTGTGGCCTCACAGTGAAGCCATTCATTTAGCCACAACGAACAATAGTGAGGAAACTATGGGAGAAGCCAACATCATGGTACACATACGCAACCTCGAGACAAACACGGTAGCACTCGTCATCGACGAGCTACATGAAGATGTCATTCTCGGTCTCCCATGACTAAACTAACAATATTCGATCGTTTAACCAGCAACTAGGTGAATTCATTTCGGCACAAGGGAGCGTAGTACAGTCTACAATCTAGACCCCCACCCTGGCAGCCGTATGACCAGCATCAAGCTTGACGATCTGAACCACAAAGTACCACCAGCTTACCATGAAGCAACGCAGCGACTTCTAGAGGAACGATGGGACGTATTTGCAGCTGCGGATCTGTAATGACATACCAACATCGCGGATAACGCAATACCAACATAATATGACAGGCCCATTTTCACACCACCGTGCAGCTACATTAGCCACTAGAATACGATCATCCAAGAACACATATGCGAGATGTTAGCGGAGGGAGTAATCGAAATAGACAAAACCGCTACGATTTGGCAATCACACTGGCACCGAAGAAAGATGGAACATCGCATTTCTGCATCGATTAACGATCCCTCAACTTTGTCACCTAAAGCGCCTCCCTTCCTATGTCAGCATTAAGGATGCGGTCAACATATTTTAAAAGGCCAAAATCATGTCATTCCTGTATCTGTGAAGTGGCTACTGTCACCCAGAAGACAGACACAAAACTTCATTTACCGTGCCGGATGGAAGGCGGTTTGAATTCTGTGTGATATCATGCGGGTTGAAATGTGTGCCATCCATATTTAAGCCTTGATGGTCCAGGTACTACACGGAGCGAATTCACGTTCGCTTACCTAGACAACATCGTCATTTGGTTCGAGATATGGGAGTACCACATTCACCACCTCTCCCTAGTACTGGAGGGCCTTGCCCTGAATGGGCTCACGTGCACGAACCACAAATGCCACGTAGGAAAAGTACAGATGTATTTCCTGGGACACATTGTGGACAAAGATGGTAACAGACCGAACAAGGAACACCAATGAGTGATATAGGACTACGATTGACCACGCACCAAGAAATATGTCCGGAAGTTTTTCGGCTTGCAGAACTGGTTGCACGAGTACAACAACGATTTTGCAACAATAACTGCACCCCTCACCACACTCATGTCACCCTGCCGCAAGTTCGAGTGGGAATGCCGAAGACGAGGACAGTTTCTTGGCCATCAAGAGCCATTTTAGGGAGTGCAAGGTGCTAGTGCGCCATAACACCACTAGACATCTCTATGTCCAGACTGACGCCAGTGAACAAGGCCTACGCACCATTCCGTTCCAACTCTGTGACAACAGCGAACGGCTTATCATCGACTACAGCAGCACCAAGCTGGGGCCAACATAAAAACGATATGAAGTCAACGAGAGGGACTTGCAGTAGTATGGGTGCTCAAATGGTCGATGTGAGGTCGCGGTTGGAGAATGGTGGAGCCGTCGCTGCTGCACTATTACTCGTGCAAAGTTCTGCCAGTAAACACTCACCAGAGACGTCTTGTTGAATCACTGTTGTTGTGGGTCGTGGCCAAGTCACTCAGATGCTAGGTTGTTCTCCCAATCCGACACGTCTCATTTGAAAGGGTATTAATTGTGGTTCGATAGGCTGCTAGCAGTGGGTAGTCGCGATTTGCTCAGTACCACCGCGGGTGCACGTTGTGAGGTGGCCAGTTATGCTGGTATTAAGTTAGCTATATGCGGAGTTGTAAGACCACTCCCCATGCCAATTAAACACTAATAAAAGTACATTTTAAACTAAAAACACTTAAACCCTGAGAATGGCTGGTTGATAGTTCTAGCTACCGAAATGCCTTTAAGAGGCAAGACCTGCAATCAAAATGCTTGACCTGGGGTTGAAGTGATTAATTGATGTTCTGACAATAAAAACCAGTTGATGCTCACATCGTTAAGCGGGCCTGATGAACTAAGCCCGTCGGTGGATAACGTGGGAAAATGAGTGTGTGCTCTCTGGGTTTACATGACGAAATTACATTCCTGGGACTTTAGGTCTGCAGAATACCTGCCGTGCTGCACACGATGGTCTCCGCTGTCGATGTGACGGCCATGGGGTGATCAGCCTGTCTGAGCGTGCTGCCCCAGGTGTCTTCTCGTTCGTATGTGGTTCGTCAGAGTCCACTGGTGTAGACGCCTCGACGACATCCCAGGTACTACAAAGAATTTGTTTCATAATGTAGGGGTAGTAATAGACTTTTGTCTCATTTTATGGAACATTAAATTTAACATAACTTCTTTACCCAGGAGGAGCGCCTCTATCTCTCCTGCAGATGTACTTGCACACCAGGAGCTTCATTACCATCATGTCATGTCGCTGAAACCCCCAAGTCACCTCGGGAGGGTGAAGCCGAGTTCCACTCCTCATACAATTAGAATCTTTTCAGGTAACTTGGGAGTCATCTATTATATTTTTTGAGCACATGTTAAATAAAAAGCATTCTAGAATATTAACACTCCAAAAATTTAGACCCCAAAATAATTTACATGCTACAACATATGAAAGATTATGTGTAATAAAAATTATTGGGTTAAACTATTTACAACAAAAATGTTTTTTAACATTACACTTAATAAAAGTTATCAGGACTGCCCACTTGATGGAGTAGGGTTACTATACACACAGGAAATAAATAACCGAAACACTAACACATCACTTTAAAAACATCACCCGAAGCAGAAAAACATCCAAAAGAGACAATAAAAAATCCTGCCTTCGTAAAAGTTCTCTACGTTTAGGTGCTGGCAATCGGTCTAAAACAGGATGTAAAATAAGGAAACAAACAGTACCTTAGCAGTATCACACAGCAGATGTAAAACGGAGGAAAGACCTGTGCTCCATTCGCTCCCTGCATAGACTGCAGCCGCTGCCCTCTCGAATACGATGTCCCGAGCGACGGTGTTGTCAGTGCAAATCACTCCCCAATAGCGCCAATTCTAGAACGGGACCTCTTATGCAAGCATCAAACACCGGAGCAAGATGTCGGCCAGCACCTCGTGACTCGCCCCTTGGTAGACATGGGCCTCTCTGTTTAAGTCCGACTCCAAGGTGCCCCATTTCACAGTGGCCACAGTGCGCGGACCAGTGCTATATCACCGAAAACGCCTTCCACTGTTATCCGCAACTCACATAGCCCTGTCCGACGAAGACTGACTGACTACGCCACTCTCTCGTCAACTTAACGGCACGTCCCAGGCGGAAGGAGCATTCCCAGCGCTGTCAAGTGACCGTAGTGCAAAACAGAAGCAAAAAAAAAAAAACAGCAATAAAATACATACTATTTTAGGAATGAAATACAATAGTATTACATACAACAGACATACACATAAAACATAGTAAACCAAATTTACTGTTTATCTTAGTAACATTATGATTGCAACCAGTAGTACCGCCAACTGTTACATAAAGTAAACAAAACTAGACAGAAAATAGAAGCCATATGACAAACTATTTAAGAGTCAAATATACGTGACAATGTCACAACCTCCCCCATTACCCAACTCACCACAGGGGTTAGGGCAACGAATATAAATAAACCAATAATTATAGTTAATTTCAGAATAACATGATTGCATCATAACCACAAAGTGAAGAACTAACACAGAATTCACAACATTAAAAAGTAATGTCCCCCAAATAATTACATATAAAAGGACACATAAGGAGATACTTTACAGTAGCATTTAGATGGAAATCTCATACAACACAAGAAATAATAAAATAATAAATTCCCCTAGGTTATAAACAACAACTCATTATCTAGCTATGCTTCAGAACTTCCAAAAATACAAATGGCTTCTAAAGTCATTTTATTGTACGACTGGCTTCAGTTGACAGATGTGTGCTTTGCGCACGACATACTAACTCTCTAGGTAACCCAACAAAACAGTAACTGAATCCAAACATTTTAAAACTTTAGATGTTCCTGCATATGAGTTAGCTAATTTAGTGTATACATATTGTCACTTTATTCCAAACTACATGCCTACATAACACTATATCATCTACATCATACCGAATTTCCAGTTCTCATGGCTTTGTTGAAATTGTGGTAAAGGCCCTTTTACATAATCAAATTTCTCTTCAAATTACCTTCAATTTTTATTGAATTCAATTCATTGAATGCTATATGACGTTATATAAAAGTCATAACCGCGACCATTTTTACTTTCAATTTCTTTAATGTCTTTTTACTTCAAGATTTTAGTTTTGAACATGTTTTTAATTTTCTTGAACCGAAAATTTTAGTCGCCAACTGCAGCTTTTCTGACTATATGAATTGAAGTAATTTCATAATAACACAGTTTTGTGTACACATTTAAAGTTGTTACAAAATAACGACACACTTTTGTTTAAAAAAAGAAACTCTACAATAACATGAAGAAAATTTGTTGTTGTATAACCAATTATTTTCGTGCCGTGTGTTAGCCGTAGATACTTCTAAAAATTTATTTTGGTATTTTTTAAACTGGTTCCATTAAAATTTTGTTGTAAATTTTCATGTGGATACTTGAAAGCAATTAATTGAAAGGCAAGTAAAATGATTTTTTGAGTTCAATAAATTGAATTCAAGTAATTGAATTCAATAAATATTTTACCTTGTAAAATGGCTTTAAGTCTGTTCCCAAACTTTCTCAAGTTATTTTTTATTTACAGTATCTATGGCCTGAGGCTGAATACACGAAATATTAAGTAGAGGAGAAGACAACTCTCGTCCAATAAAAATTGTAGCTGGCAAGAAACCCGTAATAGAGTGAGAGACAGAATTAAAGGCCAAATTCAACCCCACCACTGACTCATCCCAAATGCGATGGTCATTGTGATGAAAAATAGTGAGCGCAACTTCCAAGTTATTATTAACTCGCTCGACCAAATTGGGGCAAGAATAATGACTGGTATTAACATGTTTTATACCCCGGTTGAAAACACATATCCTTGACACATTTAGAATTAAAGTTAATTCCGTTATCCGACGCTAAGATCTCGGGTCCACAATTGATCTACTAAGGCATTGCAAATATTATACGACTTTATATCCTGCAAAGGCAAGAGCATAAATTTACTGAAGTCATCAAGCAAGATAAGAATATAATTATTCCATTGTCTCGCCCTAGGTAATGGCCCAAACATATCTATGAAAACTCTCTTCCAAGGCCTTGTCAACAAAATAAAGACCCGATTAACTATTAAGTGGTTGTTTCGCAAGCTGATAATCATTACAAATTCTAACATAACCAGCTCTATCGCGATTCATATTTGGCCCACAAAATTTTTTTAAATCAAAGATTTTGTTTTCATAACTCCTATTTAACACTCTATGGCTGAGTTATGAAAATTTCATTTACATACCTTTTGATTTTTCGGGCACATCCACTTTCTTTCCACTTTGCGCACTCATAATACAGTATTCGCTTAACAATACAATATCCTTTTCCAAACCTTCCAGAAATACCGGATGAGTATAAAAGAATACCCCAACCTTGAAGGTCTATAACATCAGAACCAAACAACCTACAACATTGATTGACTAATGAAATGAACCGTGGAAACGTGAAGTTTGTTTACTATTCATTCATAAATGTTCAATGTGACCACCATGAGTGGTCTGAACGACATCTACGCGATAATCAAACTGGTTCCACGCCCTTGTCAGCACGTCCGGTGTTACGGTTTGGTATAGACAGTGTTGCGAAAGAGATTGCTGTACAAACCATACAGGTTACAGTTTGTACAGGCTCTTACCGAAAGGGATCAAGAACTGAGACGTGATTTCTGCGGGTTCGTTCTTGCCCAGAACGAGGTAGACGATGCCTTCATGTCTAAGCTGGTTTTTAGCGATGAAGTGACGTTCCATACAAATAGTAAGGTGAACCGGCACAACGTGCGGATATGGGGTCCGGAGCCTCCACATGAAACCGCCGAACACGCGTGCGCTCTTCATCACCGGCTCCCAAGAAGCCCGGATCTTACCCCGTGCGTTTTTTTTTGCTATGGGGCTACATAAAGGATCAAGTGTTTCGTCCACCATTGCCGGCTAACATTGACGACCTCAAAACGTGAATTACGGACACCATCCAAACCTTAACACCGGACATGCTGGCAAGAGTGTGGAACGAGTTTGATTATCACGTAGATGTCGTTCGGGCCGGTCGTGGTGGTCACATTGAACATTTATGAATGTATAGTAAACAAATTTCATGGTTCCACGGTCCATTTGATTGGCCATTCAATGTTGTAGGTTGTTTGGTTTTTATGTTATAGACCTTAAAAGTTGGGGTATTCTTTTATACTCATCCTGCATAACTGATTATGAGAGTGAGCGAGATATAGTGAGAGTGAGCGAGAGATAGTGAGAGTGATCGAGAGATAGTGAGAGTGACCGAGTGATAGTGAGAGTGAGCGAGAGCGCCAGAGAGCGAGAGAGAGAGCGAGACAGCGAGAGAGACAGCGAAAGAGNCGAGTGATAGTGAGAGTGAGCGAGAGCGCCAGAGAGCGAGAGAGAGAGCGAGACAGCGAGAGAGACAGCGAAAGAGGGAGAGAGCGAGAGAGAAACAGTGAGAGAGAGAGAGAGAGAGACAGCGAGATAAAGCGAGCGAGCTAGCATATTCCCCGTTCGCCAATTAATACGTAATACTTATGTTTCTAGTAGGAGGGGATCATAACTACTTTGTGTGAATCATGTAAACATTGGCGCCTTCCCCTCCAGCGACATTCGTATTGGATGTACACAAACAGTAGGTTCTACCTCCGATCTTAAAACAGCCACAATCGAGGAATGTAACAATTTGCCTCGGTAAATGATTAATGATCTTGTTTTTTTTTCATGCCTCGTCAGATACAAGCATGCCTCAGGAATCTTGGAGGTCCTACATGTTATTGAAGTTTGCCAATGCATCTGAGAATCGACCGCTTGGTTGTTATTGAAAATGGTGTGATTCCTTTGTTTTAAGTTGTTTTACAGTTTTAAATTTTTTGTTTATATCATACTGCAGAATGCATGTTCTTGAAGTATTTTGTATTATCGTGAGGCCAAAATTGTTTTCCGTTAATCATGAAATATTTCTTTCATTGTACACTATGAACCATTACAATACATGATTACATCTAAGGTAAATATTCTAGTGTTTCAGAAGTACATTCGTTTCAAACTCTCAGTTTTGTCAGAGGTACATTTTCGTAACTTATTAGTCGAGTCTTGTATACAAAATACGGCAGTTATCAACAAATGGGAAAATTTAAATGGGTTCTTTTGATTTCACATCGCATATTCATGTCGGAATGTTGAATACGACTGAACAACCTGATAACAGTAGGCTATGTGCCTCTATGACATACCGTCCTCAACGCTGGTTAAAAGGAAACATCACAAATCAGATCTCACCACATGACTGACTACATTGTGGTTCAAGTAAACATTTTTAATGGCATTTCAATGTTGAACGTATGTTGGTAAATTNCCACATGACTGACTACATTGTGGTTCAAGTAAACATTTTTAATGGCATTTCAATGTTGAACGTATGTTGGTAAATGTTTTATGTACTTATTTACTACAAATAGAGATAAACAAATGTTTATCATACACCTTAACCGGAACTCGAACCCAGAACCACTACCATCGTAAAGTCGGCACTCACAAACTACGCCCCGAAGGCCTACTGTGCGAATAATGACGTAAAACCTAAATAGTTTGTATATTAATATTTGCTTTTACCAGCTAACAAAAGAAAACTAGCGACGTTAGAAATATTCACATGTTTTCTCAAAAGGTTCTGTGAAACCGTATTGCTTCGTGTCAAATTTTATTCAGTTTGGTTTGGAAATGTTCATACACTAAATAATCGTTACGAATTTTTGCGGTAAGCATTTACTAGTAGACTATGGTTTTTTTCAATTAAAATATGTGTGCCTTTCAATGCCGGCAGAAGTGTGCTATTACTGGAAAATATGTGGGTTGATAAAGGTGTAAAATCTATATCGTGATTCTGTATAAAAACAGCAAAATATCGCGTGCGCTTTAGCGTAAACAAAAATTCATCATGTTTTTACTATTTTAAATTTCTATACAGAGGTGTCCTTTATCGCAAATTGTGGGTCATCCTACGCGGTTATTTGATACTATATTGAGGTATCAGAAGTGATTAAAACACGATTTTCAAGTGACGCGTGTAACGTATGCATAGTAATGAAAGTCGGAAAGACGAATTGTGGTTCTCAATAATGAATACAAAATTTCGCACATTTATATCTGTGTAAGTCAAAATGTAAAAGATACGTTGTATGAAATCAGTGTCAAGGTAAATCGGATCGCAGGGGAAAATAACTTCTGTCAATTGCAATAGACTTAAATGGCTCTAGAAGAATGTGAGGGTTAGAATAATACAATAGTATATACGTGTATGTAGATTGCTGTAAGTATTATCTCCAAATCTAGAACATCACGCAAATCTATCTTTTTATGATCTGACGAAAAAAAAATTTATACAATACGAATATACTTAGCGCAACTTCACTGATTTATTCTTCGAATACCTTTTGATGACACATTTTCGTTAATAACGGTTTATTTGAATGAAAAAATTCTGGTTTAATTTTTTTTTCGAAATATATCAAAAACAATGCATTTTTAGCTTCCTAAATTATAGTTTGTTGACAACAGCCTGCATATAACGATAGAAGGCAAACATTACATCCCGCATCCCCCCTCATTCAAGGCCACACACAGCCTGGCCGGCTGTCCTCTGCTGGAGCTGGGATATCCGGGGACAACTAGGANCCACATGACTGACTACATTGTGGTTCAAGTAAACATTTTTAATGGCATTTCAATGTTGAACGTATGTTGGTAAATTTTTTATGTACTTATTTACTACAAATAGAGATAAACAAATGTTTCTCATACACCTTAACCGGAACTCGAACCCAGAACCACTACCATCGTAAAGTCGGCACTCACAAACTACGCCCCGAAGGCCTACTGTGCGAATAATGACGTAAAACCTAAATAGTTTGTATATTAATATTTGCTTTTACCAGCTAACAAAAGAAAACTAGCGACGTTAGAAATATTCACATGTTTTCTCAAAAGGTTCTGTGAAACCGTATTGCTTCGTGTCAAATTTTATTCAGTTTGGTTTGGAAATGTTCATACACTAAATAATCGTTACGAATTTTTGCGGTAAGCATTTACTAGTAGACTATGGTTTTTTTCAATTAAAATATGTGTGCCTTTCAATGCCGGCAGAAGTGTGCTATTACTGGAAAATATGTGGGTTGATAAAGGTGTAAAATCTATATCGTGATTCTGTATAAAAACAGCAAAATATCGCGTGCGCTTTAGCGTAAACAAAAATTCATCATGTTTTTACTATTTTAAATTTCTATACAGAGGTGTCCTTTATCGCAAATTGTGGGTCATCCTACGCGGTTATTTGATACTATATTGAGGTATCAGAAGTGATTAAAACACGATTTTCAAGTGACGCGTGTAACGTATGCATAGTAATGAAAGTCGGAAAGACGAATTGTGGTTCTCAATAATGAATACAAAATTTCGCACATTTATATCTGTGTAAGTCAAAATGTAAAAGATACGTTGTATGAAATCAGTGTCAAGGTAAATCGGATCGCAGGGGAAAATAACTTCTGTCAATTGCAATAGACTTAAATGGCTCTAGAAGAATGTGAGGGTTAGAATAATACAATAGTATATACGTGTATGTAGATTGCTGTAAGTATTATCTCCAAATCTAGAACATCACGCAAATCTATCTTTTTATGATCTGACGAAAAAAAAAAAAAATTTATACAATACGAATATACTTAGCGCAACTTCACTGATTTATTCTTCGAATACCTTTTGATGACACATTTTCGTTAATAACGGTTTATTTGAATGAAAAAATTCTGGTTTAATTTTTTTTTTTCGAAATATATCAAAAACAATGCATTTTTAGCTTCCTAAATTATAGTTTGTTGACAACAGCCTGCATATAACGATAGAAGGCAAAAATTACATCCCGCATCCCCCCCTCATTCAAGGCCACACACAGCCTGGCCGGCTGTCCTCTGCTGGAGCTGGGATATCCGGGGACAACTAGGANCCCCCCTCATTCAAGGCCACACACAGCCTGGCCGGCTGTCCTCTGCTGGAGCTGGGATATCCGGGGACAACTAGGAGCTGTAGCCGGTATCTCAGGCCTCTGTCCTCACTAAGTACGACACCGGGTGAGTTTCATAACTTTAAACATTATAGTACGTGACAACAATGTCTGCAAATGGTCTGCCATCTTGTGGATACCTGTCTAAACAATGGCGAGTGCCATCTAGCAGCAGAATGCTGAAACGACCATTGTTGTTACACTGAGCGACATCGACAATTTTTAAATGGCTGCAACAATCATTATTGTAATATGTGAATCGATATTTATCCTGCTAATCTTTTTAACATGTCACCATTGTTCTACCCTTTGATAAAATAAAGGATATTTATTACGACAAACTGCAGATGATATTTCGTTTCATGGACTGGCGCTTGTTTTAACATGAATGCAAATGTATTATTTTCTCCATTGTAACATGGTTGTTATAGCTCGTTTTTGCGAGCATCCATTCAATTCTAGCATGTATAGCATGGAACATAGTTCTTTTATGTAAGCATATATAAGTGGTATTATACTGTACTGACGAATAAGACTGTATTTATTCTTAATTTCTTGTGAAATGTGTCGAAATATTATGCTGGTCTTCCACACTCGTCTTGAACATTTTTATACATTTATTTTCCGGGTCACAGGATACGTTATTATACCATTTTAGAATATCTTGACCAATATACCAAATCTAATAACATTTTACCCTGACTTATTAAAATTTTCTTTCTAGATGCAATGATACAATGGAAACGAAGTATTTATGAATATCATACATAGAAAAATACGAAAAATACACACACATTAAAATTTCTCACCAACTGCATCATTTAAAGAAAACACCGATACTAACGATGTCACAGCCTACTCCCATTACAAAAAGTTTTGGTCAACACGACCCNCGGTTAAACTAAATATGACATCTGCTAACAATTTCAAAAATATTTTAAAAACCTCTCATCAATTAAATGATGCCCCAAACTAGGCATATGCTTCAAATTGTTACTCTGTTTTTACAATTAAATTTTAATTTAAATTAAATTTCATAACATTCCGGTGACATAAATAATTCATAAAATTACTTTCCAAGTTAATTATTTCAATACTACAAAGTTATTCTAAAAAAACTCCAAATTTAAAATATATTTATGGTGTGGAGAACCATACACATCTAACCCTTAGGAGCATGCCTATTCAATTCAGAACCATTTACACACCCCTCGTCATACTTTACATTAATCTGAATTTGCAATGGGGCATTACGTAATTTTTTTCTGTACATTTTAACTTTACCAATAAGGAAACTTATTTATAAAATATGTTTCTTTCTGAGCAATATGCTGACAGTCTTATTTGCATCGAGAAAATTCTCTATTCAAATTGACTTCTTGACAACATCGCTGACTTCACAAAGGAGTCGCCAATAGCGCTGAAGAACGTCAGTCCATCGTCTGAACGCCCCGGAACACGGGTACTCTCAGTTAGGGATGACCATAAAAAAAAAAACTAATCGATTATAAGTGAATCGATTAGTTTCGGATTCAACAATCGATGGATCTATGCATCGTAATTTGTTAACCTGAATCGATTTTTTGAATCGATTACTACTTTTGTATTACTTTCTTTTAGAATAATTGTACTTATGTATGTAATGCAATGAGAATGGTTATGTGCCTGGTCTGCATTAGCGGTGATGTGAAGAATTTTATAAATATATATGATAGTTAATACATGTAATTGTATTAGCTTTTTTTGAGTGCGATATTAAATTAAACCAGTGACATTATTTCCTCAATTTTACCTCTCAATGAGCGTTGCATCATCTAACCACCTTTATTTTCAAGATATGAATAATTCATGTATTCATATAGTTGCACAGGGGGTACTTAAGTTACAATAAAACAGTGACTTTTTTAAAATATCTGATTTGTTGGCATGTTTTAATTGGTGAGCTGCATGTTAACCCCACCTTTCTCAACGTCCATTAGTCCTAAAAACATACCACATATAAACCATTAAAAAAAGTTCTATTAACTTTTTAGGTAACTTAAATTATTTACCATTTTGTTGCACAAGAAAAAATATCTAAAGACAAAAATATTTCCATGATAAAAACTACTTATTCATGTTACTTATATTTAATTATATATCGAGTCATGAATCTTTAGTACATACTTTCCACAGAAAAAAAAAAGCTTGAACTGAAGTAACATTTGCAAATGCAACAAGGAGGATTAATGATTTTACCTCCATCGAATGTTAGTCAGGTTAAATAAAAAAAAAAAAAACAATTTTATTTGTAAAATAAGAGCATAATGTAATGAATTTTGCACCACATAACATAATATATTCTTAAGACGACCAATCAATTAATATAACAATGAGAAATTTGGCATACATTGCACAAGTTAAACAAATACGTAGGTAATGAATGATTTTGACATTCGTAGTTATCATATTTGTAATTTATACAGGTCGTGTAACTTTAAAAAAATTTTATAATTGATGTTAAACAAACACTAAGTTGTGATTTTACGCATACCAGAAACGTTCTATGATTATTTTGTGCCAGTGTACCATTATTTTGAATGAACTCGACTATGATAAAATACTTTTGGCCAAGATCGATTAATCGATAAATCGAAGATTTTATAATCGTGAATATAAATAGATTTTATGGACTGAAATAATCGATTAATCTATGTTGAATCGATGCATCGCCCACCCTTACTCTTAGCAGTCTGAATTCTGACGCTGGGATTGTCACTACGCTGGCAGATTCGTCGCCACGCCGAGACACAGTTCACGCTGGCGTTGCTGCGTAGTTTCATCGGAGTAGTGGACGCATATATCGTGGTTTTCCATGGTTGTTACGAACGATTCTCCAAAGGTAGGAAAACCGCCTATCATTTGTAGGTGAATCAATAGCGGGCAGGCGGAATAATGAGGTGAAAATTTAAGCGATGTGATTTTAGGGAGCTCTTGACCATGAGACGAAAAACGTATCGTCACGGTGTAAGTGAAAAAAGGGCATGGGCGGATGAAAATACTTATGCGTAAGTGGTTCACTGCAGTCAGTAGGCGTTCCGTTTTAACATTTGTGCTGTGAATATTGNGATGAAAATACTTATGCGTAAGTGGTTCACTGCAGTCAGTAGGCGTTCCGTTTTAACATTTGTGCTGTGAATATTGGTGACCATTTCATAAGGTAGTATCTACTGCCAAAAAGACTAAACGGCTGCTATACCACGAATTCCTAAAGTATATTGGATGATTCTAAAATCATGAGACAAACATTGAGGGGTGGTATAGCTTACTAAAACAAACAGTTATTGTATAAGAATATATGGGCGGAAGTGACGCGTTGAGGCACAAATACAAAAATAACACATGAAATGAAACACAGTGTTTATTTANGATGAAAATACTTATGCGTAAGTGGTTCACTGCAGTCAGTAGGCGTTCCGTTTTAACATTTGTGCTGTGAATATTTGTGACCATTTCATAAGGTAGTATCTACTGCCAAAAAGACTAAACGGCTGCTATACCACGAATTCGTAAGTATACAGGATGATTCTAAAATCATGGGACAAACATTGAGGGGTGGTATAGCTTACTAAAACAAACAGTTATTGTATAGGAATATATGGGCGGAAGTGACGCGTTGAGGCACAAATACAAAAATAACACATGAAATGAAACACAGTGTTTATTTACAACGTCGCCGCTAAATGCCTTTTTACAGCAATGTTTATAATAATTGCTCAAAATTGCTACCACCGACAGTAATGCAAGCTTGGTAGCGTCGGTGGAGTGATGCTGATGCTGATGTAGCAGGTCACTGGCGCACCGTTTGACTGCCCTCAACTATCGCCACCATTGTCAGCCAATCACGCCATATGTAGAGGTCGCCAAGCATGCGTGACTGTTGGTGGATGCATTTCCAGCAACTGTTTTAACATTTTCTGTACGGAATCACTCGTTACGTATGCTGCTAATGAACATTTTATGTTTCCGTTAATGTGTTCTGTTTTTGTGTTTGTGCCTCAACGCGTCACTTCCGCCCATATATTCCTATACAATAATTGTTTCTTTTAGTGAGCTCTACCACCCCTCAATGTTTGTCCCATGATTTTAGAATCATCCTGTATATTGCCTACACTACTAGGTGATGCGCCACTGTGGTAATGTGGCCGCAACACGACAGAGCTACAGCTCAGTTGACAGAAATGTGCGGACCAGCTGGATGACTTATTCAAATCCGTGGATTGGCAGAGGGCTGCCTGTTTCGTTGCCGCAACGGTCAACAGGCCTACACACGTCAACTTTTTTTGTTTGAGGCTCTGTGAAGAATTAAGGTGTGTTGTGCGAGCTTACATATGAGAAAGACCATGTTCTACGAACCCACTCCGCGGCTTAAATACACTCATTTGTAAGAAAATAATCACCATGAAGATGCCATCGCAAAAGCACGTAAGTGGGTACAGGCACAGGACATGGTAGTATTAATACAGAAAACACCAAAATATTGTATCATTCCAAGCATGTATTATATGGTACCATCACTTGTAGGATACAGTTAGTATGGTTTTGGACCACCCATAACACAGAGACAGGTGACCATACAAATGTTGGATGCTCTCCTGAGAACAATCCTGTGACAGCTGGGGTAACTGACGCTCCGAATCCGCCATAGTTGTCGCTGGCCAAATTTGCAGTCCAATCTGGTTCCAAACATTATCGATGGATGGGAGGTCTGTGGACCTTGTTAGCCAAGGAAGCATGATATCACGAAGACAGGCCAAAGATAGCAGGCTGGGCATTGTCCTGCTGGAAAATGGGATTGTGAAGCAACACCAGGAAGGGAAGCGCACATGGTCGCTGAATTTCCTGAACGTATCGCCGCGCCATCAGAGTTTCTTCAATCACCATTAGTGGCGTGCAGGAATCTTAGGAAATTACACTACACCGTGACACCTCTCGTTGGGGAGGTGTGTCACTACAATGAAGCATAGATCACGGTGCTGGCCATAACGTCTTCTGACTCGAATTCGGCGGTCGTCTGTATCCAAACAGAACCGTGATTCGTCGCTGAACACTACTCGTTGGCAATCCGTTAACTGTCATGCTGCCCGTTCCCGGAAGATCACACGTGCTTGGAGAGTGCTCACGTTGTAATGGTACATATCGTAAGGAACGCCGCGACGACAGATCCCGCTCTGCTAGCCGCCTGGATGTGGTACTGGTGGACACGGGCATATCACCAGCTGCTGTGATATGTCTCTGAATGGTGTACAGCGACGCCCGTGGAATGCTTATAGCCTGAAGCACGATAAAACGATTCTCCCTACTGATGGTCTGCCGGGGTCGACCCGAGCATTTTATACCGGTGTGGTGTGTACCCTCCTGTTCCCACTGTATCCTACACCGACTCACAGTGTAGGCAGAACGGTTCAAGCGAAGAGCAATGCGCCATAACATCTAACCTGCCTCTCTAAGGCCGACGATGCGGCCTCTCTCAGTCTCATCCAGTTGGGCAACGACTTATCGAATGAGCCGTCAAAGCATTTTGCGTGTTCACTGAACTTGGCTCTGTGACTCACACGTCTCACTCACTCCTACTACGACCTTATTCGGTGTCTTGCAGCTATGCACTACTAAGGGACATATGCCCCCTAGTGGCACATCCGCACATCAAACTGCATTAAACGCAATTGGGACAGTCAGGCTATGACGATACTGTGTGGTAACCTTCACTGTACTCGCGCGATTCGTTCATGGTGATCAATTTTTTTTACAAATCAGTGTACCTACTTAGCACACAACCAGGTGTTTTTAACTGTGTGTACTGATCTCTGCACCGTCGAGGCACGCTTCGTAATGAAATTGGAGGTCGACAATTCGAACCTCTTTGGTAATTAATGAAATCACGCTCTTCTTGTGTTGGCGGAGGTGTCCTACTGATTAAATTTGTAGCTAACCGCGCGTCTTATATCCCAAGGGCTGTATTCTTTGAAGCCCCAAAGTATCCAAGCCACATATTTACGGACATGGGTTTCCTTTTATAAAGGGGCCGCGGTGGCGTTGTAGTCAAACTTGGCAAACCGAGTTTGATTTCCGGCGGGGTCACTCCCGGATTTTCGCATGTGGAAATCGTGCCGGACGATGCCTTTGATCAGTGGGTTTTCTCGGGGATCTCCCATTTCCCCCACTCTTAAATTCTGGCGTTACTCCATACTCACCTCACTTCACCTTCATCGGCTCCCAAAACCTCAGTGTTAAGTGCAGCCCAAATCTCTCGACTGAACTCCTTTCGTAAAATGTTCAATTCGTTGACCTGTACCCCATACTGAGCGTTGTTTGTGTTATTGTTAAATATCGTGCTTATAATCATAATAAGTTTTCAAATTCGCTATTGCAAGTGTGTCAAAAATTTTCTTATTTATAGAGTTTAGTGATTCGAGGTTGTATATGATTGCATGAATTGTTAACACCTAGAGGTACATAAGTGTATGTAACCAATTGCGGATATATAAACCTCAGCTACTCAACTGTGTAATATTGCTTTCACACTTTTGTACCGTGTTCCACTCTTTTCTCTATTTTGTCAGTACTCTCTTGGCTGAACCTTCCGTATTTCGACTTCGATGCTATTATCTGCCGAAGGAGTAGAGAACCTTTCTTCACATTAAAAACAGAAGAAGGCTCTTCAATTTGAAGAGGAGACTAATACCTGAAGTACAGTAAAACAATTGCCCAAGGGATGTAAACATTTAAATAGGACAGACTTATTTGTCAGGAATTCAAACCTAAATGCAAAATGATTACTATTTTTTTAAATTCATAAGTTTGCTAATAATATCGGCGTACTGCAGGCCATCTGTTGGACACTGTTGCAAACAATGGCGTGAGCTAAATAGTATAGCCATAATTTCACGGTCTCCATTGTTGTCACACTGAGCTACGGCAACAAAGCTGTACTTTATATAACTCTTAAAGAAATTAAAAATCCTGGAGGTCGGCGTGGTCATGCGGTTATGGGCCGGCTACAACCACCTTAGGATCGGAGATAGGGACAAAAAAGAAGAACTATAGTTAGGCGCGATGACACTAATAGGTCGCTCTAAATGGGGGGATCACCGGATGGCAACGTTGACCTTTTGTAACTTTTCCTTTAATTAAGTTAGTTGTCACATCGTGATTTAACTGAAGTTTAAATCCACGTAAAGCAGGCACGAGTTCGATCCCAGGTTTATCTGAAAACATTTTTTTCTGCGTTTTTATTTTTTGTAAGTTTTCTTGCTTTAATTGGTAATGTACAGTTATCCGAGTTTTCATAACGTGCTAAAAATTACGTATATACTGTAATTTCACATTTAAAAGGATAAAAAAAAAATTATAGTTCGTGGTATATATGGTACGGAGATTGTGAGAAAGGATAGAAAGTTTTCGAGGAGCTACATATAATTTGTTNGGTCGGCGTGGTCATGCGGTTATGGGCCGGCTACAACCACCTTAGGATCGGAGATAGGGACAAAAAAGAAGAACTATAGTTAGGCGCGATGACACAAATAGGTCGCTCTAAATGGGGGGATCACCGGATGGCAACGTTGACCTTTTATAACTTTTCCTTTAATTAAGTTAGTTGTCACATCATGATTTAACTGAAGTTTAAATCCACGTAAAGCAGGCACGAGTTCGATCCCAGGTTTATCTGAAAACATTTTTTTCTNTGATTTAACTGAAGTTTAAATCCACGTAAAGCAGGCACGAGTTCGATCCCAGGTTTATCTGAAAACATTTTTTTCTGCGTTTTTATTTTTTGTAAGTTTTCTTGCTTTAATTGGTAATGTACAGTTATCCGAGTTTTCATAACGTGCTAAAAATTACGTATATACTGTAATTTCACATTTAAAAGGATAAAAAAAAAATTATAGTTCGTGGTATATATGGTACGGAGATTGTGAGAAAGGATAGAAAGTTTTCGAGGAGCTACATATAATTTGTTTCTGGAAAATAAATACTTTATCAGCAAACCGAGAACTATAAATAATTCCATCGCAAATATATAATGTATACAAAAATTTCGCACTTTGATAAATTAATACAGATTTTTTTTTATAATTGCCCTACTTTACGAAATATGATTGTCTTAAGTCACTTAAATTTTTACATCCTTCTAAAAATTCCTTCTATAAATTGAAAGTAATTAATCATGTATAATTTAATAAAATAGTTTCAGGAATTTTATTTTTTAAACATAGATGAAATAAATTTCTATCTTAAAAATTACAGAGTTCTCGTTAAACAGTTGATGGGTAAATGTCTAGAGTACAATATATTAGAAAAGTGTATTCAGCTGTCTTATATTTTATTACGGTTTATATTTCAAAATATAATACAATTGTCCCATTTCGTACATATTTCTGAAGAAAATATTTTCATTGAACTATCAGAAAAAATACAACAAACTTCACAAGCATGTTCTAAGAGGTTGCTTCATTAGCAAATATGACTCAAGTTTATACGGGGAATAAAACACTTTTCTGTTTTCTACCGAAAATTCTTAGAGCAGTATATACTTTCATAGGAAATATTTAAATAAAAACTATAATTTTACAATTTTTTAAAAATGNAAAATTCTTAGAGCAGTATATACTTTCATAGGAAATATTTAAATAAAAACTATAATTTTACAATTTTTTAAAAATATTTTTGTAATACATTTGTATAGGTTTTAGTAAACGTTAATAAATATTATATAATTATATAACACGCTCAAGTTTTTGGTTCCGTTAAGTCCCTAGAATTTCATATCTATGAAAAAGAAACCTTCGTAAACCGTAATAATTCTAATAGTATATCACGGTATTTTTTAAGTTGTAGGATGAATACGTTATTTCGTTTTAAAGAAATTTCATGAAAAAACGTGTCACATACACTTTATTTATCTCCCAGGGAACTATGTTTTCTGCAATATTGATAAACTTATAAACATTTTTGCCAAACACATTTAGCTATTCAAATGACTATTTTGAATATGAAATTGTCCAAATCTCCGTAAAAGATGATCACTTGTTAATATAGTTTGATTATCTCACTCCACCTGAAGTTGGGTTTATGGAAATAGTGTTAGCAGAGACCCGCACATTTCGCATATTTGTTTGAGAGCGACTAGACTTCTAAACACGCGTGGAGTACATTTTAGTACTTTTTACAAACGTATGAGAATTTGTAAGACTTACCCTGGAGAATTCTGGTTCAATAACAGCCGGCAAGGTAACAAGTACTGTATACAGCGGTATCTGCTCCGACAAACTGGCCTCTCAGTGGTGCAACTGCCAATGAACAAACATCTGAGGCTAGAGATTTCAGATGACTGTGGACTCAGCCTTCAGATCAATGTACAAGCGAAATGACCGGACCTCTAATTATAAGCGTGTGGAAAGTTGTAATACTTGCCCAACATTCGTGAATTTCAACGACAAAAATAGAAAGTGATATTTTTATGTTTTTTTCTCATTTATAGCATATTATTTTCTGGTAAATTGGCTTACACCAATAACTGTATGTAAAGCCCCGACTCATTACAAATTTTAAAATATTTTTTTCTATCGTCGTAAATTTCATTAATGAAATTAATTTGACTATAAATAGCATATATTTCCTTTAAAGTTGTGCTAGTCACGATAATATTCAGATTGTATAAACTTCTGGTGATATAGGTTATGACCATTTTGCAAGTCTTGGCTGTTAATACGCCAAGCAAATTTTGCGCATAAAATAAGTCCATGGCACGCCCGAGTATTCATAACGAATATCAAGCGTTATAACATTGCCAAACCGACCCACATAACACCCGACGTGTCTCCACAGTGATTACTAACTACTTTTTTGAAATAATATATAATGGGGCATATCTTCGGCTTATGGCAATTTTCAGTTTTTTTCTGTTATAAACTTCAATATTGAAATATACAATTTACCTAAATATGCTTGTGCTCTTGCACCATTTAACATTTTATCATAACAACAAACACTTACATTTTTTTTCCGTGTTAGAATTGTATGCAGACAAATGTAGCGAGTTATTTTAGTAAAGCGTATTGAGTCATGCAGTATTATTTCATAAGCACACGCGTCAATCTAATACCTATAAGGCTGTGCTCAGGACAAACATGATTCCGTCCACAGGTAAGTTTGATTTCATTTAAATATATTTAAAGCTGATACAAGCTTTACGCGGTCCTAAGTGCACTTGACTGCAGTGGCGCAGTTGACATTGAATGAAGAGATTTGGATGGCTCTTAACATAGAGGTCTTGAGAGCCAATGAGGGTGAAGTGAGGTGAGTATGGAGCAACGCCGGAATGAAAGGGAGGGGGGGACGAGAGATCCCCGAGAAAACACACCGACCAGTGGCATCGTCCGGCATAATTCCCACATGCAAAAATCCGGGAGTGACCCCGCCGGGAAACGAACCCGGTTACCCCAGGTGGGAGGCGAGTGTAATTGATAAAGTACCAGGTTATGTCAGAAGAGGTTTTGGGTTCGGGCCGAGGTTGAAGCTTGTAGAATATTTGTCTCTCTTCATACGTAATAAATACCCCATCTGACACTGGGAGGCTCAAACTTATATGAGCGAGCTATCCTCAGCAATAAAATGTCACTTAACAAAAAGGTCAGTGCCCACAAAGGCGTCACGTTCATGAGGCGAGTACGACAGAGCTGCGATAATTTGTGTTGAGTTGCTGCCCTTACTCAGTTCCGAGGACATCGTAAGCTAGAGGCATGGAGCCTAGTGTTATCTGGTGCGTCAGTCTTTGTATTTCCGGAATTTGCTTTTGTTAAGTAGAATCCAATGAACAAGAACACAGGTTTAATTTTATTTTATTGACAAAAACATTATTGCATTAAATTGATTCGTTTGCTAGATCTTCCCAGAAATGTAGTTCAGCCAAAATCAATTAACGATAAATATCTTTCACTGCAAAACTAATGTTTTTATGGCAAGTAGTAATAGCGGTTTGGTTCATTGTGTATTGAATGTTTCATAACGAACAAAATAATATTTAACCCCATTACAAAATAATGTGTGATAATGTTAGGTGTTAGTGTTTATTGAAATGTAAACCAGAAGTAACTAATAACTAATGAGTCTACTTTCCTCTATTTGAGTAAAACTAATTTTTAATGTAATTCTTAAAAGCTAAGACGCGACGTAGGCCTTGACGTCTTATTGACGGCAATATCATTAGAGACGGAACCAGAAACATATGCAACAGTAATGAGAGGGTTGCAAATGCACATGCGACTTACCTGGAACTCGAATACAGAAAATCTCGTGCCATGAGCTAGCATGTAACCAACTGCATTACGGAGGTAGGGTTCACAGCATCAACTTGAGATGTTATCAGCTGAACGTTTTAAATGATAGAGTTTACACCCTAAATAATTTATGGAAGCGTCATTTTGAAAATAAGTGTCTAAGCCACATAAATCATGCAAGTTTACGTAGCATGCCGTAGCGCTGTTTGTGTGAATAATTTAGTGGAAACTGTTTTATTAATTCGTGAGATATGACAAAATGACTATTTTTTCACTTGGTTATATCGTACAAAAAGTACTTACAAGAAGTTCTATATACAATGCATCTCATTGCTACTGTCAACATACAAAGTTTGGTTGATTTCGGTTGAATTGTTTTACACAAATTACAAATTTATATAAATTTATATAGCCGCCATTTTTAAATCAGTGTCTAAACCACTTAAATAATCTAAGTTTACAAAGCCTTCTGTGACACTTCTGGTATGCGATATTTGTTTGAAATGAGGTGAATGGGTTCGGAGATATGGCATAGTTCCTTTTTATCACCACCTGACAATACCTTACAAAAAGGACGGAAAAGTAAGGCTTTAATATGCATAACTGATGTTTCTAATGAATACTGATAGTATGCAAAATGTGGTTGAATATTTTTGAATTGTTTAATTGACATAACATAATAATTAAAATTATTTGTATTGACGCAATTTAAATAATGCCTGCCCCGCCTTAAACACGTATGTTTACATGGCCTACCGTAGCACTACTCAAGTGTTAAATTTGGTCGAAACCGGTTGATTGATACCCGAGATATGTCTTAAAACCTCAAGTTCTTCACGTGACAATCTTAAAAAATGGCGGGGAAAATGGTTATGTATTAGTAAATATCAACAATGCCGTAGATACTGCTAGCATATAAAGTTTGGTTGAAATTGCTTGGGATATGTGGCATATTAAGCAAATATATTACATGGCTGTTATTTTTAAATTTGTGACTAACCTCTTAAATCGTACTAATTTATATGTACTACAAATGTGTTATATGTCGCATGAATTTGGTGGTAATTATATAGGCTAATATATTTTTTTCCCAGATAGGATATAAAATCCAAATTTTGCATGTGGAGGTATCTCTTCAAATAAAAGAGAATAACGTTGATGCATTAGCTCATTTGGTGATTGCATAGATACTGTAAGTATGCAATGTTATGTGTAAGTTTAATACAAGGTTTCTTTGATATAGCATACTAAACTAAAATGTTTAAATAGCCTAAAGTGATCTCATAAGCCTAATATTTATTTCGCAATGAAGTCTAAAAACTCAAATTGGCAGAATCAAATAAAAATTTTCAGTTACGATTAAAATCTTAGTCACTTTTTGAAGATTACCATATTTTGTTGTGTCTTCGGAGGGTTTTATGATTGTCATTTTTTCAGAGCCAAAATATGTATTTATGTATTTCCAAACAGACAGAATGCACGCGGCGGAGTTACGTAACTTTTTTCTCGGCTATCGGAGTTCCCATGATCGCACCACAAGTCCAGTGGTTAGCCACAGACACACACAGTTCANAAAATTCTTAGAGCAGTATATACTTTCATAGGAAATATTTAAATAAAAACTATAATTTTACAATTTTTTAAAAATGTTTTTGTAATACATTTGTATATGTTTTAGTAAACGTTAATAAATATAATATAATTATATAACACGCTCAAGTTTTTGGTTCCGTTAAGTCCCTAGAATTTCATATCTATGAAAAAAAAACCCTTCGTAA
This sequence comes from Clitarchus hookeri, assembly GCA_002778355.1. NCBI lineage: Eukaryota > Metazoa > Arthropoda > Insecta > Phasmatodea > Phasmatidae > Clitarchus > Clitarchus hookeri. The sequence continues at coordinate 820,420 of NQII01001224.1, forward strand.
ACCGTAATAATTCTAATAGTATTTCACGGTATTTTTTAAGTTGTAGGATGAATACGTTATTTCGTTTTAAATAAATTTCATGAAAAAACGTGTCACATACACTTTATTTATCTCCCAGGGAACTATGTTTTCTGCAATATTGATAAACTTATAAACATTTTTGCCAAACACATTTAGCTATTCAAATGACTATTTTGAATATGAAATTGTCCAAATCTCCGTAAAAGATGATCACTTGTTAATATAGTTTGATTATCTCACTCCACCTGAAGTTGGGTTTATGGAAATAGTATTAGCAGAGACCCGCACATTTCGCATATTTGTTTGAGAGCGTACTAGACTTCCAAACACGCGTGGAGTACATTTTAGTACTTTTTACAAACGTATGAGAATTTGTAAGACTTACCCTGGAGAATTCTGGTTCAATAACAGCCGGCAAGGTAACAAGTACTGTATACAGCGGTATCTGCTCCGACAAACTGGCCTCTCAGTGGTGCAACTGCCAATGAACAAACATCTGAGGCTAGAGATTTCAGATGACTGTGGACTCAGCCTTCAGATCAATGTACAAGCGAAATGACCGGACCTCTAATTATAAGCGTGTGGAAAGTTGTAATACTTGCCCAACATTCGTGAATTTCAACGACAAAAATAGAAAGTGATATTTTTATGTTTTTTCTCATTTATAGCATATTATTTTCTGGTAAATTGGCTTACACCAATGACTGTATGTAAAGCCCCGACTCATTACAAATTTCAAAATATTTTTTTCTATCGTCGTAAATCTCATTACTGAAATTAATTTGACTATAAATAACATATATTTCCTTTAAAGTTGTGCTAGTCACGATATTATTCAGATTGTATAAACTTCTGGTGATATAGGTTATGACCATTTTGCAAGTCTTGGCTGTTAATACGCCAAGCAAATTTTGCGCATAAAATAAGTCCATGGCACGCCCGAGTATTCATAACGAATATCAAGCGTTATAACATTGCCAAACCGACCCACATAACACCCGACGTGTCTCCACAGTGATTACTAACTACTTTTTTGAAATAATATATAATGGGGCATATCTTCGACTTATGGCAATTTTCAGTTTTTTTCTGTTATAAACTTCAATATTGAAATATACAATTTACCTAAATATGCTTGTGCTCTTGCACCATTTAACATTTTATCATAACAACAAACACTTACATTTTTTTCCGTGTTAGAATTGTATGCAGACAAATGTAGCGAGTTATTTTGGTAAAGCGTATTGAGTCATGCAGTATTATTTCATAAGCACACGCGTCAATCTAATACCTATAAGGCTGTGCTCAGGACAAACATGATTCCGTCCACAGGTAAGTTTGATTTCATTTAAATATATTTAAAGCTGATACAAGCTTTACGCGGTCCTAAGTGCACTTGACTGCAATGGCGCAGTTGACATTGAATGAAGAGATTTGGATGGCTCTTAACATAGAGGTCTTGAGACCCAATGAGGGTGAAGTGAGGTGAGTATGGAGCAACGCCGGAATGAAAGGGAGGGGGGGGGACGAGAGATCCCCGAGAAAACACACCGACCAGTGGCATCGTCCGGCATAATTCCCACGTGCAAAAATCCGGGAGTGACCCCGCCGGGAAACGAACCCGGTTACCCCAGGTGGGAGGCGAGTGTAATTGATAAAGTACCAGGTTATGTCAGAAGAGGTTTTGGGTTCGGGCCGAGGTTGAAGCTTGTAGAATATTTGTCTCTCTTCATACGTAATAAATACTCCATCTGAGACTGGGAGACTCAAACTTATATGAGCGAGCTATCCTCAGCAATAAAATGTCACTTAACAAAAAGGTCAGTGCCCACAAAGGCGTCACGTTCATGAGGCGAGTACGACAGAGCTGCGATAATTTGTGTTCAGTTGCTGCCCTTACTCAGTTCCCAGGACATCGTAAGCTAGAGGCATGGAGCCTAGTGTTATCTGGTGTGTCAGTCTTTGTATTTCCGGAATTTGCTTTTGTTAAGTAGAATCCAATGAACAAGAACACAGGTTTAATTTTCTTTTATTGACAAAAACATTATTGCATTAAATTGATTCATTGGCTAGATCTTCACAAAAATGTAGTTCAGTCAAAATCAATTAACGATAAATATCTTTCACTGCAAAACTAATGTTTTTTTATTGAAAGTAGTAATAGCGGTTTGGTTCATTGTGTATTGAATGTTTCATAACTAACAAAATATTATTTAACCCCATTACAAAATAATGTGTGATAATGTTAGGTGGTAGTGTTTATTGAAATGTAAACCAGAAGTAACTAATAACTAATGAGTCTACTTTCCTCTATTTGAGTAAAACTAATNTAGTGTTTATTGAAATGTAAACCAGAAGTAACTAATAACTAATGAGTCTACTTTCCTCTATTTGAGTAAAACTAATTTTTAATGTAATTCTTAAAAGCTAAGACGCGACGTAGGCCTTGACGTCTTATTGACGGCAATATCATTAGAGACGGAACCAGAAACATATGCAACAGTAATGAGAGGGTTGCAAATGCACATGCGACTTACCTGGAACTCGAATACAGAAAACCTCGTGCCATGAGCTAGCATGTAACCAACTGCATTACGGAGGTAGGGTTCACAGCATCAACTTGAGATGTTATCAGCTGAACGTTTTAAATGATAGAGTTTACACCCTAAATAATTTATGGAAGCGTCATTTTGAAAATAAGTGTCTAAGCCACATAAATCATGCAAGTTTACGTAGCATGCCGTAGCGCTGTTTGTGTGAATAATTTAGTGGAAACTGTTTTATTAATTCGTGAGATATGACAAAATGACTATTTTTTCACTTGGTTATATCGTACAAAAAGTACTTACAAGAAGTTCNATTAATTCGTGAGATATGACAAAATGACTATTTTTTCACTTGGTTATATCGTACAAAAAGTACTTACAAGAAGTTATATATACAATGCATCTCATTGCTACCGTCAACATACAAAGTTTGGTTGATTTCGGTTGAATTGTTTTACACAAATTACAAATTTATATAAATTTATATAGCCGCCATTTTTTAATCAGTGTCTAAACCACTTAAATAATCTAAGTTTACAAAGCCTTCTGTGACACTTCTGGTATGCGATATTTGTTTGAAATGAGGTGAATGGGTTCGGAGATATGGCATAGTTCCTTTTTATCACCACCTGACAATACCTTACAAAAAGGACGGAAAAGTAAGGCTTTAATATGCATAACTGATGTTTCTAATGAATACTGATAGTATGCAAAATGTGGTTGAATATTTTTGAATTGTTTAATTGACATAACATAATAATTAAAATTATTTGTATTGACGCAATTTAAATAATGCCTGCCCCGCCTTAAACACGTATGTTTACATGGCCTACCGTAGCACTACTCACGTGTTAAATTTGGTCGAAACCGGTTGATTGATACCCGAGATATGTCTTAAAACCTCAAGTTCTTCACGTGACAATCTTCATAAATGGCGGGGAAAATGGTTATGTATTAGTAAATATCAACAATGCCGTAGATACTGCTAGCATATAAAGTTTGGTTGAAATTGCTTGGGATATGTGGCATATTAAGCAAATATATTACATGGCTGTTATTTTTAAATTTGTGACTAACCTCTTAAATCGTACTAATTTATATGTACTACAAATGTGTTATATGTCGCATGAATTTGGTGGTAATTATATAGGCTAATATATTTTTTTCCCAGATAGGATATAAAATCCAAATTTTGCATGTGGAGGTATCTCTTCAAATAAAAGAGAATAACGTTGAGGCATTAGCTCATTTGGTGATTGCATAGATACTGTAAGTATGCAATGTTATGTGTAAGTTTAATACAAGGTTTCTTTGATATAGCATACTAAACTAAAATGTTTAAATAGCCTAAAGTGATCTCATAAGCCTAATATTTATTTCGCAATGAAGTCTAAAAACTCAAATTGGCAGAAACAAATAAAAATTTTCAGGTACAATTAAAATCTTAGTCACTTTTTGAAGATTACCATATTTTGTTGTGTCTTCGGAGGGTTTTATGATTGTCATTTTTTCAGAGCCAAAATATGTATTTATGTATTTGCAAACAGACAGAATGCACACGGCGGAGTTACGCAACTTTTTTCTCGGCTATCGGAGTTCCCATGATCGCACCACAAGTCCAGTGGTTAGCCACAGACACACACAGTTCANAACTTTTTTCTCGGCTATCGGAGTTCCCATGATCGCACCACAAGTCCAGTGGTTAGCCACAGACACACACAGTTCAGGTTTCTGGTTGGATACCAGTCACTGGCGGGCCGGGATATTACAACAACTATTCTCACGTGGACAGAGTGACTAGCTCTGACATGGTGCAGGAGTTTACTCCGGGTACCCTGGTCCCTTTCCTGTCTTGATTACATTACTGCTCCACTCGTATCTTATCATCTCCTGCTCTTCCTGCTTGCTGGAGTTACACAAATGTCCCTGGGGTATGGCAGCCGGCTCAGTTTAATTACCAAGTTCCCTTATCCATGTTGTAGGCCTTGCTTTAAGACGACTGTCATAGGATTTACATTATCACCTCAGGCAACTAATAACCTTTAGCTTTCATTTAGCTCATATTATATTCCAGACTACGATGAAAAATCCATTCGTCATAATTAAATATTCGTCACAAAGTAAATACGACGGACATTGAAGTCGCAGTGTCCTAGGATACACCGCCCTCGGAACTGAGTAACAGCGCGGCTGGGTAGGAAACAAGACAAACACAGCGGCCTCGCTACATGAGAGTTATGTCTGGTATCGGACGTAATAATTTTCTTTTTAGTAATTTTGTGGTTGAAGGTGATGCTCTCAAATACATTATACGCCTTCCCAGACAAAGGCAGTCGCGTATTTATGAAGAAATTAAGACAAACACAGTTTTTCTACATTCATTAGCAGGGACTCGAACCCAGAACTCTCACTCCGTAAGTCGGCACTCAACTGCGCCACGGATGTCTGCAGCAATCATGACGCCGTAACATGTGAATAAACATTAAAGGTCTTTGAACACTGATATACCTATCCAATTATAGTTACAATTATACACAGAGGTGACAAAAGTCATGGGATAGCAATATGCTAATATACAGATGGCAGTAGTACCTCGTAAAAAATGTATAAATGGGCAGTGCATTGGTTGGGCTTTCATTTGTAGTCAAGTGATTAATGTGAAAAGGTTTCTGACGTGATTATGGCCGCACGACGGGAATTAACAGACTTTGAACGCGGAATGGTAGTTGGAGCTAGACGCATGGAACATTCAATTTCAGAAATGGTTAGGGAATTCAACATTCCGAGATCCACAGTGTCAAGAGTGTGCTGATAACACCTAATTTCAGGCATAAACTCCCACCATGGACAACGCAGTGGCCGACCGCCTGCACTTAATGACCGAGACCAACGACGTGTTCGCAGAATGGCCAGTGTTAACAGACAAGCAACACTGCGTGAAATAACCGCAGGAATCAATGTGGGACGTACGACGGACGTGTCCGTTAGGACAGTGTGGCGAACTTTGGCTGTACTGGGCTATGCCAGCAGAAGACAAACTCGAGTACCCTTACTAACAGCATGACATCGCCTGCAGCACCTCTCCTGGGCTCGTGACCATATCGGTTGGACCCTAGACGATTGGAAAACCGTGGCTTGGTCAGATGAGTCCCGATTTCAGTTGGTAAGAGCTGATGGTAGGGTTCGAGTGTGGCGCAGACTCCATGGATCCATGGAACCAAGTTGTCAACACGGAACTGTGCAAGCTGGTGGTGGCTCCATAATGGTGTGGGCTGTTTTTACATGGAATGAACTGGGTCCTCTGGTCTAACTGAACCGATCATTGACTGGAAAGGGTTATGTTCAGCTACTTGGAGACCACTTGCAGCCATTCATGGACTTCATGTACCCAAACAACGATGGAATTTTAATGGATGACAATGCGCCATGTCACCGGGCCACAACTGTTCGCGATTGGTTTGAAGAACATTCTGGACAGTTCCAGCGAATGATTTGGCCACCAAAATCGCCCGATATGAATCCCATCGAACATTTATGGGGCATAATTGAGAAGTCAGTTCGTGCACAAACTCCTGCACCGGCAACACTTTCGCAATTATGTACGTCTATAGAGGCAGCATGGCTCAATATTTCTGCTGGGGACTTCCAACGACTTGTTGAGTTCATGCCACGTCGAGTTGCTGCACTTCGCCGGGCAAAAGGAGGTCCGACACGATATTAGGAGGTATCCCATGACTTTTGTCGCCTCAGTGTATTCCTAAACCTATAATGAGATACGTGTGTATATATTTACATTACATGAAAACAACATAAATTGTTTAGATACCTGAATATATCAGTTTGCACAAAATTGTGACACGAAAAAGATTGTTATTTTTCTGTATTTCAGGTCACGAAAATAGTACAATAAGAGGTGTTATTTAAAGACCTGTGGTGTAGGTTTATATTTCATAATTTATCTTTACAAAATGAACAAGAGGGAAAATTTGCTATCATCCAAGAACGCAATATTCGATATTTTAAAGAAGCGAGGTAGCTCAACGGTGAAATGGTGGACTGGTATTGTGGAAGACCTGAGTTCGACTGCTGGTCTGGCCATCCTGATCTTAGTTTTGAATGTTTTGCTGAAATCACTTCAGGCGAATGCTGGGATGGTTCCTTCATACAGCCCCAAGCCTATTCCTGTACTTCTAGTGCTGTCCTTCTAGGGCCTGTCGCCGTTCGCGGCTGGCATGCGTTTCGTTTGTCTTAGAATTCTGTATTTGCTGAAATTTGCGGTGATATCAACTACTATTTGGTTTTATTAACCTCTGCGAAAATGAATGATCAAAAATATGTAATGGTCATTGTTTTCAATTCTAATTTATTATTTTACTATAGTTTAGGTATTCATGATAAAATACGAGTACTGTTAGCACTCACAATTACAAATTTTATATTAATAATAAATTATATTATACATCATAATAGAGTTTTCATTCCGTTCTTATGCGAAAGAAAATTTACAGGAAGTTATTGTTTACTAGTCGAGAAATATATGATAGACGCACGAAGGTCTACAATGTGACTCAGTGTTTACAGTTTGGTGTTGTGATCTACTACAAAAGTGACTGTTCGTACAAATAATCAGTACGTTAAATTTGTTTATTCAAGTGTCACTAAGACTCTTTCCTAACCTAGGAATGCACTTGTGTAAATAAGCATACTCCATCGGCTCGATACTTGATACATTCCGATAGGCATACTTATTTGCATCCGTTATAGCAACTAGCCAGCTGATAAGATTCTGAACAAGCATTTTGATGGAAAAAAAAATACTGAATATGTGCTGGAATGTTGGCGCACTGATTAAAAATGTTCAACCCATTAGTAGCTGTAGCTGAAAAGCGCATGGCAATGAAGGTGTTGCTATATATCAATCACATGCATTTTTTTTCAAGAAAGGAATGAGTAAGTATTTGACGCAGAAAACACAGCTATCTATAATGTATTATTAAAAGTGGTAAAAACAAGAGTAAAATTTTATTTTAACACTAATGATGGTATGAATAAAAATTAATTTTAGATTTTTGATATAACTTTTACACTCATCCATGCCTTGCCTTGTAAAAAATTGGCATTGTTCTCACTGCCCTTCAAATTAAATATAAATTCATTGCCATGCCCGGTTCATTACAAATAACGAATAAAACAGGTTGTTTATCATGGCTCGTCTAGATTATTAAAGGCGAGATGATATGTTTTCGTCTCGTGTTCAAGAGCTCCAATTCCCTAAAAAAAAGTACGTCTCATTACGTATTTTCACCTGCCCGTTATAAAATTCTGCTGTGGACCGTTTTTCTTACCTTTGGCGAATAGTTTGAAACAGCTCTGGAAGACCACGATGTATGCTGCCTCGTCTACGATGAAAAATTCGTAGCAGATTCGGTGCCCGACGTCAAGTTGGTCTTCGAAGTAGCACAGTGGCCACCTCAGCGTCAGAAATTCAACTAGCGAAAACGCCCGTGTTTCCAGCCCGGCCATACGAATTTTTTTTGGTGGTAATGTTGCCAACAGCAAAGCCCACGGCCAAAAACAAAAACAGGAGAAAAACAAATAGAAGGCAATATCCACCAAAAAACGAACAAGGAACAATACTAGACGGTATCACGAATACTACTCTTCTCGGTAGAAGCCCATCCACCATGGAGGGAAAGAAAGCCCATTGAACAGGGGATAGTAAAGAATGAGAGGGTCTGTCACCGAGGACATCTAACCGGACACCAAACTTTTAAAATAAAATAACAATATCGTGCGCAAGTAAAAACCGAGCGAGAAAGTCACAAACTACCCGAGGGTCATGAAAAATTATCAAAGGGTAAGCGACAGGAAAACTCACACTGAACTAACGAAGAGCAGCATACGAACAACTTCTATCGCTGCCAGTGGAACACTGAAACAAAAGATGGGTAAAATCTGCACTAGGGGCACCGCAGACACAGGAAGGATTAGGGACTATATGAAGTTTATACAAATGAGACTGGGATGTGCATTATGACCTGAAAGGAGACGAATAGAAGTAACTGCTAAACTATGGGAACTACAATTATGACATTCTTGCTGAGAATATGTAGGAAATAATCGCTCATATAAAGTGTTAGAAACCGAAGTATAAGTTTCCCACGTATGTTTCCAATGCCGGAAAATTTCCCTGTTTAATATGGGATATAAAATCGAAAAGGAAAGTAGGGACGTCGAGACACCCTGTAAAACACTCAATTTTGGAAGTTTATCCACCATCTCATTCCCCTGAATCCCGACATGCCCTGGTACCCCCATGAAGAGGGCAGGAACATTTAGTTTATCCAAAAGAACACTCTGTTCCCGCATGAACCATATAAGCACTTCCTTATGGGGAGTAGGAGAAGACAAGGTCGTAAATACACTACGTGAATCAGATATAATCAGAGGATTTAAGACGTTGAAATCTTAAACATAACGTAAAGCCATACACACTGCAAAAGCATCGGCATAATAAATTGTGGCGGTTGAAGGGAGCTTAAAGAGTCCAGAACATTTATGTGAACAATCAAAATAACCACACCCAACACCTTCAACAGTTTTTGACGCATCAGTGTAAATCAAAGTACAGTCGGGATATCCAGCAACAGTAGCCTTAAATTCTTGTTGAATGACAATGGAAGAAACAGATCTAGTAGGAGATAGAAATAGAGGACAATGATAACGGAACGAAACCTCATACTGCAAATGGTGTAACAATCTAAGTGGAGGGTGAATAAAGCGTGCCGTCATTAATAATACTTTCGGTAGAACGTGACCAAGGTTGTCAACGCCTGTACAGTACCCTTTTCTGGAGAATTGCGAGTACAAATCCAATATTTACCTTGCAACAGCCTATAACGGTCGGACAATGACATAAGGAAAGATTCCATACGCAAGATCATAATGGGCGTAGAAGAGAAAGCGCCAAGAATAAGTCTGAGGCAAACGTTCTGTATAGTCTCCAATTTGTTCACCAAAAATAGTGGCAGCTGACCAACAATCGTAATACCGTAATATAAAATAGTATCGTGTATGTAACAACATTAGAGCAATGTAGCAGACTAAAAACACGCCTCTTTCATTATTCACGAATACACTTTGTCCGTTACAACGCATTTAGGTATCGCGTAGTGAAATCGGGAGAGTGAGTGAGTGAAGAGATTTGGGCGGCTCTTAACAGCGAGGTCTTGAGAGACGATGAGGGTGATTGAGGTGAGTATGGAGTATCGTCGGAATGAAATGATGGGGGAAACGGGACATCCTCGAAAAAACCCGCTGACCAGCGGCATCGTCCGGCACGATTCCCACGTGCGAAAATCCGGGAGTGACCACGCCGGCAATCGGACCCGGTTTGCCTAGATGGGAGGCGAGAAGTCTAACCACTACTCCACCGCGGCCCCTACGAGAGTAAAAATAATTTAATGAAAAACATATTCACTTTTTTATACTTTCACAGTTACATGTGAGCGACGTACGAATAAAATAGACAGTCTTCGTGTTTGAAACGACCAGTAAATTAAAAATAACTTTATAGTAGCGTAGACAATTTATAATGAATATGTTTAAATATGTTCTTACCTTTTAGTTTTAATCTCGTAAATGTTCATCTTCATTTCGCGATTTGCATCCCCTATTACCTAACGCTGCGCACGCTTCTGTTCGACCAATTCAAAGAGTTCCGCCATCAGTTACGTGATATGTGTATTGTGAGAATATATTTCACGGGGGACTGACCCCACATAACTGCATGCAACTGTTGCATGTCCAAGTATTCATGATACTTTCAAAGGAATGTATACTCAGGTTGGTGATACGGCGCAGATCTGCCCGTAGGGCAGGACAAGCGGAAAGCATCAACCTTTAGATTCCTGAAACACCAGCTAAGTATAACTTTCTTTATATCGTTAATTTTATTTTAAGCAGTGTAAGGGGTGACGATGTAGCAGGCCCTAAGCAGTAATTTTAGAAATGTACTAGCGTGTAATGGGTATATAACAGAAAAAAAACCTACAGCGATAGAGAGTGCACGAAGATTTGACAGTGGCCTAATTATACAGCTGGCGGACGGCAGAATCAAGTGCAACGTTTCGAAGCAAGGGAATTCAACATATTCACATTTAAAAAATACAGGACAAAAAAAATATGACACAAGACAAAAATATGCATAAACAACGCGCATGTACCTTACCTTGAGTGAAAGCTACACCCAGGATGAAAATAACATAGCTATTTCACAAATACTTATCAAACCATTTTAATTCATACGAAAACGAAAACGAACTGTTTCATGCTATGGCGGTTAATGAGGCAAAAGAGAGGTACATTTAAATAAGGCATAATTTTTGAATTGACGAAAATTAGTAATGGTAAATTTTGTCAACCTAACACCGCCTTTTTTACGAAGAAAAATTTTTATCTAACTAGGAAGGTTTTATTATAATTAGCTATTTTAGAAAGGTTCCGGTCACTCAGTTCAATTAAGTAATAATATAGTTAAGTTCTGGTCTCGGCTAGTTCATAACAAAGAGCAAAATAAATAATAATCTTAACTCGGCCATTAGGTTTAGATTCACAGAAAAATATCATTTTATTGCTATTAAACCTCAAATTTTAGTTTCATATGTGCAGTGGTATCATTGTGTAGGATGTAAGAAATAGGAGTTAGTCGACACAGACGTCAAGGCTTACGCTCCCGGCCAGGCCGGCTGTGACGTTATCACTCTGACGTCGAAGACGTAGAGTCTTTTGGGCTGCGTTCCAAAACGTTACTCCAAGAGAAGTGTAAAGCAATAGAGAGTAACAGGCGAGGAAAGAAAAAATAAATGTGGCTTTGGAACGAGCATGATTTAACTAGAGTGTTGTGTTTATTAATATGTATTGATTTAGCAACCGATTTTGGAAGTTTTTCAAACTATACAATTTTTGGGGAATCGTGCGATATTTTTGTTCAAGGTTAAAGGTCACCAGGGTCAAGGTAAAAGGTCAAGGTTACCTGGATTCAATATGACGGACAAGATGGCTTACAGAACCAAGATGGTGAACTGTCAGCTTTGACACATACGCACTCTAATAAATCGTTCGAAAATGTACCACACTAGTTTATATGTATAGTAAGGAAGCACGGGTGGTAAAGTTGTTTCCCATACATCCACGGCAGCATTCCTACATTTGCTTAGGAAAAAGTCGAATCCATAGGAAAGTTACCAACTTTGAAGAGTAGTGACACTAAACATTTCCGTATTTGTAGTTTGAAATGTGGTATTATTTATGTTCAATGTATAAGTTAAAAACATCCATTACAGTTGAGGAAGTTTACCAGAATTTTTTTTGCAGGGTGCCTATGAAATCAGTATGACCGCCACTATTCTGCCCTCGAAAAGATAGCCCCACCCCCCTCCAAATCTTTCCAATGGTTCGAAAAGTGCCTTTCAGGGGCTAGTTTTTTTTTTTTTTAATGGGAGACTAGGTACTTCGTTGAAAGAAGGTGAATTTTGAGGAAGAAATGGGACATTTTGTTGGGAGAATGGTTGATTTAGAGGGGAAAACGAAAATTTTGTCAATAAAATGGCCGCCGGACGACCGGAATGACAGAGCATGAACTGCAACCAGCTCCGGTCCCGGGTCCTGACGCGCCAGGCTTCCCTTTTTCATTCTATTCATACTCATACTCACCTTGCTTCACCCTCATCGGCTCTCAAGACCCCGATATTAATAGCCGCCCAAATCTCTCCACTCTACTTTACACATTGTTAGGGTGCTGAAATAATTTATGTTTGATTGAAACAGTAACAACGTGAATGGTGTTTCACATACAGTCCGAAGTAGGTATGTGGATCAACACGTAAAATAAGGGTACACAATATGTGCGATATTTAAGTAAAGCCAGTTTGTGTCCAAAGTTATTCTAAAGTTTACTTGTGAATAAGGATGACGCTACTAGTTAATACTCAAAAAATAAAAAGTTACTATTTCTTTGGTTGTTGAGTAAAATTTGTATTAATAAATTTTAGGGAAATATTTTTGTTTCAAACTGAAAATGGCAGCCTGACAAGTGTTTTAAACAATTGTGTTTTAAACACTTGTCAGGTTTTAAACAAATAATTAGTTGCAAAAAGTAATAATAAAGTGCAATATAATTCATCGTACTAATGGCTATCAATATGCATAATGCTATTTTTCTGCAACTTTGTATAACACTAACAAAATGAAACCTTTACACTGCAAGTTCACTTCCAGACGAAGAATTGTTTTATGCTTCATATCTAGCATGTTGTTACGATCTGAAAAATTATGTAGCATTAGTAGAAAACTCACAAGTTCTCTGTAGAGAGTAGCTTAGTTGCGAAAATAATGTTTTGTGTTTTACGAAACTTGTCAGATAAAAAATAAATATTGGGAACTTGTATTAAGTGTCACTTCAAATATACGATATTGCAAACACACAAATGAGAGACGCGTATGTAGCTCTGCTGTGTACATTGACGCTGTTCCCTTCTTTGCTGAGTTTCTCAGCACGAATCTAAGGAATTGGACACCTATGTTCAAAATACGTATTTCAACTGTAAGGTTAACACACACCTTTTGGAGGAATTATTTTATATCTTACTACTGTCAAAAAATTAAAACTTTTTCTGTACAAACATGTTTTTTTTAAAAATAAAATTACCAATTTAAGTAGTTTTACATTATAGGGGCTTGCTATATCTTTAAGATGTGTAATATTATCACCANAACTGTAAGGTTAACACACACCTTTTGGAGGAATTATTTTATATCTTACTACTGTCAAAAAATTAAAACTTTTTCTGTACAAACATGTTTTTTTTTAAAATAAAATTACCAATTTAAGTAGTTTTACATTATAGGGGCTTGCTATATCTTTAAGATGTGTAATATTATCACCAAAGTTAGTAAAACGTAAATTAAACCGCCAGAATTTCCCTAAAAATATGTACAATAATTGCTAGCTGCAAACTGCGACGAAAACTGCTGATGAAAATCGATAAAGAGCTTTTGAAACTCCAGCCGCACTGTCGAGTCAGTAGGATGTACACACCTATAAATAAAATTTATAATTTTATTTACCATTTAGAAAACTCACAAAAAAAAGTATGTCATGTTACATATCGTCGTACTCTTCTTTTTAAGGTGTTAGGAAATGACAAAATATACGATCACATGACAATGCCATACGCCATATTATAAGCTATAACCATAGATATGTGCAATTCCCTTCACCTTGTACCGCCACCCAACCTTTCCTCACACTTAATATCCCCACAATCCACACGACATACCACTCTACGTCTCACCCACAAACCCCATTACCACTCTTACTCCCTTCGCCGCCAACTCCCACTATCTCCCTTTCCACCACCCCCACCTTCGCCCGAATATGACATCTTTTTCCAAATGAAACAGTGTAGCCTGCATGGAGCTAACTATCTGCACCGCAATATTTCGTACAGCTACAAGCATACGGAGGGATAAAAAATGCGTAATAACATAAACTCTATTGCAAAAAAATATTTGTACATAAGAAAAATACAAAAGCATCACATAACTTGAAAGCATGCATAAAGTCTATTCCAAAATGTCTTTCTAGTCGATCCAGGAGTTATCATGCTTCGAGTGTCCAAGCCACTGAACATACGCGCATCCAGTACGTCGTTTCAGCACTTCCTCCACCAAACACACATCGGGAAACTTCGTAAGCTGACTCTCCTCTACTTAACATTCCCGGACTCTTTATTCAAGGAGTGGAAATTCCCATTGAAAAACTTCGCTTCCGTCGTCAGTGTAGAGGTTCTACAGAACGCATTTGAGGGAAATAACGCTCGCCATAATCTTCGCGACATCGCAGGTCTTGCTCTTGAGTGGGATGGCCTGTGATTATTTACAATACGTGTCGACGACGTTCGAATGTAGCATGACCTTTATTTGTACCAGCAAAGTATTGCACTTCGATTAAGTCGGAGTGGAAAGTATGGTCCTGCCATTTCAGGACTTATTTCCTCCGAGGATAATTTATTCTGGACGACCTGTGCAACTCTCTCAAAACCACATATTTCGTCAAGGCACGTTGTAGCCAGCTTTCGTGAGTTCTTAAAGGATTAAAAATCAGTACACGCCTATGTTTGATGTGGACTGAACCCATTTGATCTCAGTTGCAGATGATCTGGCTCTGAGACCTTCAATGCAATGTCTTCCTCGCGGCATTACTTCTTTATACTCTTATCAACAGGGTCTTATACAACGTGTTTCTAAATATCTTCCAAAAAAAACTCCGGGAGGTGATTCCTTATGAATAATTAAGTAAAAATATATAGGACACGTTGTCCCTGAATGCAATATTAAGAGAGGAATGAGTCCTTGAAAATCAAATGCGAAAACTGTAACTACCGGAAATATCTGAAACTAAATTACGTTAAATTACAACACACCAAACATTGTTTTCTGTTATCGGGATATTCAACCTACAGCAAACGTTTGTTTATACCTTCCACAGTAATGAAAATAACAGGGGTGGCTACCCTCTTATTGTATACAATTTTTTTACCGTCGGGATATGGGAACGTTTTATAATGAAATTTTGAGCAGTATCATTTAAGTAACAAAAATGGCCCTCTTGTTGCAAGTGCGTAGGACATACCATTTAAGTTCATAACACACATGAAGCTTCGGTCCGGCATTACAATCCGTAGCACGTAGGCCAGACTAATTACATGAGGTCAATGGTTGGTTGGTTGGTCGGTCGGTCGGTCGGTTGGTCGGTTGGTTTTTTTCTGCGCTACACAGTCGGCCCACACTGCGCCGGGCCACACACCGGGAGCACAGATTTTTTTTAACCTACTATAAAACTGTGTGTCGTGTGAGCCCGCGGTAGGGATGGGATTTAATTGAGTCTCAGGGCTAAACCCCATACGCCTTCAAGGAAAGGAAATCATGCAAGGAGTCATGCATCGCGGCGGTAAGGTATTGGGCTGCCAAGGCCACGATTCGGCCATGAAAACCTCCCTAAGTGTACTTGTAGCTAACCTACTATACTAAGAAGAGAAAGTGAAAAACCGGCATAGACACCCTAAAAGCCCTTTCGACGGGAAAGAATGAAAAATTGTTGCATGCATTATCAGAAAATTATACAGGAGACAGATGGGTGGGAACCATACTCTTTATTAATAGGTAGAGAAAATACTAGTAGAGAGGGGGCAGTACATCTTCCTTTTACTTCAATTCACGCTGGCTTAACCAGAGTGGTGTTCGCACATCACTCTGGAAAGGGGAGTGGCGCGATTGCCCCCCTCCCCCTTGGAATCCTTAGTGGATCCCGAAAACTTAAAGTAGGGAGCACAGACTGCCGTTTTTCATCATTGCCGAAGCTCAGAGCGGGGGTAGTCCGGACCCGTGAGGGGCCCTTTACCACCCAAAACGGGGTTTCACATAGTCTACAGGAAGATTAGGAAGAAGCAAGATTAACCCCCTACCAACTCCCTGCACCATCCCAATCTGTAGTTACGGAGGTTGCCCTCTGTAGCTAACATTTAAGGGTTCGCTGAGTTTCCCCAGCTAGCCCGGTACCCAAGAATAACTCCCCCAACAAGAAAAGGAAAGGGAGGCAGCTCTTCCTGGTAAGTGGCTCTCCTTTTATTACAGAATTTTGAAAAAGCAGGTTAAGTTAATATTCTGGCTAAAGAATATAATTCCCCGGCCTGGTTTTTAAATAAAATTTTAAGAAGTTGGTTCTAGTGCCAAAATATAGGAAAATAAATAATTGAATATAATATCCCGTGACTCTAAATAACACAAGATTAAGTTGACAGTGTTCACGCATGAAATGTGGTGAGGCTGAATTTATGGTCGTGACGTAAAACTTGCAGTTGAAAAAATTAAAGATTAAAAGCCTACTGGGCAGTGATTAGGTACATAATAATAATTAAATCTTGGCGTTTATGAAAGCTAAAGAACACCGGAGACGCACGACACGTCAATAGTGACGCAAAAGGCGCGAACTAGTTTTGTTAAACGGCCGCGGGCTGATCGGAGAAGGCGCACGGGAGCGGGAGTTGGCACAGTGCGGATTATAGATGCATTTACGTTAAGTTATTGGAAGAATTTTATCTCGAACTAATTTTTATTAAATTGGTTTCTTATGTTTAAATACTTTTAAATTTGTAAACGCGGCATTTTAGGACGTTTTAGTTGGGTGTTTGTATCCGGGAGGTATTTACCGAAGGGAGCACAGATGCACTCTGATTCGGCCTAAAATAGTCAAGACTGGTGCTGTGTTTCATCTCCCTTCGGCCGTCGGGCATCGTCTGTGGGGGGCCCCTCCCTCTTGGCCGGCGCAGCATGGCCCGCACTCTCTTGGGCTGACTTGGAAGCGGGGTAGTTTATCCTTGTATGTGTGTGGTATCCGCCGTTCGCTTAGGGGCAACAGGAGTGCCCAGTTAAATAGCTTTGTCGCATGGGCCGGGCGATCAAAATACGTGATGTGTGGCTTAGCGAGAACTGGTGGTTCGACTGCTGTTTCTGTGGGGCCCTGGCTAGGGGCTATGCCGGTCGGCTCTGGAGGCAAACAGTCGTGGGTTCCAGGCGTTCGGGTGTCGTGACGCCGCACGAGATGAGTTGGAGTAAAAAAACTATGTCAATACGCGTCACATGTCAATTCCCCCCCCCCTCCGGGGGAACCTGTTGTGACGTAGACTCATCTGGTAGAATTGTGGCATGGGAGTGATGTCGAATTGTCACTCGGAATTATCTCCAGTTCCTTTCTGTACTTCTTGCTCTTCTGTGCTCGCTCTCTGCTAAGCGCGCGCCAGTATGGCTTTCCACCTAAACACGGGCAATGTTATAATTCGTTTTGAGTTTCGTTTTTCGTAATATGTATTTAGCATTTTGTAAGTTTTAGTCGGGACACCACGACATTCAACTGTCTAGCAAGACATACTGCTTTTATCTTGATGTTATCATCATTACAAAATTAAAAGTACACAAAATCTTAAAATAAACAGTAATTATCCCCAAAAGTGGTTTTAGGTTGTTTAAAATTTTTAATTAACAAAATGAAACCATTATGATGTCAAATTGTTACTTAATAACAATTTTGTCATGAGAAAATACCTTTTTAAAGAATATTTCAGCAACTTTCTTCGTGAAATAAATGTTGTCAGCACAATACACATTTGTTTATTCCAACATCATCAATATGAGTGTTTTAACATTCCAAACAGGCAAAACTAATGTGGCAGCGGTTTGGTCAAATTACAAAAATACGTCATAGATTTTGTAGACAAAACGGATAACGTGAACATTTTGTTAACAAAAAGTGGCAATTGGAACACGACCTCGGTCTCCCTCTGGGTCACCCTTCGGCTTGTGGGCGATGGCTGGGCAGGTAGCCCGCTAATGGCCTCGATCCCCTGGGGAGAAGAGTGTCACAGAGTGTTCCTGAGTCGACTGAATGGCTCGCGCCCTTCTTGTTCATACCAAAACGTGTCGTTCACACGCTCAGCTGAAGTATGTGATTTCTGGGTGTAAACCACTTCTCAGATTGTCCATTTCTCAGATATTAGGCAGGTGTACCAGTTTTTTTTGGCTCTTCAGTGTATATGTTTTCAAAGAACTGTTGTAGTATCGTTTATCATGTGAAAATCATTATCTTGTTATTTATGATAGTACATATGAAGATTTAGTAACATTGTCTAATAATTCCACGCATTATGATATGCTGACATCAGGCACAGCGCATACAGTTCTATTGCAATCATATTTATCATTTACGAATGCAGTGTAGTTGTTTAGTAATAAATAGTATTTTTAATTTGTAAACTTCGTAAGATTGCTTTTATATTACTGTACATGCCTTGACCATGTAAAATGAACATGTTTTATATCCATTTCGGTTGTTTCATTGATGTAAATACAACCTTTCAGAACTACTTGCTTATAAACCAGACTTTCATTAAAACGGACAACATTCAGCCTGTAATAATAGGGGTTTATTTATATATGTATACATATAGCACTGGAATACATGTACTACAGAAGTTTGAAATAGCTGTTTATATCTGTGCTTAAAGGTAGCTGGTTGAAAGCGGTATTTTCAAGAACCCTATATGGTTCTATATGGAAGAAGGTGCATTGTGTCACCGCTAGTCTCAGGTATTGTTTGTAATACACATTAACTGTTACACGACAGAACATTGTACGACAGCCATAGCCCTTAAAAACCATTCAGAGAGGTTAATGACTATCCCTCTTCTTTATATTATTATAGAGGATGATTCTAAAATCATGGGACAAACATTGAGGGGTGGCAGAGCTCACTAAAACAGACAATTATTGTATAGGATTATATGGGCGGAAGTGACGCGTTGAGGCACAAACACAAAAACATAACACATTAACGGAAACATAAAATGTTAATTAGCAGCATACGTAACGTGTGATTCCGTACACAAAAATGTTAAAACAGTTGCTGGAAATGCATCCACCAACAGTCATGCATGCTTGGCGACCTCTACATATGGCGTGATTGGCTGACAATGGTGGCGTGCGTGAAATCGCCAGCGTATTTGAATCTGTTCGATAATCACGCCACCGACGCTACCAAGCCTGCATTACTGTCGGTGGTAGCAATTTTGAGCAATTATTATAAACATTGCTGTAAAAAGGCATTTAGCGGCGACGTTGTAAATAAACAATGTGTTGCATTTCAACGCGTCACTCCCGCCCATATATTCCTATACAATAATTGTTTTAGTGAACTCTACCACCCCTCAATGTTTGTCCCATGATTTTAGAATCAACCTTTATAAATATCCATATATGCTAGGGTAATATAAAACTGTGATAATGTAACCAACGTCCCTTACCTCAGCGCTAACAACCATTCATGCAATAAATAATCCTAAGTTATATTTGAGTGTTGTGTGTTACTGTATTGTATTGTTTTATATTATTATTCCATATTGTAAAATCTCACTTTATAGAAATAGGATTTGTTTTGTGTTATTGCAATTTAATTATTTCTTGGTAATTATTCAGAACAGGGGCTTTTTTGAAGGAAAAATCGTAGTCCCACAAAATTAATATAAATGGGTTCTGCACAGCTTACCTTTTTAATATTGAGGAGGGCGTAGTGGTACAATGAGTAGAGCATACTAAATAAACCCAAAAATCCTAGGCTAGATTAAAACCCTACAAAAATGTAAAATAGCGATTCACTCATTTTGGGGTTAGGTAAAATTAGGTTAGGTAGGCAAATATTACGAAATTCGTACTAGTGGTTTTGTAATGGTAATACTTTAATGCCCCTAGTAAATTCGTGTTCTGTGTAATTAGTAGAGTGGAAATATACGAATTTTCGTGATTTGTTCTTTTATTTTCAGTAAAGCCCCTATTCTGAATAATTACCTATTAATCTATAGTTTCTGAACAGTTATTGTAATCACTTAATACCATATGAGGTTTAAGGTACTTGTGTCACTATAGCATGAAGAGATGCATTAAACATATGAACTGAATTTGAATTTTAAGCCTTACCTATATACTATATATTTATATTGAATGAGTTAATAGTATTCATATTAGTTGCATTGTACTTTGCTTATATTGTTAAATGTATGTACTGTAATGACCTGTCTCTATTGTACTCATTTAAAATGTTCTAAGTTCTTGTTGATTTCCTTATAATATGTATCATATTTTACTTCATGGACGAATAAGAAATAACTGAAATGAACAATTTCTACTGTAACACGTTATGATATGCCACATCAGCCGGACATAGTTAATTTCATAACAGTATTTATTGGCTATGTTACATGCAACCAAGTGAAAACTTTGTAAAATTGTAAAATGAAATTGTCGAAAAACACTTCCTAGAAATTCAAATAAAATAACATAACACAACACAGTTTGTAAAGAGCAGGCGTATAAATACTCTTCTTTTCAATTGTGTACCATTATCAATTACCCACATAAATAATACAGCAGCCTTGAAAAATATATTGAAATATAACTTTCAGGAGCTGTTTGTGTAACACCGAAAAGGAAGCATAACTGCAGCAGGGTATATATGTATTTTTATTGGTGTAGTGTATTTAAAATGTGTGTATTCATCTGTTTTATTTTAAATATATTAGACGAATATGTTAAGTTGAGGCAAATGTATAAATTTTTTGTGAATGTGTGTATGTGTAAATGTACTAAATACTAAATAAAAATGTATGTATGTGTATTTTGGCATTAAAAATAATTTATGTTGCATTGAATTAAGGTTAAAATTGGTAACACACACTTGTGTTTGTAATGTTTTTATGAATTGGATTATTTTGTTGGAAACTATTGTATTTGTTTTGTGTATGGTTTGATTTAACTTTAAATATGTTATGTGTATAGTGTACTATGTTAACCTGCTCTTGCTCCATGTCACCTGAGCTGTGATGGCTCATATGGAATCTATAGAATTATAAAGTAAAATAAATATATATGTATAGCATTCAAAGAGCTTGTTAATTTCCTGTCATGCACACTTAATAGCTCAAAAAGAAACAAGAAAGCACTGACCTGATTCTGGTTATCCATTCTGTGCCGGTTTCCACATCACCTTAGAGATCTACCACTGGTGGTAAACATCTGGAGGTACAGCACGCAATGTGTTACTCTTTATTTTACATGGTGAGTTCCCCAGGAGGCCTATTACCATGCTACAAGTATGCATACAGCGTTGAATAATAAAAACCACTTAAAAATTTGTTTTTACAATACAGCGTCATTTGCTTCTGTGAGGAGTTTCTTGCGCAGCTCGTGCAGTTCCTCAGCATGTCGCATGTGCTGCGCATGAAGCTCTTCCCTGCGTTCTTCTGCTCGCAATCCGCATCGAACTGCCTGAGCTGCCTCTGCTTGTTCATTGGCAAGATGCTGTTCTTCAGCCTCTGCCAATGCCTTCTTTGCCCTCATTCGAAACCTGTTTTCCGCCTGTTGCATTGCTAGGACTTTTCGTGCACGCTTGTCTGAACGCTCAAGGTTTGAAACCCTACATTCCAACTCCACCTCTATGGTTGGTGTATGTCTAGAGCTTTGCCTAGTACGTGGACCAAATACAGGTGTTGGTGGAATAATGCTCTGAGAGGCCTCTTCTGATGCACTCATTACCAGCGATTTCCCAGAAGTAAATTCATCACAATAGGCATTAGGGATGCAGCCTTCCTCGCTAGACTGTGGCATAACAGTTTCTACACAAGCGTCACCTTTTGCACAAACTATTGTCACAGTCTACCGCATCATCCACGCAATGTAGCACACCGCCTAAAGCTATTTCCAGCTCTGGATCTGTAACAGGATCTTTAACAAAAGGTCCTCCCCCAGTGGCGAGAGCAAGGGTTTTCTTCCGCTTGGTTTTCTCATTGTCCCAGCATTTCTTCAGCTGGGCACTGGTACGCTGCAAATTGTAACACAACGTGCATTACTTGAAAACAGTTATTACATACAATAATTTGGAGGGAAGACAACATACAAACAATACATAACAAGATTTTAATTATCACAAAGTGAAACTTACACAGAACTCCCTAAATCATGTTTATAGCAAGTTTTATAACACACATTCTACTTTGTCTGTGTGCTATTTTATGTGCTAAATAAATTGTAGCCCCAGCTTTAGCAAACACATGGTACGTATGAGCTCAATTGGATAGTACGCAAATAATAATTATAATATACATTGTAATGTACAATATACATTTGACATGCATCATAGGTTTCTTACATGATGCAAACGGACTTCTTTCACTGTGCCTAATTGTATACAAACAACTCAAAAGATCCTGTCAAATTACTTTTTCATTCATAATTAACATGTCAGCATTGTAATAATACATATTCGCCCATTATTTCTAGGTTACTCATGCCAACACACTGAGGTTGTGTTTGACATTCACGTGTATTTCGATTGTAAAATGTAGCTACAATTTGCTTACTTTCAGATATTGTTACAAACCACTCGCTTTAAATTACTGATCTAACCTTGCTGTGGTATGAACATGCAAACATATGCTATTCTCATGTATTAATATATAGAATCATACAATAAAGGATAAATAGAACATGAAACGTTTCCGTAACACACGTAAGTACAAGCAATGCACTGCTTACCATTGTCGGTAAGGGTTTATATTTATATTACAGATGATGATACTGCGTATAAAACAAATGAACTAAAATGCAATACTTCCTCACCTTGGTAACGTCAGGATGCGAATTGAATTGGCATTCTATTAGGACCCATGCCTCTTTTTTTGGCAGTCAGGTTACTGTAATCAGTTTTCTTATATTCGATTGCATTCGAATAAGTACGAAAGAGCCCATATAAAATGCTCAAACTTTCCACCTGATGCAATTTTTCAGATCAAAACACTATATTATTACTATAGACCAGGGGTGGCAAACCTTTATGTATCAGCATGCCATTTTTTCTAAAGAAATGTCAGATAATTTTAACTTAGTGATTATTAGAAAAATANCATTCGAATAAGTACGAAAGAGCCCATATAAAATGCTCAAACTTTCCACCTGATGCAATTTTTCAGATCAAAACAATATATTATTACTATAGACCAGGGGTGGCGAACCTTTATGTATCAGCATGCCATTTTTTCTAAAGAAATGTCAGATAATTTTAACTTAGTGATTATTAGAAAAATAATAATACTAAACACTATCTACTCAAAACTCTTTATTTACTACCAAAAATACATTTTGCAATGTCAAATAATAAATGTTTCAGTTGTACGCATAATTCAAATTACATTAGTGTGACTTCTGTTGTTGCAGATTAGATGACAAATAATTTATATTAGGGTTGTAAGATGTTACTTTTAGCAGAATGCATGCTGAACTGGAGTCATCTGTCAAACGGTTTCTAAGCGAGTCTTTAATGTTATTCATCTCTGAAAATAATGACTCGCAGGCATAGGTAGATGAAAATATGGTTAAAATAGCACGAGCCAGCTTCTTCAAACAGTTAAATGTGTCTGGAAACGAATTCCATGTTTCCAAAATTTTGATACTGGCATTTTTACTTATATTGCTTGACAATCTTTCTGTTTCAATTAATTCCAACTCTTTCCTTGCTTCAATAAATTTTTGAATCCATATTGAACTAGACTGGAAATCAATCAGCTGCATTTCAAATTCTTCAATTTCCAACCAATCGAATGGGGACAAATTCAGTTTATCAAATGAAGTCACATCAGGGTACATAATAAACTTTAGTGTTTCCGATAATTCTCTGAACTGAGAAAATCTCGCTGAGAATCCCTTGATTGAAGAATCAATTACAGAAATAAATTCTTCAGTTACTTCTCCACCTGGTTTCTCATGTATATCTAAATGGTTGAAATTTTTTTTCAAGTTTGGGAAATACTTGTAGTTTTTTGTAGTAATATCGTTCCTGAAAACATGTAGTTTAGCATCAAAAGCGCGAATGAGATCTATCATGACGATAATTGTTTTATTTGTGCCTTGAAGCTTTACGTTCAATTCATTGAAATGTTGGCATATGTCTGTAAAAAACATCAATTTTGAAAGCCACATAACATCCAACAACTCTGGGTATTGTTCAATTTTTCCCTCATTTTGCACAAACAGTCTGATTTCTTCCAAGCAGTCAACAAATCTTTGAAGTACGTTCCCGCGGCTCAGCCAGCGAACATTATTATACATCAGTAAGCCATTATATACCGAGTTGACTTCATTCAACAAAGCATCAAACTTTCGCTTATTTAAAGCGTGCGACGATATGAGGTTGACTATTTTTGTGACTACCGCCATTACCTTATCAAGAGATGTTAAACCACTCTTAGCACACAAGGCTTGTTGGTGAATTATGCAGTGGAATTCAAGAATCGAATGTCCTACGTCTGTTTGAAATAAACTTATGAAACCATTTTTTTTGCCCACCATACTTGGAGCACCATCAGTTGTGACTGAAACAATTTTTTTAAAATCAATTTCTTTCTCAGCAAGCGAATTTTTAACAGCCGTACAAATATCTGTGCCCTTTGTAGTTGTTAGCAACGATGTTATCGCAATTAATTCTTCCTTAATGATGTTTCCTACGCAATATCGAGCAAAAACAGCTAAACGTGCAGATTTAGTAATGTCAGTACTTTCGTCAATGCATAGCGATATAAAAGGAGCGGAGTTAATGTCAATTTTTTGTTGATCTGTTATATTTTCGGCCAGTTTTAAGATTCTTTCCTTTATTGTATTTCTAGATAGAGGAGTATCTTTAATGCGCTGAATTATCTTATCTTTATTATCGAAATCATCAAAAAGTGAGGGCGCGCATGCTAACCAGGCTTCCTTCAAAAACTCTCCATCTTGAAAAGGTTTACTATGCCGAGCAATGACATTTGCAGCCGAGTAACTTGCCGCGCTCGTATGACAATTTTTGCCAACATATTTAATCATAGACGTTGACTGTTTATTTCTGTCTTTCATTGCACTTGCAATTAATTCCTTTTGCACTGGTTCGCTTTTTTGACTAAGAGATTTGTGATTTGTTTCAAAATGCCGTTTTACAGACGATGTTCTACATACCACTGTACCAGAACATAAAACACACACCGCTTTGTCGCCTTTACTTATCATGCCATATTTTTCAGTCCACCAAGTTTGAAATTCTCTATTACACTTACTATCTTGCCCTTTTTGTTTTTTTGCTGAACTAGCCATGGTAAATAATAGTTAAAAATCAACTTTAAAATACAGTTGTGTCAACGAAATTGAACGAACGAAAACGTCAACAAACTATGCGTCATTAGCAATTGTAGTCCACGACGTAACTAAGGCAAGACAATAACAAACGAGCGCGCTTTCCGCCCGCCGCCCCGCGCACCGCACCCGTTCACTCCTTAGCGTAGGTCCGTAGGATCACTCGCGCGCGTTCGTTCCTAATATAATACTGATACCTCCCTATTTGCGCTATGGCGTATAAGTCTGTATCTGCTCTCTGCGTAGGGCGCCAGCAATGGATGCTAGTCCTCAGTGATAGGGCGTGTAAATATGTTGACACTACTGTTCGTAGTTCAAATTTACCAAATGAATTTGAACTTCCTTGAGAGTTCACGTATGTCGTTTTATTTTTCGCTTAACAAGGTTCTTCACACTTGCTGCATGTCTCTACTTAGCTTGTCTCGAGGCGCTGGTTCGTCTCTCGGCTGGGGCTGACTCCGCTCCGGTGTCGAACTCGGGGCTGCTTCGTCACCTCGTCGGGAGGCTGCGACAGTTCCTCGCAGATTGGTCTTGGCGTCGTGATGCCTTCTCTCGAACTCCACTCCTCCCGGCTCCACTCCTCTTTCCTCGACTCGCGTACGCCGACTCACTCCCTCCGCGTCTGTGGTAGAACTGACCTCTTCTCGTCTGCTCCTCCGCCGTTTTATTAGCCCGTTAGCCATATTAAAACGCCTCATCTCGCACGTGGCTGGGGGCTGAACGCCGCGCCCTTGGTCGTAAACACGTGTTCGGCGCTGCGGCTATCCGCACGTGGTCTCAGCGGCGCCGGCGATTTTGGCATTAAAGTTTTATGGCTTCGCCCACCACGTGCTCGAGTGGGATACCCGGCCCCAGTTGTATAGGGCTTAGCGTCCCCCTTTCCGCTGCGAGACACACGTGTTCCTTCCTTCCCGGAATTCTGGTGTTATTGTTCCAGCACGCTCGCCAAAGCTATTAGCTGGTTTTTGGCAGTAGCCAGCCTGCGAGAGAAATGCAGCTGTGGGCTGTGAAACCTTTTAACGTTTTCGACGCAGCTGCGAGAGGCTGTGCCTTCTCGTCGCGGCGGAATCCTGGCGTCATTCTTCTGGCACGCTCGCCGAACCCTTAGCTGGTTTATGGCGGCTGTTCGCGTTTCCTTGTCGTTGCGAGTTTCGACAGTGTGTGCCTGCTGACGGAAAAATATATCTCGGGATGCAGAATGCATCAATACGTCATAGTGAACTTTGTTATTTTAAACTAAAATGCAAACCTTTTGATCCGTGGCGTGGCGTGCCCAAAATATTGTTTCGCGTGCCATCAATGGCACGCGTGCCATTGGTTCGCCATCCCTGCTATAGACTATATAAGAACATTAAGGTACACATAATATTGCACTTCTTCCTGTTGGCTGTTAACTACGACGTTTCTGTGACATCACTAAAGTTCGTGTATCTTCGGTACACTATCGGCCTTCCTCGCGAAAAGGACGAGACAAGCTTTTCCTTCGGTAAGGAAAGGACAATCCTTTTCGCGTCTCTGTGCGATACTTTAAGAAAACGAGCGCGGCCTTCCTTCCGGAAGGAAGCCTTGAAGAACAAGAAAAGGAAGATCTCTGCATACGGCCCTAGAGGGCTATAGTTTCGTTACCGGCATCAGTCTTCACCACAGTTACTGCTGTTACATTATTATTCTGAATTACCTTGGTTTTACGTGACAGCTTATGAAATATATATTTCACACGAAGTCATTGAATTTCATGATCTATATAACTTGCATTCTCTGTTGTTCTTTCACTTTTTGTGAACATAATATGCAGCAATAGACGCTATTACTTGGTTGTCAAAGGCACAGCAATCTTACAGATTTCTGTGCGTCCGTTGAAATTATTACTTCGAGCAAACTGACTAGAGTATTTTACGCAGAAAAATAATAGCAGAGAGCGATTCTGCAGACATTAATTCGTCTAATTTATTTTTACAGAGTAGTCGAAGTTGAAGACTTGATCGCAGTATCGGCATTGTCGGCGACCCGGCGTTGAAGGAAGAGGTTTCAACTCAATGTTCGTTGCAAATCTCTTGTAAGCCATCGTACGATTCACTTATCTTAAGTATAGGGAGATAAAGTGCTTCCACATCATTGATGATTTTTCAACACACGAAAGCAATATTATCAGTATCATATGAATTGTGGTTATGGAAGAATGACTTTAAAATGGGCATAGATGCTGGCNCACGAAAGCAATATTATCAGTATCATATGAATTGTGGTTATGGAAGAATGACTTTAAAATGGGCATAGATGCTGGCGAGCTGGTAGGCTTTGAGAAGAGCCGAAGCACAAAAAGACTCAGATTCTCTACCCCAATTAAATTGCTTTCACACTGAAACATTACTCATATTCTACTGAAAATATACTTGTATAAATGTTACGTTGAGAAGAATATAGAGATTAAAAACTATTTGCATATGAAATTAAGNCACGAAAGCAATATTATCAGTATCATATGAATTGTGGTTATGGAAGAATGACTTTAAAATGGGCATAGATGCTGGTGAGCTGGTAGGCTTTGAGAAGAGCCGAAGCACAAAAAGACTCAGATTCTCTACCCCAATTAAATTGCTTTCACACTGAAACATTACTCATATTTTACTGAAAATATACTTGTATAAATGTTACGTTGAGAAGAATATAGAGATTAAAAACTATTTGCATATGAAATTAAGCAATTATAAATTGTGCTTTAAAATAGATTTTCACTGTTGTAAGTGCCAGTGATTTTGTCATGTAAATTATATATATTTCGTGAGCGTGAGGAGGAAAGGAATTCACTTCAATAGTATTACAAGTCGCCAGGGACGCACGCAGATTCATGAAGGATGGAGGGCTTGATAAAAATAACATATTTAAACCTTATTTCTTAATTTATTTATAATGATATAATTACACACATCAATATTTACAACATTAAACTGCCTACCTATAATTTTCCTTTTATTATCTTATCAGTGCGCAAAATATGTCAGTCTATTATTGTCTTTATACTAGGTACAGTAATTCAATTTTTATTTAAACAGATACAATCAAAATATTCATTGCCATACATTAACATCATTCCCAATGTCTATCACTCACGCATCCAGTCCCACTTTTTTACAATCTACCCGGATAGTCTCTCAATACTCTCCCGATGTTTGCAGACCACACTGTCTTGTAACTGTGTTGTCGTTCCGGTTATTCCACATATCTGGCGCTCATGATAACTTTATTGTGACAAGCATCAGTGTTATGTGGAGGAATGTTTGTAATTCTGCACGCGCTTCTCCAGTTACTGATGATGTATTTTGAGCACTGCGCTTCGCCGTCTAGAAGGGGAGGGCAAGAGAAAGGACATAGAGCTGATACATGTAACACTGAACCCTCCTCAAGTGTGGTCATCCCGAACAGACTATAAATCATCCGGACCTTCATAGAGTGCCAGACGGCCAATGTGGACAACCAAGGACTTATCCTTTAGGGAACCGCGATGACGAAATTGGAAAGACTTATCACTGACTCGCTTCAAAATTTGAAAAGGGTCTTCCGCCATATATGGTACAGCAACCTGTAGCCTTCACGATGTTTGTAATTTCCTTCTCTGAAAATCTCACTTCACAACTTGAGTCATGTCGAGCATTCCTCTTGATGTCAGCTGAAACTGAAGTATGCGCTTTTCCTCCTTCCTGACTGGCTTCCTCTCCCTGAAGACATCAGCGTGCAACTATATCCCTCAACTGGACTTCTCTCGTCTTGTCTAAATTATCCACACTGAGTATTTTTATGCAGTTATGCTCCTGTATAATTCCCCTTCTTACTGTTACGTTGGGATATTTCTTCCGTTCCTGAGGTTTGTTGTTTCCATTAGTTGTAGTTTGGTTGCGCATCGGATGATCATTATGGTTGCTGACATATTTAAGGCTGTCATCCNGTTGTTTCCATTAGTTGTAGTTTGGTTGCGCATCGGATGATCATTATGGTTGCTGACATATTTAAGGCTGTCATCCGGCCCGTTTCTCGATGATAGGCATTGTAACGCATCCTTGGACACTGGGCTTGTAAGTTCCCTCCATTTCCACAGCTCCAGCATTCTCGGCGCTTACATCGACGAGGGACACATGTAGCTGCCTCTATGCCCTTTAGGAGATGTGTGATGCTGTGTATTGAACAGTTCATTAGTTTGCAGGTTGTGCAGCGAGNGCTGCCTCTATGCCCTTTAGGAGATGTGTGATGCTGTGTATTGAACAGTTCATTAGTTTGCAGGTTGTGCAGCGAGTCACACCCTTCACTAGTAAAAGTAGCAACTCTGAATAATAACATTTTCCAAAAAGTGCCATATTGATGACTGGTGGCAACATAACACCCAGTCATTCATAACACAAGATAACTTTTTTTNTTTTCCAAAAAGTGCCATATTGATGACTGGTGGCAACATAACACCCAGTCATTCATAACACAAGATAACTTTTTTTTCCAGTTCTATTAAATTGGCCACAACAAATAGCACATGTCATCTTCCGAGAATCAAATGAACACTAGAAGNTTTTTTTCCAGTTCTATTAAATTGGCCACAACAAATAGCACATGTCATCTTCCGAGAATCAAATGAACACTAGAAGCCTTTGTGCAGTTCCTTAAATATACTCCAGGGCAGGAGAGTGGAATAATACAAAGAGGTGGTGGATGGGTGTCCATTTTATCTGACAATACCTTGAAGATCTCGCTTATATCACAGCACATGTTGCAGTCTTGGTATCTCTCTCTTTTCTCTCAGCTTTTTGTTTATTCTCTCTCCCTGTCCTTTCTTGCTCTTTTCTCTTTCTCTACTTTCTTTCTCCTCTTTTCTTTCCTTTTTCTCTTCTCACTCCTTTCTCTATCTCTTCTGTTTCCATTCTCTCTTTTCTCCCTCTAATTTATTTTTCTTCCTCTTCTCTTTCCCTTTTCTCTCTTTCTCCTGTCTCTCTCCCTTTTCTTTATTTCCCTTCTCTCTTTCCTCTCTCTTTTTTCTCTCTTCTCTCTCGCTTATATTTCTGCTTCTTTCCCCTCTTTCTCTCTCTATTTCATCTCTCACATCTATCTTTATCTCTTCTCTTTCTTCTTTCCCTTTATCTTATTTATCTCTTCTCTCTGTCTCTTCGCTTTCTCTCTTCTCTTTTTCACTTTTCTTTGTTTTCTCTATTTTCTTTCTTTTCTTTCTCTGCCTTTTCTCGCTTTTCTTTTTCTCCCTTGTCTCCTTCTTCCTCTCCTTTCTCCCCCGATGTCTCGCACCCTCATGCACTACTCCTGATCTCAACTAGCNTCCCTTGTCTCCTTCTTCCTCTCCTTTCTCCCCCGATGTCTCGCACCCTCATGCACTACTCCTGATCTCAACTAGATGGGCCAGTCCACTCAGCATGGTGCAGGTGCACATAAATTCTAGATGGTAGGACATATATGTATTATTATATATACACATTTGGAACATGCTCATGACCCAACAGGCTAGATGTTATATNGATGGTAGGACATATATGTATTATTATATATACACATTTGGAACATGCTCATCACCCAACAGGCTAGATGTTATATTTACTTATTAAAACATGTGCTGCAGTCTCTGGAATCTTGATGTTTCATCTGGTTATTGGCAGAGATGTGGGCTAGAAAATTTTCTGAATTGGAAATATTTACAAAAACTTTTCTAATCAGTTTTTCTGGAAAATTTTCTAATTTTTAAATGACAGTATTCTATTAAAATTATTTGGGATGTTCAAGTGAATATAGGGATTCACTTTATTATAATATTTGGTTAACAAATGCTTCAACTAAAAAAGGGGAAATTAAATGAAAATACAATTTCAAGGGGAATTTCCTGTCTTCACAACAGACGGGGCTGCTGGGGTTCACCTTGCAAAAGACACCAGCGAGAAAATGGTAAGGGGAATTCCCTGCCTCAGTGCCCCCATATAATAGGGGGTTCATGTAACTATACAATGCTACCAACATACTATCAGTTATTAACTTCCACCAACTGCATATATACAATTTACCCTAGGATACGACAGTAAACATTATTAATCTTGTCAATGTACTTACCAATGTTTTAAAAATGAGTTGGTTTACTGCGAAAGTTTTCAAATGCCACTTGCAAGACTACATGTCTTATATTACTTACAATTTTCGTTTCTGTATTTTGGTCTACAATGATGTATGTATAAATGTATGTACAATGCAACATATTTATCATATTTGACTACTTCCAGTATGTACTGGTACCTAAGAAAGAAACAAATATAATGATAAAAACTATTAAAAGGGAGATGCCCAAATACTGTCCCATCAGAAACCAGATCTACGATAAGCTGGTAGAGAAATGTATTGATTGTTACAGAAATTTTTTTAAAATCAACTTTGTAATTGACACTACCTGATATAATTGAGGAAATGAGGTGGGGGAAGACACGAGTGCCCAAACAGTTCCTCTCCTCGCTTCCTTAGGAGGAGTGCAGTTGGTGTAATGATTGGATGCTTGCCTTCCACCAAAGTGATCAATATTTGTTTCCTTGTGAAGTTATTCACTTATTTTGATAAACAGGAATTGTGCTGAATGATGCTGCTGGGAGGTATGTTTTCTAGAGCCATTCCTATTTTCCCCACCTTTGCATTTCGGTACTGCCCAATATTTACCATATTTCACTCTCATTGGCTCTCAACACCTTGGTTGTTACAAACCACCTAAACGTATACACTTCTCACTTCTTAAGGTGGTGGAGGTTATGGTGGTGTACTAGCTAGAGTACTCGCTTTTCCATGAAGAACACTTTATTCTAAATACCTGTGATACATCATTAATATTAAAATTATAAGCTTATGTCTAATTAATTGCCTTCAAAATTAGAATTTCAGACTGACTCTACAGTATATATATTTAGTTAAACATATTGTCGACAGCAGGTTCATTAGAGAATGTGGCTCCAAGAACACAATTAAAGGAATTCAAGGTAGGAATTGGTCATTCCGTCTTTAATTAGTCATCCCAATAATTACCTGGTGTCAGTTCGGGAAACCACGGAAAACACAAATCAGGTTGGCCGGTTACATTAGCTGCTAAAAATATGAGAGCTGATTCGGTTGTATATTCTTGTATTTATAAACAGTTGATGTTTTTGTCACTGCAACTTTGCTGGCTTGGGGAGAGAAAATTTACAAGCATGAAATTTTTTGTAAGATGTAGCCTTTTATTAGTGTACGATGTGATTTACCATTAATGCCCGGCAAACAGCGATTTTATTACGAGGAAAGCTAAAAGTAATGCTTGGGTCAGTTGTTCACACTTTTGTTTACCTTCACTCTACTCTGACTTTCACAGCCTTAGTTATTAATAAATTAATTCCATAATCTCCTACACTGAAATAGCAAATCAGCAATTAGAAAAATACATATCTGTAGATTTCTTAAAG
Organism: Clitarchus hookeri; assembly: GCA_002778355.1. Classification (NCBI taxonomy): domain Eukaryota; kingdom Metazoa; phylum Arthropoda; class Insecta; order Phasmatodea; family Phasmatidae; genus Clitarchus; species Clitarchus hookeri. The sequence continues at coordinate 853,262 of NQII01001224.1, forward strand.
TGCCTGTACCTTTAACGAGTTCGCAAACTTACAGACTAGTGCTTAAATGCATGGCAAGTTAGTAATCGCAACCGTACTTGCAAAAATTAAACACACTGCAATTGTGCATTTACAAACATATCACTATACACACCGTAAGGCGCATTCTACAATGCACAGATGCGTAAGAAAATAGACTCGGAACTCGTAAATGGAACGAGCGGACGACTCGGGATGAATTTTTATCTATTTTGTAATAAGAAGAATCATACAGTCCTGCAACTTCTGAAATAAAAAATACTCAGCTGTTGCACATTACTGATATGGGTTTTCAAATGTACACACCTAATTCTTAACGTCTTTACAGTGTTAAACGCTGCATAAATACTACTGCCAAGCAATGTGCGTGTGTTTATTAAAACAAAAATTATAATAGCCATGGTAAATCCATGCTCTTTTGGCCGTGTTTACCGCAATTGCAACAAAAACGAATAATAATAAATCGAATACTCGATTTCTATCGGCCAGATGTTTCCTCGGATATGGAAGAGTAGGGAGTTGCCCAGCTTTCTTACGTGTATCCGTACATTATCCGTATCCATATGCATATCATTGTAGATTGAAAACTGAGTATTTTTCGTGCTCTGCTTCCATGAACCGTATCCGTATCCGTTTCATTGTAGAACGGGTCTTATTGTACAATGTTTATCTTTCATGTATGCATCCACAGTATATACGAGTACACTAAACACGATTACTTTGGGGATTGTCTGCGTCTGGACTCGCATGGGCTGGCTCGTATGCATTTTAACCCTTAATTTTCTTTCGTCACCGCATAAATCAACAAAAGTTAGCAGTTTTAAGATGTATTCACCTGCCAAATTCACAAACGCAAGAATAACAAAAATAAAGGGAAAACTCAGAACTAGCGACTTTATATGGCACTCACAAGACTATTCAAATTAACAAACAGTTTTTTGGTACTAGCAACTTGCCATGACATCACAACTAATGGTGCCCATTGTCATTCGCTCCCTCAAGTAGAGTTTACAAGAGCAAACAATAAAAATACAACTGTGTTTGTTACTGAGCTTATTTCATTGTAAAAATGTTAACAGTCTTGTTCATAGTTGTTTATAGTCCATACTAAAGTAAGATAATCCCCCTACCAAATGTTTTCATGTTCAGAGACCCATATTATTGCTAGTCTGGGGATCATCTTGCTTTAGTACTGACTAATTTTTAGTGCAGATTGAGGGTAGGACTAACGACATACTATTGCTAAAAGAAACACAGTGCACTTAAAATAAGGCAGGCAATATTCCGAGCCCATTTAAACAAATTATAAACTAAGCTTTTAATAAACATGGCAATGACAGATAGTTATTTGTCGTATTAAAACTGTTGAATAAACAACACTTTCGATTAAGATACTGATGACGCCTGTGTTTTTAGTAAACAAAATAGCAACTCATTAGTTGAGTTGTTTGCGGGAACAAAATGGCAAGTCCCAAAATGGAAGTATTGGGATACAAGAAGAGAAAAGTTTTGATTGGTCCATTAATCAAAATTAATTTATTCCATCCTTATGTCCAATCTGGAAAGGTCATTGTACTAGTAAACCCTTTTATAAACATAAAATAAACAACATTCATACAGACATACAATAAATTATCGATAAAAAATAAGTGCTTTACTGACCATACCCTTATGTTACATACNACCATACCATTATGTTACATACAACATAGAATGTCAAAGTAACATACCACACTTTGCAACAGTAAACAGGTAGGCATAATGATAGACATAGATGAATACATCATTGCCGAAATAATCATTCACTACTCTCACCACTGCAATGTTCATTGTTCATACCTGTTGGTTTAAATGACAAGAAAAATCCATGATAAATAGATGGGATGTAATCTGACATCAGTAACTTTCCTTTATGCNCTTTTATAAACATAAAATAAACAACATTCATACAGACATACAATAAATTATCGATAAAAAATAAGTGCTTTACTGGCCATACCCTTATGTTACATACAACATAGAATGTCAAAGTAACATACCACACTTTGCAACAGTAAACAGGTAGGCATAATGATAGACATAGATGAATACATCATTGCCGAAATAATCATTCACTACTCTCACCACTGCAATGTTCATTGTTCATACATGTTGGTTTAAATGACAAGAAAAATCCATGATAAATAGATGGGATGTAATCTGACATCAGTAACTTTCCTTTATGCNTGTTGGTTTAAATGACAAGAAAAATCCATGATAAATAGATGGGATGTAATCTGACATCAGTAACTTTCCTTTATGCAACTGATCCGGGTCCATCATATTTCAGTCGAAGGGAAGGAACTGGGCTTGGCCTCCCACATTTCCTGAGACTCACTTCATGCCAGATGTCATGACAGAATGTCTCACTGATGGATACAGATGATGTGCTCGCGGATGTTACTTTCAACAGGCATATGTTCAGTTGGTTGACATCCAGGCCATCAACAGTCTTTCTTCCTGAATATATATGACCCAAGTAGCAAAAGTCAGTCGAACTACTTGTGCAAATCTGCTTGTACACGAGTGGCCCACATACGGTTTCCATATTNCCAAGTAGCAAAAGTCAGTCGAACTACTTGTGCAAATCTGCTTGTACACGAGTGGCCCACATACGGTTTCCATATTTAGTAAACAGCTGTATACACCCGCAGATGCTTATGGCCTACATTATGCCTCTTGACTATTGTTTTGCAGTTGGCCACTTCTGGGTCACTGTTTATCATAACAGCCATGTAGCAAAATACAATATGCCCACAAGCCACCCGCTTCTTTGTAACCAACTGTACCCCAAACACGTGAGAACCATCAGTGGGCCACGTGGGGCAGCAGTGGCTCACTAACTTTCTGCTTCTGGCCTGCCGTAAGTAAACCATATGTCGTCAGCCAACAGTTGGCAAGCAACGTGTGACCTAGCTATTGATCACTTGTATAGCCAGCTATTAGCCGCCTACAACCCATCTATTGGTCACTTGTGACCCACATAAAACCAGTTTGCCATGCATTTCAAAAGCCAACAAATATTATATTTCATCTAAGTAAAATTTGTTTATTTATTATATTCAGAAATGTTATCTTTAGCATTATTTTACAACTAATAAATTTCTTTCGAAGAACCTGTAATCGAACTCACTAATCTTTCGTTTACGGTCTAGTATGCTAGCAACTACTCTACCATGCATTCATGGAAAACTCTTTAAGTAAATCGAAATAATTTCTACATATAGAAGTTGCATTTTTTTATTTAACTATAGACACGATTAATGTTAGTATCACAAGTCAACACTGGGATTTCTGTGTTTTGTTTAAAGGACTAGTATTTTAGTTCCGGCCTACTTTTAGGTGGAATTTAAAATGAAAAATAACTGTTTTTTTTTTAATGTATTGCGAATGCTTTGCAGGTTTTCAGTTGAAAAATTATAACCAACCACTCTCATTTGCCATTCGCAGAGAAATGCCTCCACATCTTGCTTTTCAGAATCCTGTTGAATCTCTCAACGATAGATGTCTTGAGATTGCTGTATGTCGAATAATTTCGAATTATTCTTCTACCAGCATCACAAGTTCCATCGTTTCTTGGTACGATCTTGGTTACGTCTTAGTCTTTGTCAAGGCGCAGTTTTAGGCTACTTTGTAGGAATTTCGATATACTGTAACTGTTTCTCGACGATCGGCGATGAACTGATCGAATACCCGTCGGTACCTCCCATTATATAGGGGCCAGTCCTTAACGATAGTTAAAAACCCATACTTGTCTTTCCATCACAAGGCACACAGAACCTTGAAATCTGATAACGTTGTGTCCGTATTGACATGATCATCGTAAACATGTCGCAAATTCATACCGTCCATGCGGAACACCAACATGTTTGCATTGTCGCGGATCAGATGTTTGGTTATGAGCGAATAAGTCTGTCCGAGGTTCACGCAGTCCACCTTCGCGTGTCGTCCCATGCTAAAGTACTCCTGGATGCATTTTAGTTTTCGTAAGCGATGTCGTCAAAGACCAATATCGAGTTTGGAAGAGCTTCTCTTGTAGGCATAACGGCTTCGTTATTACCGCAAGGGAAATAACCCACGCCATCCACGCCTGCAGTACTCATGTAAGTCGCTCGTATTTCGGTTGCTGGAGCGATTTTGATTATAGGTACACGTTCTCGAACCGAAAGCCATTCTCTTCTACCAGCAGCTCAGTAGGACGCACGTCTTGTCGCAAATTGATTGTCCCGCGATAATGCACATCACTGAATTTGGAAATAAGCTTCCATGTCGTGATTCGTGGGAGATAGCTTCATCTTCAGCAATAATGTGTATGGGTAGAGTAACACCTCGCTTGATATTATGTATGTTAACACTACAACTTGGTTGGGCCAATACTATACTCATTTATCCTGATATTTTCACTAGCGAGAAGGGAATGTCAATACAGTGACCTCTCAGCCAATAGCTCACAGCAGTTGGCGATGGTGTCGAGACAACTGATGCACATTTTGCAAGGCTGCATGAAAGCTGCACTTTCTTCATCAGACAAGGCGTCCTAGGGAGGCGCTACCATCCTCTGGATCTACTGGATGTGCTTCTTCTTCAGTGTCCCTAAGAGACAGATAACCACGCATCGTCGTCTCCGGCAAACTTGCGCCATAGGACAGGCCACTTGGCCGAAACATAGCGACTGTAGATGATTGTCGTTAAATAAGGCCATATGTTAAAATGTAGGGATTATAAGGTTATGCTTTTTTTTTTATTGTACAATCATTTTATTGGCTGCATCTTGTATAAAGGGTTGTAGGTGCAAGGCTACAAGCAGTGTAGTTCAAATAGGAGAGTTGAGCACCATATTATCAAAATATTTCGATAATATTTGTGGTATTTTACTAATAACAAAAAATTCTAGCCACGTGGCTACAAATCACAGCCTTTTGTATGAGACAACTATTGAATAAGACAGAAAAGTTGGAATTCTACGCCTGTCCTGCAGCTGCCTTTCCACCCGTTCCTTTATGANACAACTATTGAATAAGACAGAAAAGTTGGAATTCTACGCCTGTCCTGCAGCTGCCTTTCCACCCGTTCCTTTATGACATCGATATAATTATGACTGTTTATCTCACATTGTGATAAACCCCAATGCGAGACTGTAAGACAAAGGAAACGCCAGCTAAATAAACACAAATATGTTGCAGCTTGTAGGTTGATATCAGGATGTTTTGGGTCTAATTTTACTTGTCATTGCAAAAAAATGCAATAACGGTTAATTACTCAGACATTTTATTTTTAATATAAAAAAATATACTAGACACAATTACTTTTATATATCCATACAGAAAACTACCAATTAAAATTTTCATAATTATAAATATTTGTAAACTAGCTGTGTCTGCGTCTCCGCTCGCGTGGACTACAGAATTATTGTTTAAGTTTTTATTTAAATAAACTCCCTCCCCCCCACCTTACCAGAAACCCGCCGCCACCGTGGCTCTCCACGTCCGCGTACGGTCAACCGACTCGTGAAAAATTACTTTTTCACAAATCTTTTGATATACCTTAAAGTATAGGTGGGAATGGTATGCTGCACGGGAAAACAACAGCTTGAATTTTACGTAAATATTTATTGAGAAATGATATGGTGAAAACACTTATTAGTATTTCTCTGTAATATATAGATATTTATCGCGATAAAAAGTAGTCTATGTCACTTCCCGGCCTTCCAACTATCTCTGTGCAAAAAATCACGTCGATCCGTTGCTCTGTTGCGACGTGAAAGAAGGAAAAACAAACAAACAAACACACTTTCACATTTATATAAGAGTTAGGATTTTTATATTGTTTTAAAACTTAATCGTTCCACTTTGTGTGACATCCTGGTACTTATTTATACAATAGAAAGTAGCGAATACATTTCGAAATTGCAGGAATTAATTAAAAAANGTGTGACATCCTGGTACTTATTTATACAATAGAAAGTAGCGAATACATTTCGAAATTGCAGGAATTAATTAAAAATTAACTTTTTGGCATTAAATGTTTCCAAAATATTTTGTAAATAATAGTGCTCAAGTTTTTAGTTTATTTTATTGTGAGGCAGAGATTAAAACTATATGTATATCCAGTATAACAAATTGCTTTCAAATGATAGGAGTTTACACAATTTTACACTAAAAGTCACAAATTTGCGTACTTTAAACACAAGATTCTGTGCATTAATGAATTTTTCCAAATTAATTGCATTGACCACAGTCTATGTCAATGGCGGCTCGTGAGTATTCTAAAGTAGACGAAGCGCAATAAACAAAGAGAGGGAATACAATTTGGAGTTTATTGCGTTGGGAAGAGGTTGTTGTCAAAAGTGAATCATTTGAAAATCTAAAATTTTTTTATATAATACTAATAGTTATGTTTTACAAATAACGCCAGATCACGATAAATTTCATGTATAAACGCGCATAAAATTAACTTAAATGTAACATGGCTACTGAGGCCAATTGCTTTCTCAAAATAACATGTTGGTGTAATGATAATTTTGATAAAAATGGACTTCATTACACATTCACTCTTAAGATCCAGATAAATGTATGCCAGTAACTGATAACATTATACTGAAGCAGGCTCTACCTTGTAATGCTGGTCGGAAATACACTAGAAAGCTGGGTTACGTTCCGAGAGAGTATGTTCCTTTTTGCCTTATTATAAAGCTTTGTTAATGTCAGATGCAATAAGCTGCCAGGAACTCATAAGTTGTACGAACGAAAGCTAAATGCACTTGTTACATTGTTCAAAGTAATCGATAACTAACAAGCAGTTTGTTTCGAGTTAATATTCGTTTAACGGACAAGTGGCAATCCGGGAATGTGCCCGTTACGTAGAATTATGTTAAATAGATCACGTTTCCCGACAAGGCACATGTTTAGCAGCCTAAGTTAGGTTTCTCCATATTGCACAAACGAAAACATTTGACGTAGTAACTTAAAAACGGCGCTTCGTAAGAAAAAATACATGGGACGAAAACTGCCGGCAACTAAATTATAAACCATATCTCAGACCGTTTCGAAAATTTCCNGAACTTAAAAACGGCGCTGTAAGAAAAAATACATGGGACGAAAACTGCCGGCAACTAAATTATAAACCATATCTCAGACCGTTTCGAAAATTTCCGTAAATTGCTATTTCGCGCCAAAAGTTTCTGTCTTAAAATTTGGAACTTTTGCCGCCTATGTCACCTTGTTTTCATTTTCCAGTTCAGCACTACTTAGGCAATGCGGCTAGAGTATCACAATGATGCTAGTTGTGTGTTTAAATGGCGCTCAAACCCTCATTGAAAGACTGCCCTGGGAACCACTTTTCGCCTTGAAATTTAATACAAAAATGAATNGGAACCACTTTTCGCCTTGAAATTTAATACAAAAATGAATAATTAATCACCCAAAAATAATGAATCAACCAAAAATAACCAGCAAAGTAAATAAATTCTAATTTTAAACTTTAGGTGAAGCAGTGCATAAAATGTGTCCATTACGAGCCGCCAGTGACCTATGTCGTACACAGAACACGTTAATATAGTATTATGAANATGCGGCTAGAGTATCACAATGATGCTAGTTGTGTGTTTAAATGGCGCTCAAACCCTCATTGAAAGACTGCCCTGAGAACCACTTTTCGCCTTGAAATTTAATACAAAAATGAATAATTAATCACCCAAAAATAATGAATCAACCAAAAATAACCAGCAAAGTAAATAAATTCTAATTTTAAACTTTAGGTGAAAAGTGCATAAAATGTGTCCATTACGAGCCGCCAGTGACCTATGTCGTACACAGAACACGTTAATTTAGTATTATGAACTACTTTAAGAAGGCACTGTCAAATTGAAATTCGTCCAACAAAAATATTAACAAGTTTACAAAATTAAAATTATTTTTTTTTAGTGTTGAGAAAATTATTCAATTTCATTAACATGTGTAGGTTTACCTTAGGATATCACTGTAACAAAAACATATTCTGTTTTATGATACCAAATTTAAATATGTTGTCTAGGCAGAAACACTATGTTTAGGAGTGTGTATCAGCCCCCAGATTATTAACAAAGTGTGCCACTCATCTGGTGAAGGAAAAGTGCGACCTCACGTGGCCCCCTGATATTGTGTGAGAGTGAGAGCGTGNGTGTGTATCAGCCCCCAGATTATTAACAAAGTGTGCCACTCATCTGGTGAAGGGAAAGTGCGACCTCACGTGGCCCCCTGATATAGTGTGAGAGTGCGAGCGTGTGTGTGTGTGTGTGCGCGCGCGTGTGTGTGTACAGGAGTGGACAGGCCAGGGTTGGGCGGTTGGAAATCACCCCGAGACCCACACACCCATAGCACCTTTACAGCTGTAGGAAATAGAGGATATGATGTGCAGGAAATTATAAGAGTCTGCAGGAGTAAAGCTTATAGCCATGGGATAAGAGAGATTCAAAGATGGAAGGAAAATCTATGAGTAAGAAATGTTTAAATTTGACTTATTAATAACTTATTATCTTATTAAAGAAACCCTGGATCAACTTACAAATAAAATATTAAGGTTTAAAGTCGAAACTTTTTCCCCAAAGTAAAGCATATTTTCAGACCTCCGAGCAGCTCCATTCCCATCCGTACAAATAAAAACTCTTGATTTGTGAATTTTCCTTTGTTTCCAACCGAGGCCCTGTGAGTGTGTGTGCGCCTGAGTGTGTGTGTGCCTGAAAAACTTTTGAATGCGAAAAACAAATTTTACCGAACTCGGTACATTTATAGTACNGTGGCCCCCTGATATTGTGTGAGAGTGAGAGCGTGTGTGTGTGTGTGCGCGCGTGTGTGTGTGTACAGGAGTGGACAGGCCAGGGTTGGGCGGTTGGAAATCACCCCGAGACCCACACAGCCATAGCACCTTTACAGCTGTAGGAAATAGAGGATATGATGCGCAGGAAATTATAAGAGTCTGCAGGAGTAAAGCTTATAGCCATGGGATAAGAGATATTCAAAGATGGAAGGAAAATCTATGAGTAAGAAATGTTTAAATTTGACTTATTAATAACTTATTATCTTATTAAAGAAACCCTGGATCAACTTACAAATAAAATATTAAGGTTTAAAGTCGAAACTTTTTCCGCAGAGTAAAGCATATTTTCAGACCTCCGAGCAGCTCCATTCCCATCCGTACAAATAAAAACTCTTGATTTGTGAATTTTCCTTTGTTTCCAACCGAGGCCCTGTGAGTGTGTGTGTGNACAAATAAAAACTCTTGATTTGTGAATTTTCCTTTGTTTCCAACCGAGGCCCTGTGAGTGTGTGTGCGCCTGAGTGTGTGTGTGCCTGAAAAACTTTTGAATGCGAAAAACAAATTTTACCGAACTCGGTACATTTATAGTACTTAGTAAGTACATTAGAATTTTACATGTTTCAACCACGCTGATAGCTTACTTTTAAAATGGCGACAGTTTTAACATTTAGTGTTTTTTGCATATCTTGGGGACCATTCAACCCGATTCAAACCAAATTTTGTATGTTGACAGTCCATAAGGTAGGCAATTAATTGAGAGATGGATGTCGTTGCTGGTTCACCAAAGCTTTTACGTTATATTTCTAAAACAACCAAACATGTTCTCACCAAATTTTGCACGTAAGTAAAATTCAGCAGGCCATGTTAACAAATACGATTTAAATGGGTGATTCACTTACCACGTATGTCTTGACCAGTCTTGCGATATGTGGCCGAGCATTGTCATGCTGGAGGATAACTTTGTCGTGTCTCTCTTTGTACTGTGGTCGTTTCTCCTTCAAAGCTCGGCTCAAACGCATCAATTGCGTTTGATACCGATCCCCTGTAATGGTTTCAGTCGGTTTCAACAGCTCATAAGATACCACACCGAGGTGACCTTGGCGCAGTGCATATTTGGTCTGGCTGTCGACGTGGAGGCATGTCCAGGCATTCCCCATTTTTTTCTGCGCTTGGGATTATCGTGGTGGACCCATTGTTCGTCGCCGGTCACAATGCTATGTTGAAACCCTTTCCGATTCTGTCTTTGAAACAGNTATCGTGGTGGACCCATTGTTCGTCGCCGGTCACAATGCTATGTTGAAACCCTTTCCGATTCTGTCTTTGAAACAGCTGTTCACAAGCAAAGAAACGCTGTTCAACATCCCTCAGTTGCAACTCGTACGGAACCCAATTTCCTTGCTTCTGAATCATTCCTATGGCTTTGAGGCGTTTTGAAATGGCTTGTTGTGTCACTCCCAATGATTCTGCCAATTGTTCTTGCTNATCATTCCTATGGCTTTGAGGCGTTTTGAAATGGCTTGTTGTGTCACTCCCAATGATTCTGCCAATTGTTCTTGCGTTTGGCACAAGTCTTCATCAAGTAATGCCTCCATTTCGGAATCTTCAAAACATTTCTCTCTTCCACCCCCATGCCGGTCCTAGACGTCAAAATCACCACTCTTAAAGCGTTGAAACCATTCACGACACGTTCATTCACTAAGAGNCCATGCCGGTCCTAGACGTCAAAATCACCACTCTTAAAGCGTTGAAACCATTCACGACACGTAAATTCACTAAGAGCAGCCTCACCGTACGTTTTCTTGAAATAGAAGCAGAAAATCAATAATTCCTGTACATGCCGAGCATTTGGTTCAGAAACTGACATCTTCGCTCGAGAATAAATTTATGATGCAAACACAAATTCATTAATATGCTGATGTCGTTATGTTAACAGATGTCCAAGCATACAGTGTGACATTATTGATCTACATATTTCCAACAACACTTACCGCTGAAGCCATCGATCTAAAAACGGTGGAAGCAATGTTGTACACCTGATATACAGTNTATTTCCAACAACACTTACCGCTGAAGCCATCGATCTAAAAACGGTGGAAGCAATGTTGTACACCTGATATACAGGGGATGGACAAAATTATGTGAACACTATGCCATATATAGTATATTTTGTTGCATGTTGGCAACACTGCTTCTGTGTAATTAATGCGACGCATATATATTGCACAGTTTACATACCAAGTCTTGTAGGTTATATGTCAGTGTATTATGCACTTTGTTTCGCGACGGTTAAAACAAGCGATCGGTGAAACGTGTAATCTCTCAGACTTCGAAAGAGGGCAAATCGTTGGTGCTCAGTTAGCGGGAGCGTCTGTGACCAAAACAGCTGAATTGTTTAACATTTCACGAGTGACATTATCTACTGTAATGACAGTTTACACAAAACATGGTAAAAACATNGAATTGTTTAACATTTCACGAGTGACATTATCTACTGTAATGACAGTTTACACAAAACATGGTAAAAACATCATCGGCGAAGAGGAATAGTGGGCGAAACCCAAAATTAACTGACAGAGACCGAAGAACATTAAAAAGAATTGTGGCCAGTCAACATAAAACTACCGCTGCAAAATTAACAACAGAACTCAACACTCCCTTGAGTAATATTGTTTCGACAAAAACAGTACGGCGAGCTCCACAAAGCTGACATTCATGGACGGGCTGCAATTGCGAAACCCTTTATAACGGAAGCCAATGCTAAGCTGCNTATTTCCACCAACACTTACCGCTGAAGCCATCGATCTAAAAACGGTGGAAGCAATGTTGTACACCTGATATACAGTGGATGGACAAAATTATGTGAACACCATGCCATATATAGTATATTTTGTTGCATGTTGGCAACACTGCTTCTGTGTAAATAATGCGACGCGTATATATTGCACAGTTTACGTACCAAGTCTAGTAGGTTATATGTCAGTGTATTATGCACTTTGTTTCGCGACGGTTAAAACAAGCGATCGGTGAAACGTGTAATCTCTCAGACTTCGAAAGAGGGCAAATCGTTGGTGCTCAGTTAGCGGGAGCGTCTGTGACCAAAACAGCTTAATTGTTTAACATTTCACGAGTGACATTATCTACTGTAATGACAGCATACACAAAACATGGTAAAACATCATCGGCGAAGAGGAATAGTGGGCGAAACCCAAAGTTAACTGACAGAGACCGAAGAACATTAAAAATAATTGTGGCCAGTCAACATAAAACTACCGCGGCAAAATTAACAGCAGAACTCAACACTTCCTTGAGTAATATTGTTTCGACAAAAACAGTACGGCGGGAGCTCCACAAAGCTGACATTCATGGACGGGCTGCAATTGCGAAACCCTTTATAACGGAAGCCAATGCTAAGCTGCGAAAGAAGTAGTGCCACGATCATAAAACCTGGACATTTGATGATTGGAAGAATATGGTATGGTCCGATGAATCATAGTTTACATTGTTTCCTACAAACGGCCGGGTTTATGTATGGAGAACCCCAAAAGAAGCCTAGGATCCGGACTGCCTGCTTCCTACAGTAGGCATGGGGGAGGTTCCGTTATGATTTGGGTGGCTATATCATGGTATTCAGCTGGTCCTCTCATTCACATCACTGGCCGGATTATTGCGAATGAATATCTCGACATCCTCAATGATGAAGTTCTTACTATGACTAGCATATTGCTGCCAAACACTGCCATAATCCAAGATGATGATGCACCCATACACACAGCCAAAAAGGTTCAGTCTTGGTTTGAGGAACATCAGAATATCATTAAACATCTTTCCTGGCCAGACCTCAACATAATTGAACCGTTATGGGGAGTTTTAGAGCAGAGAGTGAGGAGCAGATTTCCATCTCCAACATCATTGAAGCAATTGGCGGATGTTTTGGTACAAGAATGGGACAACATTCCGTTGGAAACTATTCAGACACTCTACGAATCTATTCCGCGAAGAATTGCAGGTGTTCTAAAAGCAAATGGTGGCCCAACACCTTATTAATAAATAAATATTGTGTACATGTCAGGTCTTCATACTATTTTGTCCATCCCCTGTATACGTAATCGTTGGAGCTTGACACAATCGGATTCTCTGAGGTAAAATCAAAATCAAGGCCTCTAGACTTTACGATTTAGAAAAGTTGTAATTTAAAGTCAAAGTCAAGCGGACATTTTTCCGAGAATCTAAGGTGTCATGTGTATTAAGTGTTATTTTATTGTAGGGCAATTTTCACCTTGGTATGTTAAACCAAGCTCTTCTAAAAAAAAAAAAATAATAATAATAATAAAAAATGGCAAACGAATATAATGTGAAGGGGGAATATATTAATAGATATTTTTTAATAAAGTATAAAAAAGTTTTTATGTTTTGAAATAAACTTTTAATATATATTTTAAAGTTTAATAAAAAAGAGGTACTTAAAATGCATTCCCCAATAATATGATAATGATTTACGTAACAATATACACTTTCTTACAAAGCTCGCAGAAACGGCTTTCCATTTTCAGAACTTAGACCTTACAATAAAGCGGAATGCCATGATTGAAGAATCGTTAGTATATTCCATTCATGCCCGAATGGCCACTTATATGGATAGCAGAATGGAAGATTTGGCCTACTGCTAGCCGTTTTCATAGACGTTTTCGTAATTGGTCATGTGTAATGTNCTATTCCATTCATGCCCGAATGGATAGCAGAATGGAAGATTTGGCCTACTGCTAGCCGTTTTCATAGACGTTTTCGTAATTGGTCATGTGTAATGTTCGATGGAATGTTTCCTACAAGGTTCGAATTTTTGTCAATCAGGCAGAGGGTGGTATAATCATTTTGTAAATTTTATTTTGTGAAAGATGGTAAAACTATTAAACACGAATCAATAGTAAATAAAAAACCCCGAAATGTCTACTGTTTATATTGTGTGAATATTAAGGTAAACATTCGTATTTATGTAATATAAAATTTCTAGTTATAATAACAAAACTTTGTGCATAAACACACAATATGGAAGTCATGAACACAGCTGCAGAAATTAATAAAAAATTCACTCGCTTTGACTTATGCTCCTACAAGTATTGTTGGATAGGTTATTCCAAAGAACCCCCCATGACTTCTTGCATGCAGGCTCGGACATCAGGTCCCGGGGAGGCTTCCGCCTGAGCTTGTAAGGAAAATTTTATCGTAGCATACAGGCTTCCGTCAAATTAAAGAAAAAAAGTAAAATGCTCAAGTTTCCTATTGTGTCAAAGGGCCTTGTAGGAATTCTTTCTTCTAACATTGCTCACTCCATGAAAAAAAAGCCAATGCCCAATCTTCCATAGAACTATCCATACCAGCGGCTAAACATACTTGCGTGGAATTGTCCAAAGAAAATTCCATCATGATATACAAGCTTTTAATCGGTCTTATAAAGAGTACGAACAATGGAGTAGATCTTATACCATGTCATAAGGTCATTNTGAAAAAAAAATACCAGCGGCTAAACAGACTTGCGTGGAATTGTCCAAAGAAAATTCCATCGTGATATACAAGCTTTTAATCGGTCTTATAAAGAGTACGAACAATGGAGTAGATCTTATACCATGTCATAAGGTCATTAAAAAAAATTTAATAGGCCACAGTTGGGAAATTTAGTGCTTATTAATTTGCATACGTTGGCGGTTCTGTACCGCCGCCATGACATGATTGTTATTGTTTTTATAAAGCGTTGTGGAGAGGTTTTTGTGGGAAATATAACATTTGATTTTTTAGTTCAGTTATGTGAACGTTTACAATACTGACTAGAAACATAGTGTATCGGATGAGCGGCTTTTATTGGGACTGTTGTGAAGAAATCTATTAAAAAGCAGAAGTTTTCAAAATAATAATATTGTAAATTTCGAGATGACGCTGTCGGTGAAAGAATTGTCATCATTGTTGAGGTAATGAAGTGCGTCTTGCTATGGATCCTTTAATAATTTATTTATTTATTTATTCCAATCACTCCATTTATCCCCTCTTTTCCAGAGGCACTGGAATATAGAGCTGGTCACATTAATAATACGCATTAAGGCCTGTCTGCAATCGGCCGTTCCTGTGGACGTGAACGTGTCCGAAACTCGGCAAGTGAAGTCACATTAACGCAGTCCGAATATGATTTACAACATAGACTAAAGATGAATTACACCGCGCTTATTCGGCTTCTGCGCATGTACCCAACTTTGACCTACCCCATCATTCACAATTCAAAGTCACATGGTCAACAGCGATGAACGTGTTTGTTTGTATACACCATAATTATTAAATGGCAAGCACTATTATATTAGTAAAATAGTTTTACCATTTCGAATTTAGTCAAACTGCATTAAAAATTGGTTAGAGGTAGTATAAAAACATCTCTTGGCACTTGTTTACAAATTAGTTTTCTAACCTAAAATCCAAACCATACCGTTTTCACTGGACGTATTGGGGTAATTTTTAAGAATAGCGGCGTTTCCGAAAATGACAAAAATCCCAAAAAGTGGCATATTTCGACTATACTAATTACACAGAACAGTCATTAACATATGACTAATTTCGTAATATGTGCCCACCTAACATAACAGAATCTAACCCCACGATGGGTGAATCACTATTTTACATTTTTAAACTAACCTAGGATTGTAGGATTTTAAACTAACCTAGGATATTAGGGTTTTACACTGACCTACGAATGTAGGATTTTAGGGATTTAAAGGAACCGTAAAACACACCAAAATAATATAAATTAACTCGTCTAGGTAGGTGGCTGGTACAGTCCCTCTGTCAACGGCCAATTCAACCTTACCTCATTCGACGAAACACGATGTACCACTAAAACCAGATATGCTAATATAACACCTGAAGCATTCGCTCACAGCTGAATATTACGCACTGAAGCATCCGCTAATAGGTGAATATAACGCACAGAAGCACTCATCCTTGCTTTCTCCATTTTAAATCCGCCGGATTGGAACATCATGACAGACGCCGGAAAAATAAGAATGGCTACTAAGCTGTTTGAAAAATTGTCTGTTAAATGACCTGTGATGCGTCGCCTTGANCGAATGTAGGATTTTAGGGATTTAAAGGAACCGTAAAACACACCAAAATAATATAAATTAACTCGTCTAGGTAGGCGGCTGGTACAGTCCCTCTGTCAACGGCCAATTCAACCTTACCTCATTCGACGAAACACGATGTACCACTAAAACACCAGATATGCTAATATAACACCTGAAGCATTCGCTCACAGCTGAATATTACGCACTGAAGCATCCGCTAATAGGTGAATATAACGCACAGAAGCACTCATCCTTGCTTTCTCCATTTTAAATCCGCCGGATTGGAACATCATGACACGCCGGAAAAATAAGAATGGCTACTAAGCTGTTTGAAAAATTGTCTGTTAAATGACCTGTGACGCGTCGCCTTGACGTAACAATATCTTCAAGCCAATAAGGTGACAGCAGGAATCATGAAGTATCCAAACATAATAACGACTGAGGTAAACAAAGCGCAGAACAACTGGTACTTTTAACTCTTTTATTTAATATGTTCTACTTATTTTAACATGACCCCCTTCTGAATATGAACTATGTAAGCTGTGCAGAATCCATTAATGCTACTTTTGTTGGTCTAGGACGTTTCGTTCAGAAAAGCAGCTAAACTGGATAATTACAGATACGGGAAATTGTGGGGTAAAATCACTAAAAAATACTGTAATTATTAAGTTTAGGGGCTTTTCTGAAAAACACAAAAAAAATTAAAAATTATGATATATTTCTATTTTACTAATCACGTAGAACACAAATTTATTAGAGGCGTTGCTTTAAAATAAGTACAACATATTAAAAAAATTGAACAAAATTGCGAAATGAGCAGTATAGCCAGTTTGTTTACGTTTCTGAAAGAAACATTCTAGACCAACAAAAGTTGCATTAATGGGGGCTGCACAGCTTATCTTGTTCATATTCAAGAGGGCGTAATGTTAAAATAGCAACATATTTAAAAAACTTGCGAAATATGTTTGTTTACGTCTATTAACGTCAGAGGAATTATACCTGCTCCCTACCTAGGTGAGTCAATTTACATTCTTTTGGTGTGTTTTACGGTTCCTTTAAATCCCTACAATCTTACATTCGTAATTTAGTGTAAAACCCAAACAGCCTAGGTTAGTGTAAAACCCAAACAAACCCTACAAGCCTAGGTTAGTGTAAAATCCAAAAATTCAAGGTTAGTGTAAAACCCAACAATCCTAGGTTAGTTTAAAAATGTAAAATAGTGATTCACCCATCGTGGGGTTAGGTTCTGTTAGGTTAGGTGGGCACATATAACGAAATTAGTTGGACGTTAATGCCCCTCGTATATTCGTGTTCTGCATCATTAGTNGACGTTAATGCCACTAGTATATTCGTGTTCTACGTGATTATTAGGTGGAAATATATCATAATTTTGAATTTTTTTTTGTGTTATTCAGAAAAGCCCCTAAACTTAATAATTACCAATTTAACATTTGTCCACTCAATTTCTTAATATGTGCCCATCTAGTCTAACTTAACCTAACCCCATGATGAGTGAATCACTATTTTACATTTTTAAACTATCCTAGAATTTTAGTGTTATAATCTAACCTAGGATGGTAGGGTTGTAATCTAACCTAGAATTGTAGGTTTTTAAACCAACCNGAATTTTAGTGTTATAATCTAACCTAGGATGGTAGGGTTGTAATCTAACCTAGAATTGTAGGTTTTTAAACCAACCTAGGATTTAAATGTTTTAATCTAACCTAGGATTTTATTCTAACATAGTGTTTTATGGTTTTAAAGTAACAGTAAAACATACTGGAAGAATGTGAATTTACTCACCTAGGTAGGCCAAAACAAGTTTAATTCAACAAATTGGCAAGCATCCAGGTACCGCCCACCACATAGAGGACTATCACACACAGAAGTACTCGTACTTGCACACTCCATTATTAAATCACAATCCTTTGCACAATCGGATTTGGACGTCACAACTCACGTACGCAACAACACTCCACTCGCCACGAACCACACTGTATTGCATCTAAACTGCAACAAACCTATGGCAACGTCTACATATCCACAGCAAACAGGACTATACAACATGGTGTCCGACGTAAACAAAGCGGCCTAACTCCTCGTATATTATCTATTTTATTTTCAACATTATGCTTATTTTATTACTACGCCCTCCTAAATATGAAACAGGTAAAGTGTGCAGAAGCCGTTTATATAACTTTTGTGGGTCTACTATGTCTCCTTCAAAAAAAGCCACTATTCTTTACAATTACCTGTGTTGGCAGAAAAGCAGTTTAATGTTGGGACACTAAGATTGGTTGTGCGCAGCCAGCGAGATCGGTCTACCTCATCTTTAGTCTATGGTCTACAATGCGTTGTTCGAAGTGAGCTTTCTACAATGCGTTGTTCGAAGTGAGCTTTCAGAATCTGACACTAGATCGCAGTAAATTCATCACATTATTTGTTGTTACATAGTGATTTTTAAATATTGCTGAATTGATTATTTAATGTGAACAAAATGGGTGATTTGAATATTTATATATAATATATGCCTTAACTGTTTTATTTTAAATAAATTGGTCAACATACATAAATTTTCTTTTTTGAACTTTATNTATATAATATATGCCTTAACTGTTTTATTTTAAATAAATTGGTCAACATACATAAATTTTCTTTTTTGAACTTTATGTTTTAAAAGTTTTAACCTTCATATTAAATAGTTTAAACCAAACAAATCATTTATTTTTATTTACTTATTTATTATATATTAGCATTTCATCACGTTTGTTTTGAAAAAGCCCACCTTGTGCGTCCATTGTTTACATTTAGAAAGTAATCATTCCCGGAATGCAGGTGAAAGTATTGGAATTCTTCTTCTTTTTCTAATATCTTAGGACACAACTTGGGACAAAAGTTCAGTTTTCTGAATACTTTAACTTGGGACAGGTTGACTTTGGACATGGGAGCTTGGGACAGCATCATGACGTCAGAGGGTCACGTGCACCAATCAGCGTATCCTTGTCCTAAGACACAGGTTGGGATAACGCAATTGTAGACAAGCCTTTAACAATACATGAGCACAACAATACAGCACATCAATAACAATAAAGAGTATAGCAAGATAATGTACATAAATATTAGAAGAACATAATTGACAGTAGCAAACTGGTCTTAAAGTGGAGTTATAGTAAATCTCACTTTTTCATATGTTAAGCCCTTAATTGCTGATTTGATTGTATACAACTAGTTTCAAATTGCACATAGCATAGGGTATTTAAGATTAGTGTTATTTTAAGTAGGTACAATAAAATTATGTGAGACATGCACAGCAGACACCATACATCATTGCATATAAAAAAATAGAGTGTTGAAATTGATATATTTCTCTTCAATACTATAATCTACATTCGTTCATAGTACCTAGAAAGAGTTTAAGTGAGTATAGTAAGTTTAATAATAACATTAACTGTTCAGTTGTATTTAATTTTTTATCGTGAATATCTTGCATTAACCGTTTCAGACATTTTTGTATTGAAGTAAAGAGAAAGCAATCCAGCANAATTTTTTATCGTGAATATCTTGCATTAACCGTTTCAGACATTTTTGTATTGAAGTAAAGAGAAAGCAATCCAGCAAAACTTGGAACTCCAAAGATAACATAATGAAAATGCACAATTTTTAGTAAGCACGCATAGATATGATACTTAATATTTCAACAATGGACGGCTTGGCCAGTGACGTCAGAATCAGAGAGTATGCTGGGAGGATCAGCCGTTTTTGTACAAATATTAGATCCTGCCATAAGTTACAGTGTATTGGCATTCTTGTAAAACAATTTATGACTAAAAGTGGAAAGTATACAGGTATGTTTCACAACCAATAGCGATGTAATGAACNATTCTTGTAAAACAATTTATGACTAAAAGTGGAAAGTATACAGGTATGTTTCACAACCAATAGCGATGTAATGAACTTCTATGAAAATAATGTGTATACTACATACATTTGATAGGTTTAACACAGAACAAAATCTCTTAAAATAAGACAAATCAGTTGGATCGTGTCTGCAAACCAGCCCGTTTCTTTTGTAAACGTGTTAAAAGTTCAGATATTTACAGAGGCTGATTTGAATAGTTTTTATTTCCTATGAAATAAACTACGATATTCTTATTGCTTTTTTCATAGAAGTATTGCCGCGACCAATATAAACACTACTCCTTTAGATGGGCAATCATTTGTTTAGAAAGGTTTTAATGTTTGCTGCTAATCATAAGCAAAATAAATTAGAAATTCGAACAAAAATTTTCACTTTTATATAAAGGTGATACTCCTCATTGTGTAAATAGCTTTATTTAAAGGACTTACACAGTACTACTTACTGCACAGTTTTGTCCTTATTTGATTTCTTGTACATAAATCAATATAACATACCTATATTAGGTTTTGGGTAATTACTAAGTTTAGGGACTTTTCTGTAAAAAAAAAATTTTTTTTACAGAAAATGGTATATTTCCACTTTACTAATGATGCAGAACACGAATATACGAGGGGCATTAACATACGACTAATCTTAATATGTGCCCACTTAACCTAACAGAACCCAACCCCACGATGGGTGAATCATTATTTTACATTTTTAAACTAACCTAGGATTGTAGGGTTTTTAACTAACCTAGGAGTTTAGGGTTTTACACTAACCTAGGATTTTAGGGTTTTACACTAATATAGAATTGTAGGGTTTTAAACTAACCTAGGATTTTAGGGTTTTACACTAACCTAGGATTGTTGGCTTTTACACTAAACTACAAATTTAGGATTTTAGGGATTTAAAGGAACCGTAAGTCACACCAAAAGAATATCAATTTACTCACTTGATATAATTCCTCTGTCAATAGCCAATTCAACCAAATATAATGCAATGAAACACTCGTTTACAGTAAAATATAACGCACAGAAGCACTCGTTATTGCTTTCTCCGTTTTTAAATCCATCGGAATGGGATGGCACAATTAAACCCGGCAAAAACGCAATGGCAACTGATTTTTTTTAAATTGACCGTTAAAATGCCCGGAATGACATCTGTGACCGTTAGGTAGTGTAGAATCAGCAATGCGCTGCCATTAATAATGGCGTTAGACGTTAATAGACGTAAACAAACCGAGCAAACTGCTTGTACGTTTCACAATTTTTTAAAATATGTTATATTTATTTTAACATTATGCCCTCTTGAATATGAACAAGGTAAGCTGTGCAGAACCCAATAATGCAACTTTTGTTGGTCTAGGATGTTTCGTTCAGAAAAGTCTGTAAACTTAATAATTACCCCAATTTGTAACAGTTCATATAGGCCTACTTTTGGCACATTGGCAAATGTCTGAATGTTATTCCTATCTTCTCAACTTCTCATTAAACCATTATTTAGATAATAAAAATTTATTCTTAGCTATACTTTGTAATATATGTGGTAGGATATTATTTGTTAACATTGTAGACCTACAAATTATGCTAGATTATTAGGGGTTGGTTTTAGTTCAACTGCAAATCACTACACAAGTGCAGATTTATTCTAAAGCATATATACAATTTCGATTTTTTAAGTACGCTCAAAAAAATTTTGGTTTATTTGCTTTTAATTCTGTTTTGCGCTATGGCAAACTGCGGCATTCAAGTTATTGGTCCCACGGAATGGCCTTCAATATTTTTTTGGAAAATTGAGGCTACAGCAACATCATTTGATGTCAAGCTTGCAGACACCGCTATATCCATGCCTGGCTATTTTAATTAACTACTAATTCCTGTAAACAAAACGTTTGATCCATTCTAACACATTATACAGTCAGCAATGTTTGTACAAAAACAGCTGATATTACCAATGATTCAATGCGTGAATGATCCGGGCCAAGTTGAAGCAAACTGATGTTAATGCATTTGCTTGAGATGCTTATGAAATCTGACAACCTTAGGTTTAAATTTTTTAGAAGAAATAGGTAATTTGGTTCTCAAAGTTGACAGTTCAGCAGGAGATTTGAATTTACCCATAGGCGTTTTCTATAATTTAATAGAATAAAAGATAAGGATCAGTTTGATCTTCAACACATTTAAATAAAAATTTAAAAAGTACCAATACTCTTTTCAGCCATTCCATTAGCGCTAGACAATTATGGATGTTATGTCAACAATGCAAATGGGGAACAAATAAAACGAAAATAACACAAGATTGCATTGTTGAAGCAACGATAAAGCAGGGTGACTAAAGTTTCAAGCGTTAGGAAATGACCTGGAGCTAGAGCACAGAAATCGTTAGCATCTGAACTGAGAGAGCACAGAGGCCTCAAGTTCAAAACAGCTTCTACTTGGACCACGGCTGTGTACAGCTCCTCAAATGCAAGGACTTGCTCACCAAATACTCTACTCAGATGACCTTTAAATGACTTCATGCCAGCTTCCCAAAGTCCTCTAAAGTGAGGAGCAGCTGGTGGATTTAAATAATAGTTGATGCCAAGATGAGCTGACCAACAACTGATTTCTGGTGAGAGTGTGATGTAAGGAGTTGATGTAGGTTAACCAGGCGTTTGTGGGCCCCGACAAAGTTTATCCCACAGTCACTATACACATCAGACAACCTGCTTCTGTGTGCGATGAAACGTTTGTATGCTACCAGAAAAACATCAGTGGATAAATCAGATGTTAGCTCCACATGCAGTGCCTTGGTGGCACAACAAACAAAAAGNCTACCAGAAAAACATCAGTGGATAAATCAGATGTTAGCTCCACATGCAGTGCCTTGGTGGCACAACAAACAAAAAGACATAAGTAAGCCTTTAGCATAGGAGCCTTACGAGTTCTATTGGGTTTGATAGAAAGGGACCCTGCATAATCAACTCTTGTCCTTGAGAAGGGCTTCTCGTGCTGCACTGTCATGGCTGGAAGTTTCCCTATAACTGACGTACATGAGGATGGTCTCACCTTCCAACACTGCAAGCAATGATGTAAAAGCAGGCTAATAGCATGTCTGTCTGACAGAATTCAAAATTTTTCCCAGAGTATACCTTGCAGAAGGCCAAGTTGCTGATAGTGACGAATGATCAAATCTGTCAGTGGGTGCAATTTGGCAGCAATGCAGGGTACTTTTGCTCAAATGGTAGGTCAGAGTTTTGGAGTCTCCCGCCCACCATAAGCAGACCAGCCTTCTCAATGAAGGGGGGGAAGTTTATAAATTAGAGGAGAAGAGCACTGACTTTTTCTCAAAGCAGCAAGCTCATTCTGGAAGGCAGTAGATTGCACACGCGACATCAGAGTTTGCAAAGCATTCTCTAACGCCTGAGGACTCAGATTCTCTATCACACTTGAGCCAGTGGCACAACAATTATGGACATAACTCAAATTAATTTGGCCAGGCTGTTAAAGTGTGCAATCAGCGTCTCAACATCGTCCGATGGTACAAGTACCCAAAGACTTTACCTTGTGTTCGGGAACACTGAGTCCACAATCTTGCTGGTAAGATTTATAGGCCTGTTAGAAAAATCTCATTATACGTAAATTCAGCCAGACAACTAGCGAGAACACAACACAGGAAACTTACTTGGTCGCCATATTGAGATCCACTGTTCTACCTGGCGGCAAGACCTACTTCCAGAATGGTTGTATCCTTGCGCTCAATACCAGATAGGTCCACATGCAAGCACGAGTATATAGCACAAAATCACAACTTCTCACACAGTCATTAGGCTTGGAAAGTTACACAACATACCGCCCACCGAGACCTGCTGAGGTCTCTCAACACAACACAACACAACACATAGGGTTTATATACAATTGGTGCACACAATCTTGAGGAAGGTAATTACTGTACAGGAAGACGGTACAACTTGTGCACGNCCTTGTGTTCGGGAACACTGAGTCCACAATCTTGCTGGTAAGATTTATAGGCCTGTTAGAAAAATCTCATTATACGTAAATTCAGCCAGACAACTAGCGAGAACACAACACAGGAAACTTACTTGGTCACCATATTGAGATCCACTGTTCTACCTGGCGGCAAGACCTACTTCCAGAATGGTTGTATCCTTGCGCTCAATACCAGATAGGTAAAGCACGAGTATATAGCACAAAATCACAACTTCTCGCACAGTCATTAGGCTTGGAAAGTTACACAATATACCGCCCACCGAGACCTGCTGAGGTCTCTCAACACAACACAACACAATAACAACGCAGAACAGAAAACAACACATGGGGTTTATATACAATTGGTGCACACAATCTTGAGGAAGGTAATTACTGTACAGGAAGACGGTACAATTTGTGCACGGCTCGGCGCAGCTCTCCCTTCTTGGTTCGCACTTCTGCCACCCTGGCAATTTCATCCTTTCCTAAATGCAGTTTAATCATTCTTGCTAAGCACCAACCCAGGGCTGGTATACAATCTTCCCCAACGAGGATTAGATCTCTCACAGCAAGTCCTGGTTGGTGTGTCCACCACTTTCCCTAAGGCCATTGGTGCTGCAGATTCTCTTGATACCACCGTTTCCATACTTGATTGGCCAAGGCACATACCATTTTCCACCGTATGGATAAACACAGGTAACCATCTTCGAGCAGCTCAGGCACAGCCACCAGGGGCCTGCCAGTAAGGAAATGCCCAGGTGTAAGGGCAACCATATCAGAGGGATCGGATGACATGGGCATCGGGCCTGGAATTGAGAATATCCTCAACTTTGGTACAGCTCTTCTAATGTTAGAATTTGATTTCTCATCACCCACCATAAATGGTATTTAGAAGATTTAACTTCAGTTTCCCACAATCCTCCCAGGTGAGGGCTGGCTGGAGGAAGAAAACGAAAATTGATTGAGTGGGACAAGGCAAAATGTTCCAGGAGAGGAGGTTTGAGAAGTTGTGTAAAGGCCTGGTTAATTGGTCATGAAGAACGTATGAAGTTGATGCCACAATCTAAGTACAGGTTTGTACACAGACCTCTTCTGGAGACGAATCGGGTCAGAGCAGCAATGAAACTGTCTCCAGTTAAGTCAGTAATAACTTCAATATGCACTGCCTTGGTGGAANGAATCGGGTCAGAGCAGCAATGAAACTGTCTCCAGTTAAGTCAGTAATAACTTCAATATGCACTGCCTTGGTGGAAAAACAAATGAAAATGCAGAGGTATGCCGTTTGACTGATGCTACGACATAATGTGTTAAGTCTTATAGACATTGGTCTCGCATAGTCTGCTCCTGTGTGGTTAAAAACCCCAGACAGTGTGACTCTTAGCAGGCAGATTCCCCATCAGAGGAGGGTTTTGACTGGTCAAAATTGAAAACAACGTATGCACCTGAAAACCCCTGACCTGACCAAGGACCGAGCTGAAAGGATCCAAAAATGTTGAGACAACAAGGATTGCAGCAATTGGGATGCAGCATCCAAATACTTCAAGTGATTGTATTCTACAAGAACTGCATGGTTTTTAGGTAAGATAATGGGATGTCTAGCCAAAAATTTGATGTTTGCATTTGATAAACGTCCGCCTACCCTGAGGACACCATGCGGATCCAAGAGAAGTGCCAAGTGCTGCATTCCTGGGGAGCAGCTTTTCTTAATCTGTTTCAACTTTTCTTGTAAAGAAATATGTATGCATTTACACATCAGGGTTGTAGCTTGGTTCAGTTCTGCCGATGACAGTGATGCATGATGACTAGTCTGTTTTTGGCTGTTTGTGATGAAACGCCTAACCTATGGCATGATCCAAACAAACTTCAGCCAAGGTGGAGTCTCTTGCAACATGTTAAGTTCATAAGGAGGTGCGGTGCATGTTTAGCCACTAACACTAACTAAGGTGACTTCAGCTCAGAGACATCTTCCTTGGTTTGAGTCACAGTATATACGGGCCATCAGTAGGGCTCGCAAGCCAATTAAGGCCATGCCACCACAGATTATGAGAGAGAAATTCATCTGGAAACATGCCACGAGCTGCACAGTAAGACGGGTTGTCTTTCGAGATCACATGATTCCAGGACTGGGGAGGGACCCACTCCTGGATTTGGGCAACACTGTTTACCACAAATGTTTTCATTAGGTAAGGCTGTGTGTTGATCCAGGTCAAGGCTACATTGGAATCAGTCCAGGTATTAATGGCAGTGATAATGAGGTGTTTGAGCAGAAATATGGGGCGATGATGGATCAGCTTAGCCAACAAGTGGGCTCCACATAGTTCTAGATGGGGTAATGACACTTTAGAGGTGCCAGCTTTGATTTCATCATCATGAGATGCACACTCACTTTCATTTGAGTATCCACAACCCTCGAATACACAACAGCTGCATATGCACGTTCAGAGGCATCTGAGAAGAAATGTAACTGTATGTTGACAGCATCTGAACACACAAAGCGAGATAGACTAAGCGTCTCTAGTTCGTCCAAACCCTCAATAAATTGACTCCACTTTTCCTTAGCTGATGATTGTAACCTGTCATCCCATCCTAATCCCAGAGTCCATAGCCTNCAATAAATTGACTCCACTTTTCCTTAGCTGATGATTGTAACCTGTCATCCCATCCTAATCCCAGAGTCCATAGCCACTGCAACAAGGTTTTGGCCCACACTATTGTCGGAGACAACCAACCCATGGGGTCATATATCCGACCAGTTTGGGAGTGAACAAAGCACTTGGTTGGGACTACAGTATTGATGTTTAAATGATGTGAGAAGGTATCTTCTACTGGGTTCCACTGTAAACCCAAAACATTCACAATGGGCCGTGAGGAAAAATTGAGAACCTTCGGTCTACAGTTAGTCAAGCTATCAAAACTCTACTTGTGTTTATAATTATTAATTATGTGTACACGTGTTTAGTTTTACTGTTAGTTTTAAATTTCTCTGAAATATTAAATGTTGGTGTGCAAGATGAGCCTTGTACGTAAGATGCCCTTTTATTTCTCGGTGAAGCAGCCAGACACACAAAAATTATTTGAATTAAAATTCTTATACCAATTAGCTATCAATTAACACCCCATTAAACACAGTGTGAAAAATCATGAATTATCAGAAATCTTAAATTTTCTCAAAAGGTAAGTGAAAGAAAATTATGAATTACTTTTGCCACTAGAATAGAAACAAGTTGGGACAAAACATACCAGTATACAGAACAAATGAAGCACTTTAAATAAAATAATAATTAAATTTCAAATCTACATAAATCATATCATACAGTCATATACTGAGTAGAAGTGGACATTTATTGCTNAATAATAATTAAATTTCAAATCTACATAAATCATATCATACAGTCATATACTGAGTAGAAGTGGACATTTATTGCTGTAGTAAGAAATCAACATTCAGCAAATATGAACAACTGTATTTACCAGAAATAATAATTTTTAATTAGATTTCTTACTGAATAAGAATATGAATCAGTCATTGAAACTTCCCAGAGCTTTAAAACTTTAGAAACTCTTTCTCTCCAAAGCCACCAATTTCAAATACAGCATTACGTGAAAAATGAATTATTCTTGTTAGTAACATTTNAACTCTTTCTCTCCAAAGCCACCAATTTCAAATACAGCATTACGTGAAAAATGAATTATTCTTGTTAGTAACATTTCTTCTGGAGAAAATTGTTCATAAAATAAGTTCTTGTTAAACTGAGTAGCTTGATTAAATAAAATTCCATCATGACCAGCTGGGTATCACATTGACTTTATCTAAGGACCTCTGAGTTATAATTTCTTTTCTTTAAGAAAAAACTTAGTAGTAATTTCTTTTGATAGAATTAATGGAATTGTTCCATTAACGAGAAAATCAAGTGCAATATTAGACCATACCCTGTGGTACAGGCTTACTATTTGAAGTTCCATGGTAGTGGAGTCCCAAACGTCCAAAGGCCTGACCTTGAGGTCTTGCAGATTGCACTAAAATTAATACATTTAGTGCCTATAGGCTGCTTCTATAGCCTGCACTGGGCTTGCTTAAGGCAGCCCTCCTCCTGCTCTACAAAACCAAAGAAAAAATAATTTCCTGATAAGGCAATTTTATCCACAAACTGTAACATTAAATACCTCTAAGGAATATAAATTACCATTATGCAAAGCTCTTGTCAACAGTAATTATACAAATTTGTGACATTAATACGTTNTGACAAGGAAAAATCACATAGACTTAAACAACAGTAATTATACAAATTTGTGACATTAATACGTTCAATAATTACAATTTCAGAAAATTATACACAGTTAGTCCAAAATAAAATTATGAAAAATTTCTACCATTATTTTAAATGTAAACAAACAAGAAATATTATGCTTACAAATGTAAACATTGCAATAGAATCATAATATTTACCAGTATAATTGCCAAAGTGAATTGTATAAAACATCAAAATTTTCTTTATATCATTACATTTGACACTCACAATGAGACTCAGGTATGTCATCCAGAATTTGAGAGTTGTTACTCGACCACTTATTGAGCTCAAAACCACCACAATGTAACAGTTCACACAACTGATCTTTCAATGAAGATGCTTTCCCCACAGAGTTTGCACTCGATACAATGTCATCAACAAAGATATGGCTGAGGAGCGCAATTTGGGCGAGATGATATTGAAGACCTTCATCAATAGCTAATTGGCGCAAGGTGCGGCTTCCAAGAAATGGAGATGAAGACAGTCTGTATGTGACTGTATTAAGTTGAAAAACCTGAAATGGGAGAGTCGAGTCTTCACGCCAGAATATCAGCTGGTATGCTCTATGATCTTCGTGGATCAATATCACTGGTACGTCTGTTTTATGTCACATGTGAAGACAATCTTAATAGAGTCTGAAGCGGAAGATGACATCTACTATATCATTCTGAAGTTTGGGTCCCAATAGCAGAATATCATTGAGACATACACCGTTCAAAGTTTTGGCATTCCCATCAAACACCACCCTAAGTTTGGTGGTCAAGCTTAAACTTTTGAACACACTGTGATGAGGGATAAAACAAGTAGGGGCTTCCTTATCATCAACTTGTTGTGTTGAAGTAACATAAGGTTCCATATAACCTGAATCTTCATAATCCTTCATAAATTCTTGATACATTATTTTCATCTCAGGGTGAGACAGAAGCTTCTTTTCAAGGGAGTATAACCTTTGCTCAGCACCTGCATGAGAATCCCCAAGATACTGGGCATTATGTTTAAACAGAAGGTAAACCTTGTATCGACCAGAAGGTTCTCAAGTGTGAGTATCTAGAAAATGAGTTTCGCATAACTCAGCATTTGGTTCCTTAGCTATAACCTGTGGACGCTCTTCCACTTCCCAAAACCGCTTGAGCATTAAGTCCATAGATTCTTCCATACCCACAAACAGGGAAACAAGACCCTTATCAGGCTTGGCACAAGATTTGGGGTACTCTCCCAACAACATCCAAACAAGTTTGAATTCGAGCACTACAGGCATGTGATTGCCTAGCTCTAGACGACCACTGACACACACCCATGCATAGACGTTGACGCCCAGTAAGATATCAATGCGAGCAGGTTTATCGAAATGAGGATTTGCTAGTGGAAGCGAGCCTAGTTTGTTGCGGACACATGGATCAACGGCTGCTCGTGGCAATTTACTGAAAATTTTTGACACTACAAATAGGGAGTGAATGAATGTACACTGGGTGTCCACTGAGGATTGACTCTTACAATCAATTGCACCTTTCAAATTGACAGTATCATGTGATAGGGCAAAAACCCTCTTATTAAATTTATTTAAAGGTAAACAAAAAACATTTTCTGCAGCTTCAGCGATGATTGAGGCCTGAGCTGCACTATCTAAAAGACAACACATTACATGAGTTAGGTTAATAGCTCCATNGCTTCAGCGATGATTGAGGCCTGAGCTGCACTATCTAAAAGACAACACATTACATGAGTTAGGTTGATAGCTCCATAGACAGTGACAAGAGCTGTAGACAGAAGTACAGATGTACAATCATGAGTTGAAATATCTATAAATTGTTCATCCTGTGAATCATGATCAGTACCTTTATGACCTGGGGTGTGATGTTTTTGTTTACATTTAAAACACGTATGCATAGACGAATGAGACGTTACTGAATGAGAAGGCCCAAGGCAGTCAAAACAGAGTTTCTTCGACTGGGCTAACAGTTTTCTGTCTGAGGGTAAGGCATTTATGAATTGTGAACATTTGTAGACTGAATGAGATGTCTGTTGGCACACTGCAGATGAGCCTGTCTCACTGTTGGCCACGAACACAGATTTGGTTTGTTGGATTGTCTGATGAGGCTTAAGAGAAGTGGTTTGATGTTGCCCTTGGCTTCCACCAGCCTTGGTTCCTACCTCATTTGCACAGTCCAAGCAAGCAACCAACCCAAGTCTGCAGGAAATCAATGACTTCTGAGACCCTGGGCATAAGTGTCTGTGTTTCCAGAACAGAAATTTTAAAATTTTGTCCGAAGTCCCATATCAAGTTTCCATAGATNTGGGCATAAGTGTCTGTGTTTCCAGAACAGAAATTTTAAAATTTTGTCCGAAGTCCCATATCAAGTTTCCATAGATTTGTAACGAGGACTTGATTGCTTTCAGTAATGCCACAAGCTAACCCCTCCAGGGCACGTGCGTTCTCATTGAACGTATTTACGAAATGCCTGACATGTTTGTGTGGTTGGATATGTTAACTGTCTGAAGATCAATAATTTAATTTATGTATAATGAAGTGAAGTTTCCTAATATTGTGGTATTGTGATCTCAAAATGACCCAGGCAACTGAATAGTTCTCAGCTGTGACTGGAAGATTTTTCCCCAATTGCAGTTCTTCTCCCTTTAAGCAGTCCATCAATTACTGGAACTTCTCTGTCGGCCAGGGATGGATTTTTGTGAATTGTTGTCTGATATAATTGGGTAAAGGTTGGCCATTCCTGCCTTTGACCAGCTTGACCAGCAAAGCATGGCAAGTTAATTTTTAAGTGTCTTACACTTGTGGAGGGGGCAGCAACATTAGTAGCAGCCTGATTTACAACAGCATGCATTGCGAGAAATGATGTCACTAGGCATCTTGTATCGGCAAAAGCAGTAGAAAATTCGTCATGTTTGGATATTAACACTGTTTCATCAAATTCACTGGGTACTGGATCCAGCATAAGTATTGCATCACATAACAAGT
The DNA here is from genome assembly GCA_002778355.1 of Clitarchus hookeri. Classification (NCBI taxonomy): domain Eukaryota; kingdom Metazoa; phylum Arthropoda; class Insecta; order Phasmatodea; family Phasmatidae; genus Clitarchus; species Clitarchus hookeri. The sequence goes on from NQII01001224.1 coordinate 884,344, forward strand.
TTACACCAACAGATAAGTGACAACGCTGTCGTCACTGTTGGTATTACACAAATGGATTACCGCAGCTTATCCAATATCCAAACTTTCACAAAAGCCGTGCAGTTCGTAAGTTGTGCCAACTGTACCAGTGATCTTTCTGGGAACAGTAATAGATGAGAGAAGATGCAGTTGACTGTTGAAACAAGTCCACTTTTCCACAATATCTAGTAGTGGTTCGTCATCCCAGTCAAGATTTTTAACCAAAGAATTTGAATCAGATGTTTTGAAAACATAGAAATATGAGATAGCAACTGAATGGGACCAAAGATTCTTGCTACATCTGACAAAATATTCCTCTTTGTGGCACTTTTGGAATTTGTTTGGATCTTGTAGGAAAAGCCGTCAGCACTGGGATCCCACTGCATTCCTAAAATCTTCACGACATGACTTTCCTGGTTGAAGGAGTATGCCCTAGCATTTCAAAATCATCTGGGGGCAACCAATCAAGGAGAGCTTGATGGGTGGTCACAAATTTTCTCAATTTAAACCCCAGTGTAGCAATTAGCGCAATTAGTTGCTGTTGAGGAGCTAAGATCAACTCAACAGAAGAAGACCATGTGACCACATCATCAGCCTCAAGAACACTAGCAGATGCAGGAAATCTGCCCCTTTCATCCTCAGCTGATTGCTGCAAGGTTCCAATACCTAGGTATGGTCTGTTTCATATAAGTTGGCGAGATTTTGACAATTCGACAAAAGTAGCGCCAATCTTTACTTTTTGTTTATGTATCCTTTCGCCATCAGCTGGTGCGTCAAGTGGAGGCTGTATTTTTTATCAACACGCCGTCAGCTAATCCACTTGCCAGTGTACTGTAATGCTAAACAAATTTTAAGGTATTTAAAGACTGATACGTGTCTAAAAAATTTGTAGGTTATAAAAATAAAAATATAAAACCTTGCAAAAAATTGAATATTTGCTAACTCTTTTTTAATTTGTCCGAGACAGCGAATTTGGGTTAACATTTGCTAGACGGTAATTGTAGTTCTTATCACACACTGGACGTTACAGCTAATACATTAAGAATTGAAATAAAAATAATTTTGGGGACTTGCTTGACAACGTACTTTTAAATGCAAACTCACCAACGACTTTGCAAAGCGGCCGGCAGAAAAAACATGGCGTGTAATGGGAGAAGACGTAACGATTACCGGCCCAAAGGAAATTACCAGTAAACAAAATCGCTGTACATGGAAAGACGGTACTTTAAAAATTATAGATAGCTTGCGAGAAAATAAAACCATTTGTACATGTTCGTAAATATGTTATTTTAGACAACAAAACTATAATCTGTTTCTGGCTGTAGTTCGGGATCTGGATAACAGATGACGTGGGAGGGCGTCTTGTAACCGAAGGCGCTCCTGTCCGTCGCAAGATGGCAGCACATGGTTGGAGAGTCTGTAAACTTGAAAAAGGTTTTGATTTTTTCCTTACATTTGGATATGGATCGTTTAGCTGTGCATCTCATTTTGAACACCTATACATTAATATTTTATCACGAAGTTTCGTTTCTAAAACTAAAAACTGCTGTTTTATGACCACTTAAAATAAAATGTATTAATTAATCTACAAACTCTTTCTTATCCGAGTATTTTCTGCTTGTCTGACGTGCACCGGCACTGCTCTCAGAATAGCCAACATAATATTAATTTCTGTTCGTTCGTGCATCAGCTGATACAGGATTTTGTAAATGGCACGTTGTTTGTTTTCAATACGTTACGTTGCCACTCACTGACTGTCAGAATGCGGCCTTCTTATATGAAATGAACCGTACATTCCTACTTTATCACAAAGTTTAGTTTGCAACACTAACAACCACTGTTTTGTGACCACGTAAAATAAAATTTATTAATTAATGTAGGAACTCTTTGTTATCACGTATTTTCTGTTTGTCTGATGTACGTCGGCAGTGCCCTCAGAATAGTCAACATATTAACTTTTGTTCGTTTGTGCATCAGCTGATACAGGACTTTGTAAATGGCACTTTGTTGGTTTCGTATACGTCAAGTTGCCACTCACTCACCGACTGTCAGAATCTCGCCTACTTATATGAAACAGACTTTAATGGGACGAAGAAACCCCATAGGTCACTGGCTTCAGTCAATAGCCAGCAGCCCTCCACTCGGCCACTCTCATCAAAGCACCAAACAATGCACTGAAAATTCTGATGGTTAGGACATACAACAATCGGGCAATACATTTGTTTTATATCAGCCATAAAAACCACTTCATGCAGTCTAACCTTCAGAAGTACCTCAACGATTTCCTGTTGTAAATTAATTCCCTTTACCAACTTGTCATTCCGAAACCCACCAGTTGAACTCTTGGACGAGACATCAAATACAACATATAATTTAGTGGTTGAGCTTTCTGGCTTAATCACACAGTGGTGTGGAATGTAGTAGGCAGGTGAGGAAGACAAATGGTATTCTGGATTCTTTTCCATATGGCCAATGGCCAGGTAATCCTGCATAAACTCACTGTACATCTGTTTCAGTGATTGGTCCCCAATAAGATGTTTTTCCAATTGAAGCAACCGGTTCAGTGNATAAACTCACTGTACATCTGTTTCAGTGATTGGTCCCCAATAAGATGTTTTTCCAATTGAAGCAACCGGTTCAGTGCTTGTGGTCTTGACGACCACAACTCAGGCTCTGGGGAGCTAAATGACAACGAGACCACATATCTGCCAGTCTCGTCCCAGCTATGAGGTTCCATGAACAAGTCCTCACGTCTCANCTAAATGACAACGAGACCACATATCTGCCAGTCTCGTCCCAGCTATGAGGTTCCATGAACAAGTCCTCACGTCTCACCTCATCAGCAGATCTATGTTTTGTTGGAGGGAACTCCTCAACTTCCCAAAAGCGCCTCATAATGTCCTCAAATGGAGACAAGGGCAACAATGATATACAAAATAATGTCAAAGAAGATGAATGATGTACTGGTGCTACCTGACCCATGAGAATCCATCCTAAAACTCAGTCAAGTGCCATGGGAGAGCCATCTATCTTACCTCCAGTTAAGAGTCGAAGGAACAAGTCTGCACCGATGAATAAGTTTACAGGCTCAGGAGTGTCAAAGGATGAATCTGCTAACTTCTGGTGGGCAAGAACGGCGCACTTCTTGGGACAATTTGACGCTGGGCAACTATTGTGTAATGTCGTAGCCGGCAGAAGTGGCGACTGGAAATTACAGCTCGTTTCGTTCATTCATCAGAGACATGAAACTTAAAAAGGTGCCAAATAAATATAAAAATAAATTCAAGTCTCAGACGTGTTACTCTTTACTTTTATTTGTCATTTAAATGCAACAGTTCACTTATAATCTTCAAGTATGCAGAGTCATTAACAGTTAGTTTCACCAGACAAACAAGTAAAAAGCAGCGCCGCAGTAGTCTTAAGTATTATTAATCACGTCATTTAAAGCTTGCATCGCAAGAGAAAAAGACCTCCCACATCTGCCGTAATAATTTAACAGGA
>NQII01001225.1:17757-31040 GCA_002778355.1 Clitarchus hookeri
GCTCTCCTCTCATGCCTCCATGACGCAAGAATCCCTGCAGCCGTGGAAATATTCACACGAGGGTGGCCACGTCTGTCCCGAGCACTGGAGGGTGGAGGATGGAGGGTGGGGGTGGGCTTCCCGCAAGCAAACGGAACCGAGCACAAAGCCGCTGCCGCCACGAAACATCAATCATCGCGAGATGCAGGCCAGCCACCCATTCAGTATCCCACAACATTATAGTTCCCCTGCCGTATAGATTATTTATTGTCGTCCAGATGATGGCTGTATCTCGTCTCAGACGTGCACGCAGAATAACAGCTTCGAGAATTCCTCGTACAAGTAACAAGAGGCAGGGTGGGGGAACTCACGTCTATACAAACTCTTTCACCGCTTCTGTTGCACGAGCTGGAATTATTTACCGTAGAGTAAGGAACTCAACACAAATAACTTTCCAAACAAATACTACCAAGTACATCAAGCATATGTGCAGATCATTACACACACACACATCACGCATTGTTATGTGTAGGTCCTGCGTACTTATATGTATGTTTGGTAACGCGGATTATGATATGTATAATTGTACTATTGTAATTTTAATTTCCATAAACACTCACTCTTATCGAGTCCTGCTCAAGATACGTGATTATAAACCACATATAACTTTAAAGCATTTGATCTATTTCAGTCATTATATTTATTTTCGCCTCTTGATAATCTAAGAAACTTTGTAATTCTTATGCTTACGCACTTTTTAAATATTTTATACTTATTTAATTGTAAGAAAAGGCATTCAAGACTTACTTTCGGCAGTGTAAATAAAGTCGGAATAATGAAATAGAATTACAAAACTGACCGCTTAGGGTTCTCAGGGTATGCGATTGTTGAATATAGTTCCACATCACTCGAGCGTGCCCACCCGTCCGTACATCGCCCGTTTGTCTGCCAATAAACAACCTTCGGTAATCCCGTCTGTTTGCCTAACTTATTTTCTGCGAACAATCCCTATTCGAAGCAGTACATACACATATCCATACAAGTTAAAAAAAAACTATAAATCACTACGAAAAACGCTAACTGTGAAAGTGAATGTGTCTTATTATTACATCCATTTTCTTAGTAATAAAAAGTTGAATTAAATGTAAGTTATAAGAATTTTTTTTTTAAATAACAAGTTTTTATTCCGCAGACGGGCGCATTGTAATGGCCCCAAGTGCGCGTGATTACCATGCTGGTCTGTCGCCACAGCGATCAGAACTTGAACCCGACCTACCCGAGTCGGATATATCACGCACGGGAAACAAGTCGAACGTTTGCCGAATGCTGTTGTATTTATGTATGTATTTTTTTTAAGGGAAAGTTACGTTTCCCTATCATTACAGCTCATCACCTCTCCATCTCGTCTACGTCTCGCCTAACTGCGTCCGTTCTTCAGGCTAGCCGGCAACAGCATGTAGCTGTCCCTCGGGGCAAGTAGAGCCCGCTCCGCCAATCACCATCCTCGGCTCATCTCATCCACTTTTACCCTGGCTCAAAGGGGATCAGTCCCCGCCATCTTGAATTTATACACTTTTCGTCATAGCTTACATTTAAGTTGTTAAATTTTTACTATCTTGATTCATTTTTAACTATTAACAGCTGGGAAGAAGTAATTTATTTTTCCCTGCGGGCGAATACAGCACTTAAGCTAGACACTCTAGTCAAGCAATGCCAACTTCAGAAAATATACACGCCATGTCGTTCCGGAAAATTCAACACAACATTTATAACGCAGGTATTTGCAAAATTTCTAAAAACTCAAGATGGCAGGGACTGATCCCCCTCAAAGGTGGGAACAACACGCGAATGTTTACTACGTTGGTAGCATCGGCTAATAGAATATTCTGATGGACGTAAGAAGTTTTGTTGAAAATCAAGGCTAAATCGCGGAAGGGGTCGAAGTGTTATTTTTAACTCCCGCATTATGTGCTGCGCTCGCACGGCAGTAATTCAGAACTATAGTGTATACGCACTTTCTTCACAGTTGTTGAATCAAACCTTTGAAAAATGTCCCCATGTATGGCGTGTTTGGTTGTCTACTAAACATGCGATGAATCACAGGCGTTTTATACCAGTGTTAACATAAATGCACGAAGTAACTAGTTGATAAAGAGTGCACTCTCTAAGCAATATTTCACAATCATTTTGTATTTAATTTTCTGAAATAAACTTAAAGACCACATAAATGTAAATATGTGTAGACAAATGTTTAAAGTTTTCAAAATATAGCTCCGAAAAGTAAAAAAAATTCGGAATGTGGGAGCCTGAGTTTCTATGCTCCTTGTTAACTTTGCCAAATAAATCACGCCATGTGATCCATATCACATACACAACATGCTAATTAAGTATGAGGGATATTTAACAATCGGTACTCGGGTACTGGTATCCTCAATTACTTTTTTAAATAGGTATTGTTGTTTTTTCCATCACATTTTTATTCGGTCACGATAAATTAATAAATATTAATATTATTTTCTTTCGGACAATACAAACGCCTATTTAAAAAAAGGGGTTTTTACTTTATTCTACAACCTTGAGTGTAATGAGCTATTATCTATGTTGATATAAAATAAACGTTCTGAGCCAACAATTTTTCCAAAGGCCATCTACAGGTATATCGCACCTACATAAGTTTTCCAGAACGTCTGTGTTTCCCTCCGTAGTATCTACGGCGTTCGCATCACCCTCCGTCGGCTCGTTTCTGACCACGGAGGTTTGATTCACACTTTCCTTCGTGCCATTTCCTCGGCCTTGTACTGCTACGGCCGCTGGCAGGCCTTGTGAGCCAGATCTGCTTAAATTTGATTCGTTACGTCTCTCTCTGTATACTGAACTCGACAATACAACTTTGCTTGAGTTAACTGCAGGTGTGCATTATCATTTAACCGTATTGTAGTTCGGGGCCTGGCTCTATCCAGGGATTCCTCACCGCCTCTAGGAGGCGTACTTAGTTTATAGTGCATCAGTTATATTTACGTTTTTCTGTAAATTTTGTGCTGTGTGTGTCAGGGAATACAAACACTTGGTCGTTCGGCCCACGACTCTGAGAACAGTGATCTCGTACGGGAGACCGATGAGTGTTGTGACATTTTGTACGTTTCCTAGCATATCATACTCAGTTATAGTTCAAGATACTTTGCCCTTTAAACTANGAGTGTTGTGACATTTTGTACGTTTCCTAGCATATCATACTCAGTTATAGTTCAAGATACTTTGCCCTTTAAACTATGGGAATCAAGTCTAAAAATAAAACAAATAGCTATAATTCATGAGAAACAAATTAAAAACCCAAACACTGCCCAGTGTCACAACTCTCCTACTACCGAGGTAAGTTGTGACAGAGGCTAAGGCGAGTTGTGACAGACGTACATTTGAGGATTTTATGGAAGAAACTGTAATTGTAATGCTATTATTGGTGATTACAATTAGTAATATAAGTAAACCGACATGTGAACACAATTTGTACCTTTTTATTCGATATTTGGTACATACTGCAAACTGCAATATCAGTCTTATGAAATCATTATAATCATTAAAATTAATACAACAATTATTGGCACATATTATGAGATCAAGACAAAAACACCGAGCGTTATATGAATTAAATTCGCCCAAAGTCTAGTCCGACAAGCAATTATGGCAAATATATTGCTGCTCTTCTCCAGTACATGCATCATGTGACCAGTTCTTGCAATCGATACACTGAACCCACTCCTCATTTGGTCTGCTGCTAGTAAAAGGTTCCAGGCAACACAAGCAAACACATTCATCATCGTCCTCTTTGCTTTAGTTTTCTCGGGGATTCCCCTTTTCCACCGCCCTTTCTTTCCGGCGCTGCTCACCTCAATCACCCACATANTGCTTTAGTTTTCTCGGGGATTCCCCTTTTCCACCGCCCTTTCTTTCCGGCGCTGCTCACCTCAATCACCCACATCGGCTATTATGACCTCAATTTTAAGAGCCGTCCAAATCTCTTCACTCACTCTCTAATCATAAATGCTTTTTTTTCGCCGAGGTTATTTTGGGATTATAAATGTTGATAGTTTGCATGAAACTGGAGTACTCTCTGCAAGCATGTATTTTAAAGAGACAACATAAATTGTCGGCTACTGTTTATTTTCCGCGACAACTCTGACCTTCAGATTGTAGCCGCATGATCTTATGTCACACAGCTGGAGACCGTTATTTTTTGCTTCGGACTTATGGTTGTTCTGTCACTCACACTCTAACACTCAAATTCACTGTGCATTATCTTGCTCCAATGAGTTGGTTTCAGACCCAGTANACACTCTAACACTCAAATTCACTGTGCATTATCTTGCTCCAATGAGTTGGTTTCAGACCCAGTAGGTAATATGATGGCGTTGATTGGCCCAATCATCCAAGGATGGGGAAGTGTGCATATTGTTGTGAGCACAGCGGAGCCAGCAGAGAGGTGCCTGAGCTGAAGGGGTATGCGTGTTTTGAGAGACGTGGGTAAACAGAGCTGCCGCACCGAGAAATGAGTACGACGACGCCGCGTATATAAGCCACGCACGAGACTGACGCAAGGTCTTAGCCTACTGCCGCGCCATGGGAGCTTGTGCCATGAGGGCAGACTGCATCAGCCCCTAGTGAGATCTCTCTAGCGTGTACCGTCTACAAGTCTGCACTAAGAATACAGTAGTAAGTGCTGAGTACGACGACGCCGCGTATATAAGCCACGCACGAGACTGGCGCAAGGTCTTAGCCTACTGCCGCGCCATGGGAGCTTGTGCCATGAGGGNCATAGCTTACATTTAAGTTGTTAAATTTTTACTATCTTGATTCATTTTTAACTATTAACAGCTGGGAAGAAGTAAATGAGTTTTCCTTGCGGGCGAATACAGCACTTAAGCTAGACACTCTAGTCAAGCAATGCCAACTTCAGAAAATAGACACGCCATGTCGTTCCGGAAAATTCAACACAACAATTATAACGCAGGTATTTGAGAAATTTCTAAAAACTCAAGATGGCAGGGACTGATCCCCCTCAAAGGTGAAAACAACACGCGAATGTTTACTACGTTGGTAGCATCGGCTAATAGAATATTCTGATGGACGTAAGGAGTTTCGTTGAAAATTAAGGCTAAATCGCGGAAGGGGTCGAAGTGTTATTTGTTAACTCCCGCATTATGTGCTGCGCTCGCACGGCAGTAATTCAGAACTATAGTGTATACGCACTTTCTTCACAGTTGTTGAATCAAACCTTTGAAAAATCNCTCGCACGGCAGTAATTCAGAACTATAGTGTATACGCACTTTCTTCACAGTTGTTGAATCAAACCTTTGAAAAATCTCCCCATGTATGGCGTGTTTGGTTGTCTCCTACATATGCGATGAATCACAGGCGTTTTATACCAGTGTTAACATAAATGTACGAAGTAACTAGTTGATAAAGAGTGCACTCTCTAAGCAATATTTCACAATAATTTTGTATTTAATTTTCTGAAATAAACTTAAAGACCACATAAATGTAAATATGTGTAGACAAATGTTTAAAGTTTTCAAAATATAGCTCCGAAAAGTAAAAAAAATTCGGAATGTGGGAGCCTGAGTTTCTATGCTCCTTGTTAACTTTGCCAAATAAATCACGCCATGTGATCCATATCACATACACAACATGCTAATTAAGTATGAGGGATATTTAACAATCGGTACTCGGGTACTGGTATCCTCAATTACTTTTTTTAATAGGTATTGTTGTTTTTTCCATCACATTTTTATTCGGTCACGATAAATTAATAAATATTAATATTATTTTCTTTCGGACAATACAAACGCCTATTTAAAAAAAGGGGTTTTTACTTTATTCTACAACCTTGAGTGTAATGAGCTATTATCTATGTTGATATAAAATAAACGTTCTGAGCCAACAATTTTTCCAAAGGCCATCTACAGGTATATCGCACCTACATAAGTTTTCCAGAACGTCTGTGTTTCCCTCCGTAGTATCTACGGCGTTCGCATCACCCTCCGTCGGCTCGTTTCTGACCACGGAGGTTTGATTCACACTTTCCTTCGTGCCATTTCCTCGGCCTTGTACTGCTACGGCCGCTGGCAGGCCTTGTGAGCCAGATCTGCTTAAATTTGATTCGTTACGTCTCTCTCTGTATACTGAACTCGACAATACAACTTTGCTTGAGTTAACTGCAGGTGTGCATTATCATTTAACCGTATTGTAGTTCGGGGCCTGGCTCTATCCAGGGATTCCTCACCGCCTCTAGGAGGCGTACTTAGTTTATAGTGCATCAGTTATATTTACGTTTTTCTGTAAATTTTGTGCTGTGTGTGTCAGGGAATACAAACACTTGGTCGTTCGGCCCACGACTCTGAGAACAGTGATCTCGTACGGGAGACCGAGGAGTGTTGTGACATTTTGTACGTTTCCTAGCATATCATACTCAGTTATAGTTCAAGATACTTTGCCCTTTAAACTATGGGAATCAAGTCTAAAAATAAAACAAATAGCTATAATTCATGAGAAACAAATTAAAAACCCAAACACTGCCCAGTGTCACAACTCTCCTACTACCGAGGTAAGTTGTGACAGAGGCTAAGGCGAGTTGTGACAGACGTACATTTGAGGATTTTATGGAAGAAACTGTAATTGTAATGCTATTATTGGTGATTACAATTAGTAATATAAGTAAACCGACATGTGAACACAATTTGTACCTTTTTATTCGATATTTGGTACATACTGCAAACTGCAATATCAGTCTTATGAAATCATTATAATCATTAAAATTAATACAACAATTATTGGCACATATTATGAGATCAAGACAAAAACACCGAGCGTTATATGAATTAAATTCGCCCAAAGTCTAGTCCGACAAGCAATTATGGCAAATATATTGCTGCTCTTCTCCAGTACATGCATCATGTGACCAGTTCTTGCAATCGATACACTGAACCCACTCCTCATTTGGTCTGCTGCTAGTAAAAGGTTCCAGGCAACACAAGCAAACACATTCATCATCGTCCTCTTTGCTTTAGTTTTCTCGGGGATTCCCCTTTTCCACCGCCCTTTCTTTCCGGCGCTGCTCACCTCAATCACCCACATCGGCTATTATGACCTCAATTTTAAGAGCCGTCCAAATCTCTTCACTCACTCTCTAATCATAAATGCTTTTTTTTCGCCGAGGTTATTTTGGGATTATAAATATTGATAGTTTGCATGAAACTGGAGTACTCTCTGCTAACATGTATTTTAAAGAGACAACATAAATATTCGGCTACTGTTTATTTTCCGCGACAACTCTGACCTTCAGATTGTAGCCGCATGATCTTATGTCACACAGCTGGAGACAGTTTTTTTTTTGCTTCGGACTTATGGTTGTTCTGTCACTCACACTCTAACACTCAAATTCACTGTGCATTATCTTGCTCCAATGAGTTGGTTTCAGACCCAGAAGGTAATATGATGGCGTTGATTGGCCCAATCATCCAAGGATGGGGAAGTGTGCATATTGTTGTGAGCACAGCGGAGCCAGCAGAGAGGTGCCTGAGCTGAAGGGGTATGCGTGTTTTGAGAGACGTGGGTAAACAGAGCTGCCGCACCGAGAAATGAGTACGACGACGCCGCGTATATAAGCCACGCACGAGACTGACGCAAGGTCTTAGCCTACTGCCGCGCCATGGGAGCTTGTGCCATGAGGGCAGACTGCATCAGCCCCTAGTGAGATCTCTCTAGCGTGTACCGTCTACAAGTCTGCACTAAGAATACAGTAGTAAGTGCTGAGTACGACGACGAGGCTGCGTATATAAGCCACGCACGAGACTGGCGCAAGGTCTTAGCCTACTGCCGCGCCATGGGAGCTTGTGCCATGAGGGCAGACTGCATCAGCCCCTAGTGAGATCTCTCTAGCGTGTACCGTCTACAAGTCTGCACTAAGAATACAGTAGTAAGTGCTGAGTACGACGACGAGGCTGCGTATATAAGCCACGCACGAGACTGGCGCAAGGTCTTAGCCTACTGCCGCGCCATGGGAGCTTGTGCCATGAGGGCAGACTGCATCAGCCCCTAGCGAGATCCCTCTAGCGAATACCGTCTACAAGTCTGCATTAAGAATACAGTAGTAAGTGCAGAGTTCGTCGAGTGTGTGAGTTGGGGTTTTATTAGTAGCTTGGTTGCAACTCCCTTCTTCATTGTCAGTCAGAATATTAGCTGAAAAAGTCAATTGTGTACTAAACTTGGATTGTCTTTCACGAGATCATTGTAGAAGCATTTTATTGTAAATTAAAGCGATAGCCTGACCTCAGTATTTTGAGTTTTTTACTCTTTCTGACCAGCCCTTCAACACAAAGCAGTGCTTTACCTTAACTTGTACTGTCTTAGGTTGTATGAACTAAGACGGTAACAATATACATTATTGGATGTGGCATTGTCAAACTTTCGCACTTTTATAACGTCAGTAAAGCAAAGGAAATACAGTACGTGGATAATACACTCATAAGAGGAAGATGATAGTCGAACTTCGTTCTTTCGTTATGGACGTTTATTCGGGGAACTACAATTAACAATAAGGGTGTGCAAATACTTTTTGGAGCCCCTGTATCTTATTTGTGCCAGTTGTACAGAAAATATTCTCAACACAGACTTAATAAAGCGCTAGCGTGCAGAATAGTAAAGGAAAAAGAAAATGGCCAGAGTTGCGTATTATAAAGTTCTGTGTGTTGTCTATATATATTATAAAACTCAACGTCTGTCTGTCTGTCTGTTAGTGCGTTTATCACTCGAGAACCACGTATCCGATTTACGTTTTTTTTTTAAATTCATAACTATGTTTTCTGGCCAGGTTTTAGTACATATGTTGTTACGTAAAGTAACATAAGGAATAAGCAGTAACGATAATAGCGAATCAAGTTGGAAAAAAGTTTGCCACCAACGCGCTCTCTTGCAATACGCTGTCTAAACTGTTAAAGATGGAACAATATAACGTAGTAAAGAATTGTGTAGAATAAAAAGACAAAAAAAACTCCGCGGGAGCATACATCTATATAAAACATACTAATAAGCGTTTTTACCATTTAAGTCACTGAGACGTTGAGTTTTAAAATATGTATAGAGTATGGAAGATTAACACTAAATAAAATTCAACTTTATTAAAAAAAAAAAAAACCCTAAACAATAATTGTGTAGTCCACGCGAGCGGAGCCGTGGGCACAGCTAGTTAATATACAGATGCCAACAACGACAGTGGTGTGTAGGCTGAGGTTGGAGCAAGCTCCGAGTCCGTGACGTCACACCAGCCCCTGCCTCTTACACCCTGGCTGCTCCTTGGCAACACGCCACACGCACGCGCGTCACGACGGCCGTTATCCTTTGAGCGCAAGCCACAAAGGACGCGCTCTCATCAGCACGCCGTGCCCCAGCGAGAACCAGGGCATAATGGAGACTGTCCAGAGGCGTCAAGTAGGAAGCAATTTCAGGTGTAGGAAATGAACTGGGGCGGCTCGCACGTGTGTGTACGTGCCGCCTATTGTGGACTAGTTTTCCCCCCGCCCTCCCCCTCAAGTGTTTACTTTGACAAGCCCCGGCAGTTAGCAGTTAAGTAAAAAGGCGGGCGCAAGCGAGTGTGTGGAGTGTGACACAAGCGGGCGGGCTGTGAATGGAGGGGAGGAAGCCGGCGCACACTGATGTCGCATTTGGAGGTCGGTGGAGCACCACTTGACGCACACCAACCTCTATGGCCAAGGAGGACACGACACACTGGAGCTGGCGTCAGAAGGTACAGCTGCCGTGCACGCGCTTTCGTCTTCTACATGAACAGTATTCTAACCTCAAATCCCACCCAAATTGTTTTTATAGTGCTGCTGAAAGAAAAGCACGCAAATTTTGGAATACGGAGAGAGGCTAAGACGCAGCGCGCGTGAACACTCTACTACATTTTCCTTCGACAGTTCAAAGAATTATCAAGTTTACAATGTTCTAAAACCTACACGTGCCTTTATGCCTTTATACAAAAAATCGGTGTATTAAAACTATCCAGAGGCAGTGTTCTAGCATTTCAAAACACGTATTTAGGCAAACAAGGTAGGACGAAAAAGTGTAACTACACCTTTACGACCAAAACTTCCAGCAGAATCTCAATTAGTACAAAACATATACAATATTATGTCATACTGGTCATAATGTAAACTTACTCTAAGTTTTTATCTCGGCAGGTTGTAAACAATTGTAGTGGTGATTTAAAAGTTCTGACATTTTTGTTTGTAATTAATTGCTTGTGTACAGACACGCTTGTAAATATATTCATATTACAAGCTACTAAGTAAACTTATAGGCATGGTAAAGTGTGCACTTTTGAAAGCCCTCTCATTAGGAATAATAGTCAATAAATATATTTTATTTTAGCCTTACACGTTAGCTTCCTAGTGCGGTGGAATATATACACACACTAGTTATTATTTACATTGGTATATATGTATTTTTTATTTTTTATAAAAGGTGGTTATAGGATATAAAATGGCTGAAAGTGAATACCTGTACAGGGCCAAAGTGCTCACTTTACCTACGTGAACAGCCCATAGCTATCTGTTAGAAGTAATTTATTTCTGATGAGACTGCAAGTTCGGCGTTGCAAATCGGACACACACACACACGCGCACGCGCGCGCGCACACACACACACACACACACATACACACATACACACACACACACACACACACACCTGCTGAACCACAGGAAACTCGGAAACACTTTTTCTCCTCACTCTCCTTACTTCACTGTTGCACTACCTGTCGCTCGTCTGCATAATATACTGTTNCTGTTGCACTACCTGTCGCTCGTCTGCATAATATACTGTTTTGTACCTCCCCACCCCCTTCCGCCATCATCACTAGAGTAAGATAGGGAACGAAATAATTTCGTTAGTTTAAGGGCACTGTTCCACCCTATACTGTCAGCGACTCATTACTCTAACGCCTCAAATTCCCTTTAAACACATTTGATACCATAATATTGGAAATGTGTAGTGGTTGTCAAAAGGAAATAATCGTATATAAAAGATCGGTATGTCAGAGTTTGTGGGGCTGCTACGACACTGTGTTATTATATATCCAACCAACATTGCAGTAATAAATACTTGCGACTTTGAATTTGAACACATTTTGTGAAGAGGCGCTCCTTATAACGATTTGCAATTAATTTTTACGGTACCTAATTTATAACAAATCACACATTTNTTTTGTGAAGAGGCGCTCCTTATAACGATTTGCAATTAATTTTTACGGTACCTAATTTATAACAAATCACACATTAAAAAAAAAATCGGTCAAATTGCACAGTAAATTTACGATTCCTCCGAAACCAATAAAGTTTTCGCCCACCCAGGCAACAAGTGTTTTTTTTACAGTAATAAATAACTGAAATTTGGTTAATGTAACTGTAACCCGCCCATTGTTTTATAACGGAGTACTAAAATAACTGAAATAAAAAAATTAAATCTTAACATCCACGTAACACGATGAACTTTACTGAGTTTTCAAAATGAATCGATTTTTTTGGTAATCATCATGCGAGATTTAAGTCTAGATATGCGACAAGAACGGTGGAAAAATTACCTCGAAATGTTCCTGTGCCAACTGCAACATCATCTAATTATAATTTGATTAACGGAAGAGCACAAGGAACTTCGAGAGTAAAAAGCAACAGTCTCCACGGAACTGCAAAAANTTTTGTGAAGAGGCGCTCCTTATAACGATTTGCAATTAATTTTTACGGTACCTAATTTATAACAAATCACACATTTAAAAAAAATCGGTCAAATTGCACAGTAAATTTACGATTCCTCCGAAACCAATAAAGTTTTCGCCCACCCAGGCAACAAGTGTTTTTTTTTACAGTAATAAATAACTGAAATTTGGTTAATGTAACTGTAACCCGCCCATTGTTTTATAACGGAGTACTAAAATAACTGAAATAAAAAAATTAAATCTTAACATCCACGTAACACGATGAACTTTACTGAGTTTTCAAAATGAATCGATTTTTTTGGTAATCATCATGCGAGATTAAAGTCTAGATATGCGACAAGAACGGTGGAAAAATTACCTCGAAATGTTCCTGTGCTAACTGCAACATCATCCAATTATAATTTGATTAACGGAAGAGCACAAGGAACTTCGAGAGTAAAAAGCAACAGTCTCCACGGAACTGCAAAAAAAAAAGTAGTAAATTTTCATAAAACAGAGCACCTAATGATAATAATTCATATACATTCTAGAGTTCCATTCTTTCTTTGCTCAAACATAATGAGAGTTAATTGGAAATTTGTAAGTTTTTAGTTACCAAGTACATTTGAACCATGGACATTCTTAAGTCGACAAGTGTCCCCCTCATCATTGCACGCTGAAATAAATTCATTTGGAGTCGTTTTCTAACTACACTTAGAACTACGAGGGGAAGGTAGGGGTGCAAAATTTCAGGAAAACATGAGTACGCAGTATGCAGTGCGACCGGAGCCCAGAACGTACTTAGTGCTCTACCATTGGTTAACTGAGGGCTTTTGAAAGCCCTGCTTAGGATTTACTTTCCGTTCTCATTGTTTATCCCTCTACCATATGTCAAAGTTATTAGCTCGGGGCCTGAGCACTTTATTTATGCGCAATCCAAGCTCAACCCTAGAATTGTTAGGGATGTAAATGTATCACTAATAAACAAATGCATACTCTAGTCTGTGTAAAACATTAAGTAATAACTTGCGACCAGAAATAACACTCGCTATACGTCCAGTTTTAGACTAGTGTTATGAGTGCCAGTGTGTAGGTGTAAATCCCATCGCACTGTCCAAGCTTCGTCTTCAAATATAGTTGACANCCTATCGCACTGTCCATGTTTTGTCTTCAAATATAGTTGACAATAAAATTTGAAGGCGAAGTATGGCCATTAAATTTTTCCTTCCAACAAATTTTATCATATAATGTTGAATGTGTTAATAAAATGTGTCACACTGGCAAACGCTTTTACTGGAAGGATAGAATTTAAGTTCCGTTTAAAAATTACTTTCAACGTAAGATACTGCGGCTGTATTTCTATGCAGTCCATTAACATGATGAAATGTAACGAATGTTGTGATTCATTTTCACTTTTTTACTAAGTTCAAATTTCATGTATCGGAGATTTTCCCTGCACAATGAAATTGAATGCCTCCGATTTCTTATATTATGTGCAATACTGGCTGTGCCCGCAGCTCCGCTCGCATGGACTACGAAATTATTGTTTGGGTTTTTTTTT
>NQII01001225.1:31065-53767 GCA_002778355.1 Clitarchus hookeri
ACACTCGACGCTTCCAGCCACCGACGCCATTGCTCTCCACGTCCGCGTACGGTAAACCGACTCGCGAAAGTAAACTTTTTGAGATATTTTCTCGCGATAAATAGTAGCCAATATCTACTTTCAGCCGCCCAACTATTTCTGTGCAAGAAATTACGTCGACCTGTTGCTAGATTGCGACGTTGCTTTGTTATTGCGTTTGTGTACTTTTTCATTTTCCAATAACAATTTCCCCGGAAATGAGAAATATTCTCCGGGTAAAAAGAAGCCTATGTCACTTCCCGGCCCTCCAATATCTCTGTACAAAAGTCGACGTCGATCCGCTGCTCCGTTTCGACATGGAAGGACAAATAAAAAAACAAACACACTTTCGCATTAATATAATAGTTAGGCTATTTATAGAAAGGACCGATACATCTTTCAGTTTCATATCAATCGATAAGTTATTTTCCATATCGATACTTATCGATATATCTATAGGTATCGATATATCCAGCATTGACGCAGCATTGTACCCCGAGCGCTAATTTTACCAAGAATTTTCTTTAAGGGAATGAGATATTTTTTCGGGATAAAAAGTAGCCTATGTCACTTCCCGGTCCTCCAACTATCTCTGTGAAAAAAATCACGTAGCTCCATTGTGACGTGAAAGAGGGACAAACAAACAATATATATAGATTTACTTAAAATATCATTCGTACCCAGACGGTTTCAACGTGAATTAATTATCTTCATAACTTATTTCGTTTCCGGCAATTTTTTGTTATTTTTATGTTTTGTGACGTCCATTTTTGTCTTGCACGATTCTTATTGGAACCCGTCACACATCAAAGACATTGTAGTACTGGTTCACTCTTCAAATGTTTGATAGAAACTAGAGCAATCCAACTTTCCCAGACAAAAATTGCTGTATTTATGACGTTTAGATGACGTTACAACTGTCCAACTTTATTTGACCAAACTTATTGGAATCAGTTTTACGTGCGAAAATGCGGGAGCGACCCCGTCAAGAATCGAACCCGGTTTGCGCTGGTTGCAGGCTAGCGCTGTAGCCACTGCACCACCGCGGCTCCTGTGGTGGGGAGAAAGGCACCAGCCTGAGAAAACGCAGCATCTATTGGTAACGTCCGCCACATTTCCCTACGCGCGGAAATTGCGGACCTGTATCCGCAGCGAATATAACCCATAGCGCCAAGGTGATAGACACGGCTGAGATCCCAACGACAAATACAATTTTTGAAATTATATTTCTTCTGGCGCGTTGAGGGTAAACGTTTAGTGTGCAACGGAAGTTGCGCGCGCACAGTGTAACGAAATTCGACAGTGAACGTGGTAGGTGTATGACACGACGCGCATGCGCGTATCGTCTAGCTATATACAAACGCAAGGTACACAACATAGCACATGGTTATATTTAAAACCGACAGAAAATCAGTTCATGTAATAACCAAATTGAAAAATATTCCATTTATATAGTTTGAATTAAATTATAATATGGGACAAGATCTGAATGAATATAAGCGTGAAATCGTAACATACGTAATAAAATGTTATTTTAGTCACGCCAGAGAAGTATAACTTCTACCGCGCGTACGTAAGTACACGCACCCGTGTTTTTCAAAATAATCTTTGTGCAGCGTCAACAATTGTTCGTACTCTTCCACAGGAGCAATAGTAGGTTCCTACATTACTTCAGACTTAACCGTTTTAGGAAGAACTAAGTTCTGAACTCATGCTCCCGAGAAGAGCGCCTAGTTCTCTCTATATAAGCCCTGAAATAGTGTTCTGCTTTCAAGTGTGAAGGTAAAAATACTTTTACATCAAAGATCATACACAAGCCAAAAGCATGATAGCGCATTTTCATTGATTACTTATAAATTACAGTGGATAAAATCCAGAATTCTGAAAGCTGCACTACTAAAAAAAATGCAAACATGAGAAATGTTTTGACACGAACTTGACATAGGAAAATAAAAATTACAAATAAAAACTTACCTTAAAATTAACTTTAAATGCATTCTGCACTTAATTTTGAAGGGAAATTATGTTTTCGCATTAAAACCTTACTCCCGGACATATAATTTCATAAATAATGCCGTTAACTCAGTTTTATCGGAAATAACAATCTGAAAAGTAATTTGGATAGTAATAATGATTCATTAAAACAACACACTTCATCTCTTCCCCAATATTTTTTTCCAGTTAAACGATAGTTTTTTTTATAACTTGTGTTGTGGTTCATCTTCTTCGTCAGAATGTTAAATAGCCTATGTATAGAAAAATATCGTATTACATTGCCTATGTACCCATGTCAATATCCATGTAAAATTGATTAATAAATAGCGTGTTAAATGGTGCCAAAATAATTGTTGGGCTTTCTACTCATTTCCAACACATTTTTACACGTACGTTCAATTATTTCTCACGAAATTCACTCAGAAGTACTGCAACTTCGTTTCCATATATTCCAGTCCATTTTTGGATACGATCAAGAAATCGCGGGTCTGATGACTCAAGCAAGAGAGAGACGGAAACCATTCCTAAGAATGCGCCAAATCCGAGCAGAAAAGTTCCTCGCAGGAGTGAAGTGCAGACGTCCTAATGGCGGCAATTATTATTCCGACAACTCGTTAATAACGTCGGCCATTGTTCTTCTGGTCTGGCGCGTTACCACTCCAGAAGAGAAAAGCTCTTTATCTGCTTCCTGAATGGACTTGGCAGAGAGTCTTTTGTCCCTCGAGCTGCGTACAATGCGAAATTGTTCTCCGGGAGTTTATCTTTCCCTTGCATTCGATTTGACTCCACTGGTAAGGAGGAGATAGGGCGGGAACCTGTGGATTTTAAAAAACTACTGGAATTGTGAAAGCGTGAGATGGTTCCAAGTAAGAATAACGGCGCAGTAGAAAAATACTACCATACAAGATACGTGATTTATCTGCATCCCTATCCACCAAGGGCGGCCCGACCGCACAAAGCAACTCGATTATTTTTCAGATCCACGTTCAACACTAGAATATCTGAAAATATTAATGTCCACTAATGTTCGTTTAGAACACTCAGTGTATTGATCTCACGTTAATTATTACAGCCATTTCTAATATTCTCAAAACTCAATTAATAAAGTTGTATAGGTGGACACGATTAAAAAATAGAAACATTTATATAACAGTGCTATAAATCAATAAGCACACATTTGCGAGTGCAGCTAACTGAAATGTAGAAAACGAAAAGTAAGGTCAATGCACCAATGAGAACCTCTACAAATAGATATTTTTAAATCTTTCATCAACAGTAGAGTAATTAGTGAATAGCCACGAAACTCCGCCGTATATACGCTGATACCTGTGTTGTGTTTTTTACATCATCTTCCGTACAATATTTTGAAGGCTGCAGATAAGATCATCCGAGGACGCTTTCATAGAATGGCTGGCATATCATCCATAACCTATCCAGAACCGCCACTTAGCTGGTGATCAAACCATTGATTCCTAGAGACTTTAGCCGCGGCAATCATTTATGTTACAAACACTGGTTTCAGGTCTCTGAAATCTAAATTTCACGAAGAAACCATTCTACATAACATCATATTTTTAATAATTATATCGTAACACGCGTTAAACTTGTGCCGTTTATATCAGTTTTAACTTGAAGTTTTTACTACATAAACGAACAGTAACAATGTGAAATGAAAATGAAAGTAGAATAAGTAATTGAATCTTCTCATCGTACAAAACTAACCTTAAGTTTACAAATAAGATGACATAAATCACATTTTTAATTAGTGCAAGAATGACAAGATACTCATGTTATAACACCTTTGGCAAATTTTATTATGGGAACCACGTTCGTCATATAATTATACTGTAATTAGTAAAAGGTGAAACCATTTCAAATAAAATCCTCGAAGAAGGTTGCAACTGAAAACTGATGAAACAAATTTTCGTGGTGAGACACGGCGTTAAAAATATGAATAGTTCAATCAGGACTCGGGAGGTAGATAATTGTATTTCTCTGCCACGCCCTCGTTAACGCGGCCAAACCTCCGAGCTAAAGTCATCTCCGCCGCCGTCTTTATCTCGCTAGAAGGAGAAGAAAAGTGAGCAGCTAAGGAAGGAAGTCTTATCCAGAGCCGCGCAGCAGAGAGGGTTTGGGACGACGACCACAATATTAAGATATTATCTTGAGGAAAAATCCCGAGATATTTACATTTTCCCCTTGTCGCTTAATTAAAGTTAATTTAAAGTTAGCCTGGGTTTTGGACTAAGCCGGGTAATGGCCCCCCGACAGCACTTAGCGACTGTGGTGTTAGCAGTGAGGTCATTGAACCCGGGAGAGGAATGCCGTGCAAAAAGCGGACTAGTGCCGACAAAGTGCCGCGCTGCTGCGTCAACCAACCGTCTCTTCAGAAACTATCTTCCGTTCAAGATCCAGACACGTGCGTACGATCTTCCTCGCCACAGAAGGAAAACACTCCCTTATTCTATATGACGGAAAGAGAAAACCTCCCCAAATTTGTCGAAAACGTTATTGATTTTAGTAAGAAAGATTTGGTTCTCTCAAAGAAATATTTTTATAGAGGTAACTAGATACACAAAGCATATTAACAGAGCAGATTTTTATTTAAAAAAAAAAAAAAAAAGGCTTCGTTAAATAAAATGTACAATTGGTTAAATGTGCATTAAAGAAAGGCAATTTTCTTGGACTAGAATATTATTTCTTTGCCCGGCACACACAAGTGTTCTGTTCACTCATAAGAAAAAAAAAAACTTTAATTATACACATATATTCCCGATCAGAACTTTGAATTAAGTTGTTTCATTGTTAGACGAGTCATAGCGCTGGGTTGTAAACAAGAGATGTCAAATTACAAACACTTACTTTTAAAAGCGCAAAAGAAAGCCTTGTGCAGTAAACTGTAAGGACCTGTGTTCGAGCGAGATCGCTGAGCTAGGGCCCCTCGACCATGACGGTCCGGATTTGAAGACGGGGAGAGCTATGGACGCGTGTATAGGCTGTGCACAGTAAAGTGATCACTTGTTGAAGTACTGATACAAGCCGTCCTCCGACTAGTCACCGTCACAGCGCGGCGATGTTGATAGAAAAAAAGTGAGTTCAGAAGTAACATGTGGATAGAAGGGTTCAAAATAAACCTTATACAGTGATTCTCTCTTCGTTGTTCCACTGCAAGGAACACGATGCCTATCGTTATTCCGCTTAAGATAAGGAACGGACGATCGAATCTAGTGCGGACCGGACCAACTGTAGTCCATTCACGGTTTCTTCAAACTTTTCTGAAGACCTAGTAAAGTTCTAATTCCAGAATATTCCTCCGCCTCATGCAACCAAAGCTTAACCGAGTCTAGAAAATTACACCAAAGAGATAAACACCGCATTCGTGGGCTCAGTGTGATAATATTCTTCATAAGAACATTTATTACGAGGCATTACCAGCACACCTGTCCTCACTCTATTTTATTAATATTAATTATAAATGAAATTTTATAATTTATAGATAAAGGTAAGTAAAATTTCAATTTAACAATAAATAAGGTAGTTGTTATGTTAGCACGCGTACAAAACGCTTGCGATACTCAACTGTTTAAGGAAACAACAAAGCAAGTCAAATATTGTGCGATTTTCCAAAGGTTTGAATAANCAGCACACCTGTCCTCACTCTATTTTATTAATATTAATTATAAATGAAATTTAATAATTTATAGATAAAGGTAAGTAAAATTTCAATTTAACAATAAATAAGGTAGTTGTTATGTTAGCACGCGTACAATACGCTTGCGATACTCAACTGTTTAAGGAAACAACAAAGCAAGTCAAATATTGTGCGATTTTCCAAAGGTTTGAATAAACAATTATGAAGAAACCGCAAATAGACCTTAATTATGACAAGTTTATGTGAAAAAACAACTTACTTATTAAAACCAGTTTTTTAGAGAGGAATGTTAAGAAGAGCTAAAAGTATTTTTAACGCTGTTGCCTATGGACAAATTAATAAAACATGTAGTTAAGAATTGAAGAATGTGTATCGTTAAAATAGAAGACGTGGCGAACATATATCTGCGACATTTTGCTTTTTAACACTTGACTGGTTCAACTAATACTGTCTAATAAATTAGTCACAAAACAAAATTAATTACAATTGTCGTGCGAGCAATAAGTTGTATTTTAGGTTTCATGGTTTATGACTTTGCCATTGGTACAATTGGGGCGTACTTACTACATATTATTTCAGTTTATATAATTAATTTTTCCTGTGTGTTAGTGTCCGTATCTTTCAAAAGATTCGAAAAAAGAACACTCAACGCCATACACAGCGTCCCAACCAGTCGGTTATTCGTATTTGTAAAATCAGTTTTTGCGCCTCCACGCGTATCTCAGTAAGTACATGTTCATAAAATATTTTTTCCAGGAAAAAAAAAAAAAACAAATATCTACAGCAGTCACTCTTTACTTTTGTCCTATGAAATACTTCGTCATATACCGAGCGTGCTTGGTCATGCGGTATCAGGTTAGACTCGCATTCGGTTTCGATCCCGGCCGGCTGCACTGGGGGTGGTTTTCCCACCCCTAATCCAGGCGAATGCTGTTGTAGTTCCTCTATCAACACCCTCCCAGTTCCCTATCCTGTGCTGTCCTGTACATCTGTTCACGCGCACACAACTAATAAATATATATAAATAGTAAAAATGGTTGATAACAGCATTTTTATAGCTTTCTTGCGCCTTTTTTTTTTTTTGTTTTAAGGGAAAGGAGATAAGTAAAGTGGCATCAGTAATTTAATCCATTGGCTTTTATCACGTGTAATATAATTTTGTTACAGATCTAATTTGCTATAAATTCAGCTACACAGGACCGCATGTCGAGGCCTTGGGAGGCGTCACTATTATTCCTTATGGCCACACGTGACCCCGAGGCGTTTAACATGTATTATAAGTTGTTGACTGTCAACTAAGCGCTTTTCAAACTCATGCCTAAGATCTACTTGCACGCGTGTTGTGTATTATTCCGCCACAAGTAGAACTGACACTGACATGGGTCTCATCACTTTATTCATGTGTCTGGCAAGTCAAACTTAGAATTTATTAGAAAAGTAAATATTTCACAAATTTGCTAATTCTCACGCTAACATGTCAAGTATCGTTTAACTACCCATGGGATAGCGGACATTTTTGGGATACGAACAGTATTTGAGAAAAGACCTAAACACTCTTTGGCGTATAGATGGAAGTCATTCTGAATTAATATTTTGAGTTGTAAATAGTTTTCCCGTGAACGTCGCTGAAATGTTTAGCTTGGAAAAGCCTCCATGAACGCAGGAGTTATTAACTAAACGTGTTATAGCAGCGCATTTGTAATTTAACGACGTGGAGTCATTAGGAACAAATAATGTATTACTGATCTGAGTGCCACTACAGATGCAGATATTGTAAAAATATTCGATAACTACAGAGCGTAAAACATTAACTGAACTGCGGCTCAAAATAAATATAAAAATCTCTACTATAGTCCATTCACGGTTGCTTCCTAATTTTCTGAAGCCCTGCTAAGTTCTGCTTTCGTGATATTCCTCCGCCCTCACGCAAACAACGCTTAACTTAGTCTAGAAAATAACACTAAAGGGACAACGCGCCACATTTGTGCGCACTCAGTTTAATAATATTGTGCACGAGAACTATTTGTTGCCGGGCACCAACGCGCGTATTTACTCCCTGTACTTATTCATATTAATTGTACATGAAATATCATACTTTAAGATTCAATATAACTAAAAGCTTTATTTGACAAAAAGTAAGATGATTTTATGTTAAAAGTATAAAACGCTTGTGACAGATTAAATATTTAGGAAATATCCTTATACGTCATGTGTGGGGTAATTTGTCAAAATTTGCTTCAAAAAGTGCAAAGAAACGGTGAACAGACTATACCTTAATACAGCATGAATGAAAACTTATATAACATTCGTACGTGTATGTTTATATTCACGGTACCTTGTCGATTTATTTATAAAATAAGTTAAGACTTGTCCCCTTTTCGTTTTGAGGCCGCCATCTAACACGATACTCGCGTGAGATCGGCAAGCATTTGCCGAGGGCTGCAGATAACCCAGAGAGTTGCTCTCGTTTAAAGCGGCACACATCCGACTCGAATAGACAGGAAATTGTTCAATGAACTCAGCCCTCGGAGAAAGAAAGATGTTGCACTCGCAGTGCGGAAGCACGTTAATTACTTCGCCCTCCACGTTCTTCAATGCCGCGACGGTTTTATCCGACGAGCAGGCGGCGTTAACAGCTCGATTTGGGCGGCTCAACGGGACGACGAGCGTTATGGCGCGCTCAACGGACGTCCACAGCTATTCGCAGTCGCCCGCCTGTGAACTGACGAAGTCCGACGTCAAATCATTTCAACACAGATATTCTGCACCATATATTTTTAATGCGCGATTACTTTCGCCGAGAGGAACATCATATGTATGGCGTGTATCTGTTTTGCTTAATTCTTAAAGTTAGTTTTTTTAGTCGCGTAGTAACATTTGCAACTCCGGAAGTTAAAATAAAGCCGTACACACGTGGGTAACGCCACGTTAGACGAGGTAGATTGAGGATGTGGTGAAATGAAAACCGACACTATTTATGGCAGCAGAAGTTAGTAAACCGAATCGTCGCACACGTCAATACAATTCGCACTATTTTGTCCCCTCCACTTCCCAAATGTTGACAGAAATAGCAGTTTCTGATCTTACCCATCAGTAAGAAGACTACTAATTGATTGCTGTTCACAAACTTCTAGTTTAATGCAAGTCGCTCTCAGCGCAGAGGGGAAGTTCGTACAGTGACTTGACCTGGCACGGAAAAATGCATATGCATATGTCAGGTCAAAATCGCAGACATTCTTTTTAAATTCGGACCACCAGGTATAGGATGTGTAATTGCAGGCTAGTTACGTTTGCCAACCGCCTTTATATTACATACCATATGGCGGAGGAGAGGTTAAGCAATTATATTAAAACTACGCACATGACAGTTCTATCCACCGGTGAGGTGACAAATGCTAGCTGTGACGAAGAAACGAGTGTCCTTGCAAAAATCGCCGACCAATGTTTTCATGTCTAAAAATTCAGACTCAAATCCGTCCGGATTCAGAAACGCATTACCGCATGTGGGTAGACGTGGCGGACGTTGAAATTGGCCGGTGGGTTTTCTCTGGGTACTCCCACAATCGAATTCCGCCGCTGCTCCATCCTCACCTCTCATTTCGCCCTCACTAGCGCTCTAAAACAGCTTGTTGAGGCTTGTGCCTGCCAAGCCAGCCTGCAGCACGGAGCTAGAATGGGGAATCACCGTTATGGGCTGTTCATGGTAAACTGAGCGCTTTTGAAAGCCCTGCTTGAGATCTGCTTGCATGCACGATATGTATTCTTCCACTATATGCAATATTAACACTGCCACGAGCCTTATCACTTTATCCTTGCGTTGGTCAAATCAAACTGTGAAATTATTAGAAAAGTTAATAATTTACATTTTGCCAATTCTTAGATGCACTAAAAACAAGAAAAGTAAGATAAATCATTTCAGTTTCCACGTGAGTTTTACCAAACAATTTCATTTCAACGTTAAGATATAGAACTACTTTCCCTCCATCGTTACCAACTTTACAGGACATATGCCACCAAGTACGTCCGTTAAAATATACACAGGTAGGGGCAGTGACATTTCTCAAAGGTTGATTTAAAAAATGGACACTTTATCGTGAACAGTCTATAAATAAATTACTTCTAAATGCCCTAATTTTATAAATAAATAGTTTTAAACAAAATATATACATATGTAATCAAAATGTATTAGTTTTTTTGTGAAATGTAAATTTTAGTGTTAAGTTTTAGAAAAAAAATATTAAACATAAAAATTGACAAGATTTCTTAACGTATCAATATTGCTTAAAAACTATAACGTACAAAAGTTTTTCATTGAAACTGTTTTTCTCCGAAAGCTGGCAGTACACAATGTGTTTTACATTTTGGGGTCCGACAAAGCATAGGGCATAACTTAGCAGATGTTCTGGAATATATATTAGGGGTTTGCTCCTCCTGTTATGATCACTATAGTCGTTCGCATAAAATTATAACTTTTTTTCTTCTCAGCTGTTACCTGTTAAAAAGTAGTGAAACTGGAACATATTCAGAACGTTTGGGAAACTATTATCTGTGCTCTGCCACGCCAAATATTTTGGTTCGACCTCTGAAATATTTTCCACACACATATGTACCTGAGCACCAAAAACCAAAGGAGCATGTTCTGACGGGGCAGCAAATATCTCAGGGTGTAAAACAGGAGTTCGCATCAAATTAACGGAAATTCAGCCCAAGAAGATATTTGTTCACAACTCGATTCACGATTTCGACTTAGCATTCCAAGAAAAAGGAAAGAAAAAATTACAGTATTTGTGTTGTACTTGGAGCAATAAAGAATGTTTTCACTTTCATCTTACGATCTGCAAAGCGCAAAACTACTGACTTAAATATGGTTCTGAAACCATGTAACGAAATGTGAAATCACTACCAGTGGGACGAAATATATTGCGCCCATGTGTAAACCCGATTGGCTGTGAGGTTTATTGACAACCACTCTCGAGTAATCGAAACCGGGAACATTCTTCGACGCAAGTACAGAGTCGCATCATATAGTTCCTTATGGCACAATGTATTTTGAATGGGAGGTGTGTGGCTGGGGCTAACGGTCTTCGGATCGACTCGGGCGAGCTCGGCAATCTTAAACTCGACTCGGGCGAGCTCGGAAGCCGAAGACTGGAGTTTGTCGAACATACCCGAAGTGCTCAGCAGATACGCCCGAGTTACATGATCAGTCAGTTTGCAGCGATTTGTGCGATAACATGAAGAAATTTGGGAAAATTCAAACACTTTAAGCATTAGATAATTTATCACATGTTTTTGGACAACTGAACAACTAGCCAGAGCTATTCAGAGCCGTCGTTACTCTGCCGATAAGGCAAAATATGCAGATAATGTAATGCAAACCACGTTGCTGAATCTCCAGAATGATAATAAATAACTTATGGGATTAAGTGGAATCCAAAGGAAATAATTAAAAACTACAAATGCCTAAAGCGTCGAGTGTGCCACCATATCGCTACGAGTATTCTCTTAATACGTCTGTCAGGTTAAGCGAGAGAGAATTTCTGCGCTGAGTACTTTCCGGTCATTGGAAGATCACAAGGAAACTGCTAAGCCTAATATGACAGCGATCGATCCCTCTCAAGCGCCGTTGAGAGGTTATCTGAACTGATATGCCAGATCTTGGTTAGTACGTCACGGTTGGTCAGGCGATGAATGGTCAAGTAGTGTAGTTCAGCCTAGTTTTAGAGTGAAGAGTGTGGAGAGACTTGGGCGGCTCTTAACAACGAGGTCTTGAGAGCCAATGGGGGTGAAGCGAGGTGAGTAAGGAGCAGCGCCGGAATGCAAGAACAGAGGAAACGGGAGATTCCCGAGAAAACCAGCCGACCAGCGGCATCGCCCGGTACGATTCCCACGTGCGAAAATCCAGGGGCGACCCGCAGGGAATCGAACCCGGTTCGCCTTGCTGAGAGGCGAGTAGTGACTATACCTGAAATATGCATTTCAGTAAAACAGAATGAATATGAAACCACCAGAATATGTCCGTGTTTACATATTTCGTAATTATTATCGCTGTTAGGTAGCGTTATCATAGTAAGTATTTTCTATGTTTATAATATATAAACAGATCGAAATGTAAACGTGTCCTCGAGTATTCTGGGGTTACGGCCAAGTTTTACGTCAAAGTTTATAAACTTATTTCATCCTCGGGATTAGTGTAACATACGGTAAAGTTAAACAACTTGATGTGGGCTAAATATAGTGCAAATATAGTGCAATAATGCTTATAGCGTATGCTATAAGAGGACGCACAAAAACTGCATTCAACACCTGTCACATGGAATTGGCGCTGAATGCGGTTGCGTTATAATTTATCTTGAGGATTTTGGCTAAATAATGCAGGTACTTAAAATCCATGTAATATCATGGTGACACTAAGGAAATACGTTTACGTTTGGCAGAGAAGAAAGTAAGATGCAAAAATAAAAATTAACCGGAACAATATTTTAAACGTTGTAATCCTGTATACTTGGTCCTGTTGATACAAGTAATATTTTCCCTAAACTATAACGAGATCATCATCTGGTGCAAATAGTTTCGTGTCTTGTATCTCTATTTTTAAACAATCTTGCATATTAATAAATATTAAAGGTTAAGAAATAAGCAATTACCAACAGCGACGGTATGTGAAGTGAGGCTAATGCCACTGTCCTACTCCATTCAGGGTTACTCCCAACTTTTCTGAAGAGTAACTAAAGTTATACTTTGAGGATATTCCTCAGCCTCGTCATACAAAGCTTAGAAAATGACACCGGAGGACCAACGCACCGGACTCGTGCGCACTCAGTGTAATAATATTTTACATAAGAACTATTTCTTACTACGCATTACCAACACACCTGTCTTCTCTCTGTCTCTGCTCATATTAGTAATTAATAAAACATTATATTTTATAAATAAAACATAAGCAAAAGTTCAGTTTAAGCAAAAATAAAGTAGGCCCTATTTCTATGTTGAGACAATTACAAAACGCTTGTGATATATGATATTTAGGAAGCAGCGAAACGCGTCATAATTAGCGTGTTATTTATTTCAAAGTTTTGACTCTAAAGTGGGGAGGAGCCGCGAATAGATTGTATAGTCTATTCGTTGTTTCTTCGCACTCTTTGAATCATATGTTTGAAAAAACACCCCGTATTTGACTTGTTGGAAGTTTCCTAAATATGACATGTAAGACAAGCGTTTTATACTTATGTTAACATAAAAGGATATCATTTATTTTTAAATTGCACTTTTACTTATATTCTGTCTATAAATTATAATATTTCATTTATTATTTATATAAATGAAAACAGAGAGAAATTAGGTGTGTTGGTAATTAATACCTAGCAAGAAATAGTTCTCATAAAAAATGTTACTACACTGAGTGCGCACGAATGCGGTGCGTTGCCCCTTTGATGTGTCATTTTCTAGACTCGGTTAAGCTTTGTTTGCATGGGACGCGGGAATATCCTGGAAGTAGAACTTTGGCAGGGCTTCAGAAAATTCGGAAGCAACCGTGAATGGAGTGTAGCGATAATTTTGGCACCGGAAACACGTGGTCGCAGTGCCAGCGCCAGGCTTGCGTGCGCGGGGAAACTTTGACGCGAGTGCAGCGGAGAGAACCGAGGGTAGCACTCGTCGACCGTAATATGCCATACAATCGATTATCAGCGGAGAAGGTGAATTTGCAGGAGGTGTGGGGTTGGGGGGAACAAAATACTGGATTCACCCGCAGGTGGGCGCGCGGTGCCGGACAGGATAGTTAGTTCGCGAGTAACGGGNACTTTGACGCGAGTGCAGCGGAGAGAACCGAGGGTAGCACTCGTCGACCGTAACATGCCATACAATCGATTATCAGCGGAGAAGGTGAATTTGCAGGAGGTGTGGGGTTGGGGGGGAACAAAATACTGGATTCACCCGCAGGTGGGCGCGCGGTGCCGGACAGGATAGTTAGTTTGCGAGTAACGGGTTGGGGGAAGGAGGGGTTGGACGCTTGTATGATGGGGTGAACCTGGGTGGAGAGGGGTGTGGTGGGGTATTTTACAACTGCGGATCTCCCCTCGTACCAATGAACGCACATTACAGGCAATTATGCTCGTGGAATGACCAGGGGAATAGTCCCCCCTCCTCCTAACCCTTCTCCCGGAGTGCAAACAGCAGGAGGAAAAAAGCATTAGCATTCTTCATCACGTCAAACGGTTTTGCCTCGCCCCTGTTCGAGTGGGTCTACGGGAAGAGGGGCGGTTTGGGGGTTAGTTATCGACCCATTGGCGGATGAGAGAGGATTGGTTAGGATTGCAGGGGGGAAAGTTGAGTATTGCACTCTAAAGCCTACCCTACGCTCAGTCTGTCTGTAATGACACACGGCCGCGTCTCTTTCTGAAAACGATGCCTGTGATTCCATAACACGTTTCTCACAACGTCCTATTACACTGCAGTTTAGATTGAGGCGTTTCTAAATCACCACAACAGTGTGTATACTTACACTTACCAGTTAATGTGAATCAGTTTATGAACAATTTCGTATCTCAGTTTCAATGCGTTACGTTTTCGCACGCAAGAAACAATATATTTAAATAAGTAAAGTTTTAGGATAACGATTTATGTATAGATTCACCCACACACGGCTGTGTAGCAATGTTTTTATTCGCATAGAAATGAGTTATTGCAGATGTTAGAGTGTTTAATTCCAACATGTTTCTATCGGGGAAATTTAACAAATTCATAGGGATAGCGAAGAAAAAAAAAGATAGTTTTAGATGTTTCCTTGGGAGATTATACTTTATAACAGGATGCCGATTGAGAGCCTGAAAAACAGACAATTTGTGCAAATTCAAATACTCTCCGTGTTACCTGCTTTCGGTTCTGCGGGATATTCAAGAAGCAATTAGAACTTGTAAAGAATGTAAGAAATTTCCCTCTAGCAAACAAAAATAGCATTTACTCAACACAAACGTTATTTGCAAGTCACAAAATGCTTCTGCTGCACAACTTAAACTGACTTTACAGATTAACTTATATATTCTAAGTTATTCAAGTAAAAGGTTGTCTAATATGTTCAAACTTAAAAAAATAGCTACTGCAAAACAGGCTATCGCCAGCGACTTCCTATGTAACAATGTGTCTCCGACCTTAATTTTACTTCCTTGAAAAGTGTTAGATAAAATATCCTTCTCACTCGCTAAAATCGTTTTTTTTCCTATTTCTTGCTGTTTTAATCTCTTTCAGAGTAAAATTAGAAAATATATCTACTGACCGTTAAATATTTACCCTACCGTTTAGAAATGATGTGCTATGTTCACAGTAAACGATTATCTGTTACAACTGTAAATAATTCTTTTCGACTGTAAATAACATTAATTGTGTAAAAAATTATACGTTAATTATTAAGAAGATATTTCTATACAGCGTAATCAGTAACATGCCGCATAAAAAAAAATCTTTAAAGCTTAAATTGCACAAAAACATGGTTGCGTGTACTTATGTACGCGCGTTAGAAGTTATACTTCTTTGGCGTGACTAAAATAAAATTTTATTACGTATGCAAATAACTTATGTTAGTAGGAAAACGATAAAATAACCGTAGAAAGACATTACATATAGTTAATAAAGGTTCGATTAAATAACATAATTAAATAATTACAAAAATTAACCTCAAATACTTGAAAACACTTTCAAAATTTTGTTATACAATTTTTGTCACCAACAAATTTTTCACAGCACAATTTAAGTAAAATTAATTAATAAGATATATATATATATACACACAATGAAATACTCATGTAAATGAAATGTTTTTCAATTTGCTTATTACATGAATTGATTTTCTGTCGGTTTTAAATATAACCACGTGCTATGTTGTGTACCTTGCGTTTGTATATAGCTAGATGATACGCGCATGCGCGTTGGGCCATACTCCTACCACGTTCACTGTCGAATTTCGTTACACTGTGCGCGCGCAACTTCCGTTGTACACTAACACTAAACTTTTACCCTCAAAGCGCCAGAAGAAGTATAACTTCAAAAGAAAAATTTATATGGTCCGTGAAATAGACGCTTAGGGCACCTTCTATCTTATGTTTGTCGAATTTTGCAGCGGTTTTAAAAATACGTTCTGGCTAAAACATATACATTGTTCCCAAAGTTTTTACGTAAGAAAAAACATTTGAAATGACACTTTCAAGATATCACACAAGTTAGATTATTTCTGAGCTTTCAAACGTAGCTGAAATATCATTTTCAGATTGGTATCCCATGACCAGGTAAACACATAGACGTACATGCGGATCAGAATACGATTGCATTGAGCTTTGTTTGAAACTTACCGCCAATAAAATATACGGTCACACCTTAAAGTGCCATGTTTGCACACTGCACGAACGAAAACACAGCGTGCTAGTTGAGTGCTCTGCGTCTGCGCTTAGAAACTATGACCCGCCAGGCTGGCCGGTCTTAGCACTATCCATTGTGTACCTCGCCCACACAAACCTCCCACACGACGCCATGTTGTCTTACGCGCTTACTACAAACTTACAACACAAACTTTCTTTTCTTGGACACGACATAAATATAAAATCAGATGCGGAAACTGATTTCTGTCTTTTACGCACACTCCCTCAATGAACACGCCCACCGCCATCTGAACTATCAAAATCACGTGCTCAAGATGTGGCATGTTATTTTGTTTACAATCAGTTTTCTCACAGATTCATGCCTTCGTAATTGAAGATACTGATTTGACGTAACTATATACACGAATATTTTCCAGAGTTTATTGAGCAGAATTAACACCAGTGTTATAATTTTTTTTTTTCCCTGCTTGTTTTTAATTTTCCGGGTGACAAAGCAATTATAAAATGAGCTGGCATCCTATTATCAATTCACTCAACACTGCAGTACAAAACATACTGTTACCTTTTTAAGTACAAAAACATAATTAATGAAATAACGATTAAAATTTGCGAATAATTACGACTTGCCAGTTAGACAGACCAGAATAAAAATTCGCCCTACAAATAAAAATACTGGGAAAATACTGCAATAACAATCAATATATTATCGTTGTTTTGTTACGGCAGTTTAAAAATGTTTGTGTGTTGGGAAATTTTTTCAGAATGTAAAAAAAAAAATCGCCAAAATCCGTAATGTGAAACTTGTATAAATGTAAAACAAATGTTTAAAATTTTGAAAAATTNTTTAAATATAACCACGTGCTATGTTGTGTACCTTGCGTTTGTATATAGCTAGATGATACGCGCATGCGCGTTGGGCCATACTCCTACCACGTTCACTGTCGAATTTCGTTACACTGTGCGCGCGCAACTTCCGTTGTACACTAACACTAAACTTTTACCCTCAAAGCGCCAGAAGAAGTATAACTTCAAAAGAAAAATTTACNACTTCCGTTGTACACTAACACTAAACTTTTACCCTCAAAGCGCCAGAAGAAGTATAACTTCAAAAGAAAAATTTACATGGACCTTCTATCTTATGTTTGTCGAATTTTGCAGCGGTTTTAAAAATACGTTCTGGCTAAAACATATAAATTGTTCCCAAAGTTTTTACGTAAGAAAAAACATTTGAAATGACACTTTCAAGATATCACACAAGTTAGATTATTTCTGAGCTTTCAAACGTAGCTGAAATAGCATTTTCAGATTGGTATCTCAAGACCAGGTAAACACATAGATAGGCATATATGCGAAACTGAACACGACTGCAATGACCTTTGTTTGAAACTTACCGCCAATAAAATATACGGTCACACCTTAAAGTGCCATGTTTGCACACTGCACGAACGAAAACACAGCTTGCTAGTTGAGTGCTCTGCGTCTGCGCTTAGAAACTATGACCCGCCAGGCTGGCCGGTCTTAGCACTATCCATTGTGTACCTCGCCCACACAAACCTCCCACACGACGCCATGTTGTCTTACGCACNACAAACCTCCCACACGACGCCATGTTGTCTTACGCACTTACTACAAACTTACAACACAAACTTTCTTTTCTTGGACACGACATAAATATAAAATCAGATGCGGAAACTGATTTCTGTCTTTTACGCACACTCCCTCAATGAACACGCCCACCGCCATCTGAACTATCAAAATCACGTGCTCAAGATGTGGCATGTTATTTTGTTTACAATCAGTTTTCTCACAGATTCATGCCTTGGTAATTGAAGATACTGATTTGACGTAACTATATACACGAATATTTTCCAGAGTTTATTGAGCAGAATTAACACCAGTGTTATAATTTTTTTTTTCCCCTGCTTGTTTTTAATTTTCCGGGTGACAAAGCAATTATAAAATGAGCTGGCATCCTATTATCAATTCACTCAACACTGCAGTACAAAAAATACTGTTACCTTTTTAAGTACAAAAACATAATTAATGAAATAACGATTAAAATTTGCGAATAATTACGACTTGCCAGTTAGAGAACAGACCAGAATAAAAATTTGCCCTACAAATAAAAATACTGGGAAAATACTGCAATAACAATCAATATATTATCGTTGTTTTGTTACGGCAGTTTAAAAATGTTTGTGTGTTGGGAAATTTTTTCAGAATGTAAAAAAAAAAAATCGCCAAAATCCGTAATGTGAAACTTGTATAAATGTAAAACAAATGTTTAAAATTTTGAAAAATTNAAAAAAAAAAATCGCCAAAATCCGTAATGTGAAACTTGTATAAATGTAAAACAAATGTTTAAAATTTTGAAAAATTATTTAAAGAAGCACAATAAGAAATTATAAAAAAGTTTAACTTGTGCTACGAAAAACTCTGTAGGAATACCAAAATGTTTATCCAGAACTCAACAAATAAAAATATATTTATGGGCATAATTTTTCGCCTTACTCCAACATCGCTTTACCAATATCTCACTCTCTTTCTTTCTTTCTCTCACTCTCCCTCTCCCAAGGCAGACAGAATTTATATATGTATATATATATATATATACATATACACACACACACACACACTGAAGAGCCGAAAGAACTGGTACACCTGCCTAATATCATTTAGCCCCCCCCCCCCCCNGGGTTGCACGTCTGTCACGTTTAATGATCCTCGTCAGTCGTCGTTTGTCCCGTTTTTTCACGATCTTTTTCCGGCCGCAGCGATGTTGAAGATGTGATGCTTTATCGGATTCCCTATATTCACGGTACACTCGTGAAATGGTCGTACGCGAACATCCAAATGTTATCGCTACCTCGGAGATGCTATGTCCCATCTCTCGTGCGCCGACTATAACACCACGTTCAAACTCACTTAAATCTTGATAACCTGCCATTGTAGCAGCAGTAACCGATCTAACTGCCGACAGCATCGCGTTACTCTGATTTGGATACCTCTGTTATTTGCATACGCACGCCTATTCCAGTTTTTTTTTGGCTCTTCAGTGTATATATATATATATATATATATATATATATACACACAGAGGTGACAAAAGTCATGGGATAGCAATACGCAAATGTACAGATGGCAGTAGTATCGCGTACAAAATGTATACATGGGCAGTGCAATAGTTGGGCTTTCATTTGTAGTCAAGTGATCCATGTGAAAGGTTTCTAACGTGGTTATGGCCGCACGACGGGAATTAACAGACTTTGAACGCGGAATGGTAGTGTTATCTAGACGTATGGGACATTCCATTTCGGAAATGGTTAGGGAATTCAACATTCCGAGATCCACAGTGTCAAGAGTGTGCCGAGAATACCTAATTTCAGGCATAACCTCCCACCATGGACAACGCAGTGGCCGACCGCCTGCACTTAATGACCGAGACCAACGACGTGTGCGCAGAATGGTCAGTGTTAACAGACAAGCAACACTGCGTGAAATAACCGCAGGAATCAATGTGGGACGTACGACGGACGTGTCCGTTAGGACAGTGCGGCGAACTTTGGCTGTACTGGGCTATGCCAGCAGAAGACCGACTCGAGTGCCTTTACTAACAGCACGACATCGCCTGCAGCGCCTCTCCTGGGCTCGTGACCATATCGGTTGGACCCTAGACGACTGGAAAACCGTGGCTTGGTCAGATGAGTCCCGATTTCAGTTGGTAAGAGCTGATGGTAGGGTTCGAGTGTGGCGCAGACCCCACGAATCCATGGACCCAAGTTGTCAACAAGGAACTGTGCAAGCTGGTGGTGGCTCCATAATGGTGTGGGCTGTTTTTACATGGAATGGACTGGGTCCTCTGGTCCAACTGAACCGATCATTGACTGGAAAGGGTTATGTTCAGCTACTTGGAGACCACTTGCAGCCATTGATGGACTTCATGTACCCAAAAAACGATGGAATTTTTATGGATGACAATGCGCCATGTCACCGGGCCACAACTGTTCGCGATTGGTTTTAAGAACATTCTGGACAATCCCAGAGAATGATTTGGCCACCAAGATCACCCAACATGAATCCCATCGAACATTTATGGGACATAATCGAGAAGTCAGTTCGTGCACAAACTCCTGCACCAGCAACACACTCGCAATTATGGACGTCTATAGAGGCAACATGGCTCAATATTTCTGCTGGGGACTTTCAACGACTTGTTGAGTCCATGCCACGTCGACTCCCATGACTTTTGTCACCTCTGTGCGTGTGCGCGCACGCACACGTACACGCACACGCGCGCGCGCACACACACACACTCTTGCTGTGCCTGCGGCTCCGCTCGCGTGTACTACAGATTTATTGTTTAGATAAAATTATAGATAGATGTATACTAAAGGAGAGTTTTGTTTAGGTCTTTTTATTCTACACAATTCTTTACTACATTATATTGTTCCATCTTTCACGGTTTATGCAGAGTATTGCAAGAAAGCACGCTGGCGGCAAACTTTTTTCCGACTTGATTCACTATTATTGTCACTGCTTATTCCTTGTTACTTTAAGTCACAAAATATATATACTAAAACCTAGTCAGAGAACATACCTATGAATTAAAAAAAACATGTAATTCGATAAGTGGTTCTCGAGTGATAAGCGCACTAACAAAGAGACAGAGAGACGTTGAGCTTNCAACATGGCTCAATATTTCTGCTGGGGACTTTCAACGACTTGTTGAGTCCATGCCACGTCGACTCCCATGACTTTCGTCACCTCTGTGCGTGTGCGCGCACGCACACGTACACGCACACGCGCGCGCGCACACACACACACTCTTGCTGTGCCTGCGGCTCCGCTCGCGTGTACTACAGATTTATTGTTTAGATAAAATTATAGATAGATGTATACTACAGGAGAGTTTTGTTTAGGTCTTTTTATTCTACACAATTCTTTACTACATTATATTGTTCCATCTTTCACGGTTTATGCAGAGTATTGCAAGAAAGCACGCTGGCGGCAAACTTTTTTCCGACTTGATTCACTATTATCGTTACTGCTTATTCCTTGTTACTTTACGTCACAAAATATATATACTAAAACCTAGTCAGAGAACATACCTATGAATAAAAAAAAACATGTAATTCGATAAGTGGTTCTCGAGTGATAAGCGCACTAACAAAGAGACAGAGAGACGTTGAGCTTTATAATATGTATATATATATATATATATATATATATATATATATGTGTGTGTGTGTGTGTTTATGTGTGTGTGTGTATATATACATAGGCAATCGCTCATCTGTCTAATGCTCAGATGATTGCTCATGATTTAAGACTTCGTTTTCGTACAGAACGGGGCCGCGGTGGCTGAGCGGTTAGCCTGCTCGCCTTTCACTAACCCGGTTCGGGTTCAATCCCCGGCGGGTCACTCCCAGATTTTCGCATGTGGGAATCGTGTCGGACGATGCCATTGGTCTACGGGTTTTCTTTTTCTCGGGGATCTCCCATTTCCCCCACCTTTACATTCCGGCGCTGCTCCATACTCACCTCAATCGCCCTCGGCTCCGAAGACCAGCCGCCCAAATATCTTCACTCACTTACTTCAAACAGAAACGAGAAAAATACAAGTGTGTCACTGGAATGACCGAAGCTCTACAAAAAAAAATTAATTATAAGGCGGAAACTTACGCCGTCCTACAGAATTGTTATTTACCACTAAATATCAGCTATGAAGATGGCGTCCACACACCGCTGTGCGAACATAAAGAATAAAGAAATATCTGGCCACTACCCAGATACATCAGTAGCGATAGGCTGTCGTCCACGCAACAGTATGCTTATCTTGTCAGGTGTGTCGTTACTTTTGAAGACACCAAGCATCCTGCCACAGATGCAAGGAGATACTGGAGCCAGACCGACCAGCCAGAGCCCAGGTACTCACCCATCAGCATATTGCGTTCTGTACCGTATATCACGACAAGGGGTTGACACGAAGTGTCTCCTTGAAGAACTTTGCGTACTGTGCATAAGCAATCGTGCAGAAGCTGCGATGGAAAATTGGACTGGTTCTGCAAATTATTTCTGCTACAACCGTTGTTGCGTTCATAAGTTTGTAGCGACACTCTTGCAAGTTAAACCACGGAGTTTTTGTATGGAATTACCTATAATGTACACCATGCCTAAGAAAGTCATACATGTGCGCCACTTTTGCATTCATGGGAGGAGGGGGGGAGGGTAAAAGGTAGGTACTCGTAGGTGGATAGTAAGGCTTAACGTCTCGTCTACGGCGAGGACATTAGAGACGGGGCAAGTTGCTCAGAGAAGCAGGAATGGGGAAAGAATAGACTATGACCTGTAGTAAGGAACACCTTCCCAGCATTCGTCTGCAGCGATTTCGGACGAGGATTGGAACGCAGCAGGTCCTCCCGAATAAGAGTCCTAAAGCCAGCCACTTCGCCACCTCACTTGATGAGAGAAGAGAAGGCTAGCTTACGTTAACCAGGTCACGACAGTAAGACGGGCGAACGGAAGCGATCACAAAGCTACCTCGAATCCGGCCAGGGAAATATCTCATATGCGAATGTGAGGCACCGAGAGGCGTCGTTGGTTTTCTGCAAGGCCGCACATTCTGTGTCCGCGGGGGGAGGGGGGGGAGCAGATGGCGCCAGGCCAG
>NQII01001225.1:63748-95969 GCA_002778355.1 Clitarchus hookeri
TTAGCTAAGGGGGGAGGGGGGTGTTCTCGGCACCATTATCCAGCTCGTCAGCTGTTTCTTCCGCGGTGCGTGTTTTCTGAATTTAGGCGAACTGCGTTTCTATATCTCGTGAAACCTCTGAGATCAACAGATCTCACGGGCTTGCTCGAGGCGTAGGGGGGTGGGAGGGTGGTAGGGAAGGCCTAAGCCGCAGAACACGTGTAATTGCGATCCGCCACCTGCCTCGTGGCACGTGTCGACTGAGAGACGCTCGCAAAGTGGGTCAGCGAGGTTTCTATTCCAAAAGACGTCATACGTGAAACATTAATTACATATCTAAATGTTGAAAGATAAAATTAACTTAAGTCATTAACAAAATAAAATTAAAGTTGAAATAAATATTAAACATGTATGATGAAGTTGATAACATTACAGTTATGTTGTATTAGTAAATATATTTAATTTGGATTGAAGAATGTTTAACATTATATCTAAGAATACAATCCAGAAATTATGGATCAGGCGAAAACAAATACCATAAGGGCAAAAAAGTATCAATATATTCAAGCAAACGAACTCTTTGCATTCTAAATACATTGAAATATAGGCACGTCTTCGTCGGCTAAGTTCAACAAACGGTATTTCAAGTCTCTTAATAGTATAAAACAAAGTCGCTTATTCGCGTCTGTCTGTGTATTCCCTTGGTACTTCTAAACTACATGATGAATTTTGATGCGGTTTTCAAAATCATTGAGAGAATTTCTTTAGGAAGGTTCTGATGTATAATTAAATTATATTAAATGTAAGGACAGTAGATAAATGTTGAACCGTTTGTAAACAAGTCGTAACAACCCGCTTTTAGGGCGCTTACATGGCTTGCGCTGACTAAACCATAGGAGATACATCAAATTAATATACTAAAGAATTGTAGCTCTCAAAAAAGGTCTACAGAAAAGTCCGCGAAAGCATATGTTTATCTTTTAAGGATGAACTACACTAACCATTTTTGTCTATCAAAGTATCGCTGTAAAAACTTAGTTGTTACCCGGGCCGGTTCACTAGTCAAATATAGAAATGAACAACCGTGTACTTACCAAAATGCAACGTCTGCTACTAATCGCATAACTAGGCATCGCCAATTCCCATTGTTACCTCGGTGTTACTAATATATCAGCAGTCGACGCACGTGCAACACGGTCGCGGCCTCAGCTTGCAAGTGAACTATCAGTCGCCGGATAATAACGACGTTTCCCGTAGCCATATCCCACTCCTTTCCAGTACCAACTCGCGTATTTTGGGCCGTCAAATGAAGAAAGTCGATATTTATTTATGTGTTGGCGATAAAAACAAGGAGGAGTACAGAGAAATTTGGGCGGCGCAGGGCAACTGAAGTCTTCAACGTTGATAGAAGTGAAGTGAGGAGAAGATGGCGCAGCGATGGAACACAGTGGCAGGGGAAAGAGGAGTGCCTCGAGCAGGCCAACAGCAGCGTCCGCATTGTTCCTCGTATGTGACGGGAATCGAACCCAATTTGCCGCGGTGGGAGGCGAGTGGTCTGACCACGACTTTACAGAGATCCTGGTGGTAAGGGAACAGAGGGGAAAGCAACAACCGAGACTTAGAATAGGATTTTGCAAGATTCGGCACGTCAAATGGAAGC
This sequence comes from Clitarchus hookeri, assembly GCA_002778355.1. Lineage (NCBI taxonomy): Eukaryota > Metazoa > Arthropoda > Insecta > Phasmatodea > Phasmatidae > Clitarchus > Clitarchus hookeri. Next base: position 65,388 of record NQII01001225.1, read on the forward strand.
AGCGGTGTCGAAAGAACTAAAGGTGACGCCCACTACAAAGTACACACCAGCTTCGTCCAGTAACATACTCTACGGTCATATCAAAATATAAATATCTATTGAATAAAATAACTGCGAAAGCTTAACGTACTTGCGTCACGTTAAAATCATATAAGGTAACAACGAGAAAACTTAACTGATACAGAATGAAAAGTGCACAAAAAATACTGGCAGGAAATGTGTGTGTATTTAAAGGATAGATAGCACGGTTGGGAGCCAAACTCGTCGTCCGTTGGTTTCACGCATTGATCACCATTCTTTCGTTAACCGTAAGCANATAGCACGGTTGGGAGCCAAACTCGTCGTCCGTTGGTTTCACGCATTGATCACCATTCTTTCGTTAACCGTAAGCATTGTGCATCGTAAACAGAAGATGAAAAAAAAAACTGCCGTTTAGGACTATACTGCTGACAGTTATCGAATGATACGCGAATAAGTTCGCTTCCATCACACATAAAAAGCATCTTAAACATCGGAGAGTGGAAAGGAGTTTTGCGCAGATACGAGCTCTTATCTCATGAAAGAACAACAAAATAAAACTGGAGCAAATTGAGGGCGAGGAATATAAAACAAACCACGGTGAAGAAACAAACTGAAGATTTACGAAGGGGCGTAGTACCGCCATCGGAGTCGGAAAGAGGAAGCAATAAGAAAAAAATATAAAAAGACGCATACACGCGCGTATGGAGGAAAGCATTCGAGAAGGAAGAAAGACGGGGGCGATAGCAACGAATGCACAAAACGGAATCGTGGTAGAGGGATGGCGAATATTACTGGTGGCATTATCACGCCATATATATGTCTCACACCAGCGAAGCGCTGCCTATTGTTATTTTATTGCTGCGTCAGTCCGTGGGTTTACAAAGGGGTTGGGGGGGTGAAACCCCCCACACATGCACGCACACTCCACGACCTCGGTCGCGATACCAGCCTCTCCGGGTGACATGATTGTGCGACTGTCAGTCCTGTCAATGAGCCATTAAAAACCTCCCGACCCCCAACCACATGAGGAACCCGCTCAAAGGTTTTAATGAGTTTCCTGGCCGTCGTGCTCCGGTCGGCTAAAACCGCGATATTTACTACTGTCCGCTGGACGGCAGGCAACCCGCAATGCACACTCGCTTAGCATGCTGCCGTCACACACAGGAGTACAACGAATAACGACGGTCGGATAAAAATGAAGCGGGAGGTCCCAAATTGTAACATTAGGCGGCACGAAAAAGGACGCTCCCATTTTTTCCGCGCAACTTAAAAAAATTTTGATGCAAAAAATGTCACCCTTAAACCCGTACGGAATATATTAAGTTGAAGAGTATAAATATATAAAAAGAAATAGCTTCGCCATATAATGTGTTACAGGTTTTATAATGAATTTGTGAGTCATGAAATTATAAAACTATACTGGAGANATAGCTTCGCCATATAATGTGTTACAGGTTTTATAATGAATTTGTGAGTCATGAAATTATAAAACTATACTGGAGACGCAACAAGAGTGCAACACTGGCATTAATATTGAGACGCATAATGCACATGGCGGATACGTTTATGATTTTACAACTTTAATACCTAAGCTTTGTTTTGGAAAGAACCAGAAACTGCATGCACGTTAAAAAAAAATAGCTGTAATCACAACTGCAAAACTAACATTTAAATCAATTTCGAAACACATTTCATGGAATGCACGTACGTTATGAGATAGGAGAAAATTTGATAAGACAAACGCGGCCATTAATTTCTTAAAATTCAATCTGCATTAACATAGAATTAATTTACGCAAATAAATGCATGCAGACTGAACGTGAGTTCGTGCTAGGATCACAATATTTAGAGCTTCTTCGGAATTCTTGAACTCCCTCGTTGCGGAGTATGTATTTCTTGCGTCATGTGAAATCAAATCAGAGCTCTCGGAATATTCTCACTAATGTGTGTTGCCACACACGAGAACTCAAGACCGTGCACACACGCCACTCGCTAGAACCAGCTACGGGCTCAGTCCTCGACACACCAATGAGAATGTTTTTATGCACAGATTACCACCGAGTGACCGTATTTTAAATGGCAGAGATCCGCTTTAATTTTCTGATTAACTATTTTGGCACACTTTGTGCTCTCTGGTGACATCAACTACTGGTTTAACAACTCTAGCTAGAATGCCGAGTTAAAAACAGATGACTAGCAAGCTAGAAATATTTCCTATTTACTGCCGAAATGAAATTATCTGTGCCAAGTTGAGAAATGCATAGGAAAGACAAATTAAATGCTATACCCACACAATAGCGGTGTCTCTCCCACTATTTACACCAGAGACTTTCCAAAAATTCCCCAACTTGCCGGGCTCCGGAAACGAATCAAGAAACAACATTGACCTAACCACGGAACCAACAGCAACAACACTTGGAACCAACAGCAACAACACTTGGAACCAACAGCAACAACACTTGGAACCAACAGCAACAACACTTGGAACCAACAGCAACAACACTTGGAACCAACAGCAACAACACTTCCTAGGAAACACGCGAACTCCTCTCGGAAGTAATACGTTCGTTTGACACTACGGTCATCATGGATTAAAACATTAGGAAGCTTTAATTTGTGGTTTAGTCAAGTTTTGATCATTTGTGTTTCAGGAGCTTTTGTAGCTGAAACATTGCGAGGTTCGTTACATTATTTTATAGTTACTGAAAGTTACTTCTTTGTGACATTCAAGGATCGCGTATAGTTCGTTTAGATAGCGCTTTGAAATCAAGTCAGCATTACCTTTATGTTAAGACTTAAAGATTTTTCACTGAAAAAATATCAAAATAGAATAGAAGAAACGTATTAAAATGAAAAGTGCGACGGGGGCATGCCAGTCTATAAATAGTGAAAATTAACCTAATAATTCAGACCTGCAAGGGAATTCATGTACTTAATTATTAATGACACCACAATAATAAAAAAAAAAAAAATTATGATTAAAGCCGCTATAGTAAAAATTACAATTTTTTTTTTCTTTACAGAAATCGAAAAAAACCGTTTGAGATAGACTTTGTGTGTACATAAACAGGTTGTTCTGCAACTAAACTGACAAACTTCGCCAGTGTGTTCTAGAAATCATTTGCAAAACTTTTTACACACACGTTCTATGCAGCCCCGTTTCAGAGTGACAGTGACAGAAATGCAATAAACACGAGTATAATGACAGAATGCCTTTGTTGACACAATGTTGGAGGTCTCACACAAGCTGTTTAAAATGGGCCCGTAAGCAGCCTGCGACACACTGCACCATGGCGTTCTGGCATTGCGCAGCTGCAAGTTCATTTCGGAGTTGAGCGGTGGCGTCAGTGATCGCCCCGTCAACTAGTCTCGTGTGTTTTGTTTCCCCCCGCTGTACACCTTACTCTTCAGGCAGCCCCAGAAGTAAATGTTTAAAGGAGAGAGGTCAGGAGACTGCGGCGGCCATGAGACTGGGCCACTTCTTCCTATCCACCTGCACGGATACTCTTCATTCGCGAATGCATTCACAGCCCTGTTGAAGTATGGAGGTGCCTCACCCTGCTGCAATCACATGTCACGTCCTACTGCTAGCTGCATATCTTCCAATAAGAGTGTGAAGATGGTTTCCAGAAAGTGTCTGTAGTAATGTGCATTGAGATTGCCTTGAATGAAATTAGGTCCAATGAGACGAGTGCCAAGAAATCCTTACCACACATTCAACACAAAACGTAATTCCGCGTGTTGTGTTTATTACATTTCCGCCACTGTCGCTCTGAAACGGGGCTGTGTGGCCTGTGTGTGTGTATAGGCCTTTTCTGTTTCCAATGCTATCTAGAACACGCTGAGAAATTGGTCGGTTTCGTCACGGAACATTCTGTATTTGTGAAATCGAATTTAATTTTCTTCTATTGCATTTTAATGGAACAAAGCGACGGGGAAAGTACATATCAAATGTCTATTTTTCAACAGTTAACTCAACCTAAAAATCAGTAAATTATTCGGTAATGTTCTGTATGCGCTAATGATAAAGTGAAAAACATGTCCAGCATTTAATAAACTGGATTTGTATTAGAATCATCAAATTTCGGTTTTTTTAATATTACAAATATTTTNACATGTCCAGCATTTAATAAACTGGATTTGTATTAGAATCATCAAATTTCGGTTTTTTTAATATTACAAATATTTTGCAGAATATTACAATTTATGAAGTGAAAAATATTATCTGCCCCCCCTCCCCTTCTTTATTTTATTCTTATTATAATGGTGACTGGTGGATAAATGGACATAAAATATTTTTCTCTNACATGTCCAGCATTTAATAAACTGGATTTGTATAAGAATCATCAAATTTCGGTTTTTTTAATATTACAAATATTTGCAGAATATTACAATTTATGAAGTGAAAAATATTATCTGCCCCCCCCTCCCCTTCTTTATTTTATTCTTATTATAATGGTGACTGGTGGATAAATGGACATAAAATATTTTTCTCTNCCCCCCCTCCCCTTCTTTATTTTATTCTTATTATAATGGTGACTGGTGGATAAATGGACATAAAATATTTTTCTCTACATCAATGCATGGACTGGAATGATATTTAAATTTTTTGTGGGTAATGAACATAACCCTTGCTCATTTAAGTTGCTTCTGAAATAACAAAAATGGTTTTCTAACGTTAACCAATTTTTTTGTAGATAGGTACGGTTCCATAACACTATAAAAATATTTTAATTGCATAAAATAGTAATAGTGTTAATTATTTAATATGCTATATTACCTCCAAAATTCGCTCCTTTTGGCGTGCAAATTATAAGGAAAAAGAAAGAAAAATCCAATTTTAAAACGCATTTGTGAACTTCATATTGGCGAATATGAATATAACTTCCCCAGTACACTTGTAAATATTTATCGAAAACAGTGCACCACAAATTGCAGAGGGACAAAATTCNAAGTAATAGAGCGCGAATTGATGGTGGTGGTAAGACTGGCCGGGCTTCCGCAATCACATCGCGGTTCGGCGAAGTAAATGACATTCTGATGACGAAATACGAACAAACGACGTGTCAGGTGCACGTGGATTGCTGCGAGAACCAGGAGAGAGAGTGTACGCTACACACGAGATGCTATTGGGCAGCGCGGAGCTCGCGCTATCGCAGTCGCCCTCAACCGCGGTCGTTCGTAACCTGCGATTGCCGCGGCTTCAAATCAGCGCGCCGCGATCTCATTACTCAAGTGATTGGCGTTTCGACTTACGGTCTATTACGGCGACAACGATCCCGGGGGGAAACGTTGCAGCCTTGATTGCGGGCCACCGACACGGTGGACTTAATGGCGTAGCGGGTTTCAAACACAGAGAGAGCGCCACGGCGCTAGTTAAAGCACGGCTCACGAATAACTTCGGGGCGTCTGCATGATGACGTTTACATACAGTATAAGAAAGAAAGGCCTTTGTTCACAGCGAATCCTCTCCTCTTGTTCTAAGCCAATTACGACTCGAGATTAACTTGATTTTGGTTAAATAGTAATCTACTACGTAAATAACAGGGACAAGTTATTATTTTAATTTGTAAAAAAGAAAAATTAAAACGTAACTTTTCTCCTGAACTAAAATATGAGAATAAAATAAACAATTTATTCTTTCTCTCTCCTGCTACGTACTGAAGTTCATAGACTATGCACAAAATAATAAACAGTATATAACCAATTTCTACAACTCCACGTGTTAGTGATGCTTCGTACACGATACTCACACGGTTCGTTTGAGCCTTAGNATATAACCAATTTCTACAACTCCACGTGTTAGTGATGCTTCGTACACGATACTCACACGGTTCGTTTGAGCCTTATTGTAGGAATACACGCTTCATTTTCATGCATACACGTCTTATGTCTGACGGTTTTAGTCAACTAAATTGATAATACCAATACATCAATGATTTGAAGAAAAAAAAAGTGCGTTTAAGTTCAAGCAAATTATGAGTCCGACGAAAAAATTTAATAACCTCACTGCACCCTTGGCGGTAAGAGCTTGTCAAAACAGACTGGAAAAAAGTCACTATCACAAATTTTCTCCCGACATTGTGTTATCACTTTATAACTGTGTGTATATTCTCCTACTTGCATATTGCCGCGGTAGTTTATACATTGCACATTGTTAAAAATGTCCGTACATACAAGGGAATGTCTACGGAAATATGCAGTCTATATACAGAAACGCGCTCCATAATGTCATTAAATGAAATTGAGCTCAGTGCATACAGTGTAACAAATGTTCGTATATTTACGGAAACTTGCAATAAATACACGGAAACGCAATCCATAACGACGACAAACGGAACTGAGCTACGTAAATACAGAGTACAGAAAATCTCCGTCTTTCCTATAACTTCGGGATTCGGAAACGAACAATGCCGAGTGTACACGAAGCTTTCTTGGCTGCTTTAACCAGAAAGTTATATTTCCTGAGGCAGTTAGGATATACACGCCACTTAAACCTTTTATTTCAAACATAGAGAAGTAGCACGAGCAACTATTAGCAGCACTTCAAACACTCCGGCATTAACTTAAAGTGAAAAACGTTTCATACTTTACTTGTGTCATAACATATCAACATTCCTAGTCTTCTGTCTAAATGCGGTAGCACAGTGGCAAGAGACCCTGGCGCCGTATTAGATCATATCCCTCTCCAACACAAACCATTTCCGTTTTTAAAACCCCCCCCCCCTTTTTTATAGATACATTGGTCAACACTTACATAATGAAAATAAAACATTTCCCCGTAATCTCTGTTAACATACGCTGAAGAGCCAAAAAATCTAGTACACCTGCCTAACGTCGTGTAGGGCCTCCCCGAGCACGCAGAAGTGCCTCAAGACGACGTGGCATGGACTCGACTAATGTCTGAAGGTATGCAGGAGGCAATTCACAACTTGAATCCTGCAGGTCAGTCCACAAATCCAATCTGCGCCAATATGAGAAAGAGTTGCATGTCTATCACGTTTAATGATTCTCGTCAGTCGTCGTTTGTCCCGTTCTTTCACGATCTTTTTCCGGCCGCAGCGATGTCGAAGATGTGCTGTTTTACTGGATTCCCGATATTCACGGTACACTCGTGAAATGGTCGTACGTGAACATCTAAATGTTGTCGCTACCTCGGAGATGCTATGTCCGATTTCTCGTGCGCCGACTATAACACCACGTTCAAGCTCACTTAAATCTTGATAACCGGCCTTTGTAGCAGCAGTAACAGATCTAGCTGGCGACCGCATTGCGTTACTCTGATTGGTTCCATAACTCTTTTATTTGCACATGCACGCCTATGCCAGTTTTTTTGGCNAATGGTCGTACGTGAACATCTAAATGTTGTCGCTACCTCGGAGATGCTATGTCCCATTTCTCGTGCGCCGACTATTATACCACGTTCAAGCTCACTTAAATCTTGATAACCGGCCTTTGTAGCAGCAGTAACAGATCTAGCTGCCGACCGCATTGCGTTACTCTGATTGGTTCCATAACTCTTTTATTTGCACGTGCACGCCTATGCCAGTTTTTTTGGCTCTTCAGTGTACAAAAAACCTAGTGACAAATTTACGGAAGGGGTAAGGTGAATTCGGAAGTGTTGTGGAATTGACGGAAAGTTCGTCCGCCACGTTTCCCACTTGGCTCCACCGGGAATCGAACCTGGGTCATCGAAGAGGGAGGAGAGGGCGACTGATATGACCACAACTCCATTGCGGCCTCACCACACTCAGATTAGATTCTGCGTGTTGGTGCAGTCGCACGTAACCTCACCGTAATATAAAAACATATCGACCGAGTTATTGAACACTGAGTGGGTTTTTCTTTTATTATCCTCGTGTAAAAACTTCATTCATATACAGTTAAGGTTTGGTTTCGCAAGGGAAATCTGATTACTAGATGTGAAGCTAAAAATAAAGGGTAAATTAAGGGACGGGGATGTAAGTGAAGTGCTAAGGGTNTTACTAGATGTGAAGCTAAAAATAAAGGGTAAATTAAGGGACGGGGATGTAAGTGAAGTGCTAAGGGTAATACGGGTGACGTAACTGAGGGGGTTGGTTCGAATCACAACTCTCTACCCTCCCTCCAAGCTCTCGAATTCCCCATTGACTCGACGCGTCTGCGTCCCAGCGCACACACTAGAAATAAAATGGAAGTCCGGAAGTATGAAGAGGGGGGAGGGACAGGCTGATGAGTTTCGGACAGGGTTAAAGAGGGGTGGGGGGTAAATCCCGGCTAGAGCGAGAGGGAACTGAAGTGGCAGACCTTGTTTATTGTCGCGAGCCTCGCAGGTTGTTTACGCTGTTTACCACCCCACGCGCGCGCTTCACGTCCTCGGCCACATGGCCCCGCATCCATTCTACCCCATCCCCCGACCTTCCACCCCGTACCACAGCCTACCCTCTTCGCAGTCCCCTTTTTAACGCTGCAGGCGCGCGCAGTGACAATGCTACCAACCTGTCCCTCGCTCTGAAAAAAACAACTCCTCCCCTCCAAGCCGAGCAGTTGAGAGCGTGCGACACACTCGATTGACGTAACATGCAGCTAGACCCGCCCACACGGAGGTTTGCGGAGGGTGTGTGCACTCTTCTCCAGACCCCATGTTAGTAAAATAACAATAAAATACCGTAAAGTAAAAATTAAAAATAAAATCTCCGGCATGTACGATTTTTTTTATTTGCATAAACCTGAAATATTTGCAATTTCAAAGACTTGTAGGTTTGATTTCACAGTGTCTTTTAAGATCATACAACTACGGTCTGCTCATGGTAGATATCTTCACACTTCAAACCTTTCACAAGACCCCNAGTGTGTTTTAAGATCATACAACTACGGTCTGCTCATGGTAGATATCTTCACACTTCAAACCTTTCACAAGACCCATGTGTGAGGTGTTTGGCTGTTTCCTCTATGTCCTGTATCTAATTACTTTTACACTTATGTTAACACAAAAGTACACTAGTTTCTTTTAAATTAAATTTTTCAGTATATTTTTATCTGTAAATAATNTACACTTATGTTAACACAAAAGTACACTAGTTTCTTTTAAATTAAATTTTTCAGTATATTTTTATCTGTAAATAATAATATTTAATATATAATTAATACAAAATGTATGTGTTAGTAATGTCTAATACCAGACAGTTCTCATGAAAAATCTTATTAAACTGAGTGATCACAAATGTGGTGCGTTGTCCTTTTGGTGTACTTTTCTATATTTAGTTCAGCTTAGCTTGTATGAGGTGGAGGAATAGATCCAAAGTATAACTCTGACAGAACTTAAGAAAAGCTGGAAGTAACCTTGAACGTGCTGGACCCTGTATCAACTGCTCATTGGTCCCTTGTTCCAACGGCGCGAGGCAATTAATGATATGGCATTCATTTGNGCTGGACCCTGTATCAACTGCTCATTGGTCCCTTGTTCCAACGGCGCGAGGCAATTAATGATATGGCATTCATTTTGTTGCCTTTCTATTGTTGACTAACGTATCTCCCCATGGTGTCACGTTACGCATTAACCAATAGCAAAAACAACGTAAACGTAAATATTTTTTTATTCTATCTTCTCCCGAAATGAATTCGCAAATTTTGTCCAGAACTGTGCGTATTTTCCATTTAACTGTTGTATATCNATTCTATCTTCTCCCGAAATGAATTCGCAAATTTTGTCCAGAACTGTGCGTATTTTCCATTTAACTGTTGTATATCATTGCGGTTATAATTGTTATTAGAAATTTAAAGAAAAATCCTTGAATCAGCCGGGAGGGGATTTGGCCTAACAAACACTATAGTTTGCCTCAGGCCAGAAACAACCTCAGGGTGGGTGCGTATAGCTCGGAGCATTAAGTTATGATGGTTTTACAATTGACAAATAAAACATTTACTAGATAATTGGGGCCGCGGTGGTTTAGTGGTCAGGCTACTACACTCCCACCTAGTCAAAACGGGTTTTGATTTCTGACGAGGTCGTTTCGGATTTCCGCATGTGGGAATCGTGCCGGACAATGCCGCTGGTCGACGGGTTTTCTCGGAGATATCCCGTTTCCCCCCGCCCTTGCATTCCGGCGCTGCTTCTTACTCAACTTTGTTACATCCCCATCTACTCGTAAGACCTCGATGTGAAGAGCCACCACCCAAATCGCTTCACTCCACTCCTCTTCTAGAGAATTATGACGTGTACATAAAGCTCACTGAGTAATGTTCAATGTGTTATTTCACAACAGCAATTAACAGATTGTATGTATGTTTGGGTTTTACTTAAACGTCAAAAGACGTTTAAGTCTTGAGTGAGNCACAACAGCAATTAACAGATTGTATGTATGTTTGGGTTTTACTTAAACGTCAAAAGACGTTTAAGTCTTGAGTGAGTCATGTGACAGTGACCCCTCAGAACAGAACGGTCGATGTTGTTGGCAGGAAACCGATATCCTTCAGTAACGCAAACAAAAAAAATATATATCAAAAAGTCATGTGCATGTGCATAGTTATGATTATACTTGTAACAATAATCAATAATAAGCGTCTCTGCCAGAAAATGTCTACCTTGAAAAATTATCTGCTTACACAAGATGTTCGGAAACTTAACGCCCAAACTACGGGAGGTCATTCCTTATGAAAAATAAAGTCGAAAATACACCGCACACCGTATACCTAAACGAAATATTAAGGGAGATATGAGACTATGAAAATTATGTTTGGAAAACGTATTTTGCCGAATTCCTTGTAGAACGCCTACAAAGTGCGCAGCAAAAAGGTGGCTTACGCTTCCCATGTTCAGAGACACATGCGTAATGCTGACCATCCTATAGCACGCCAAATGGGCGTGTCCTATTCTACCGTGTGGGACGTACTGTGGGTAAATCGCCGCTATCTCTACCGCTGGCAGAAAGTACAAGGCATTCAGCGGAAATACGTATTCAAAACACAGTTTTTACAGTCTCATATCTCCTTTAATATTATGTTTAGTTGTATGGTGTCACATACACAAGATGGATCGCCCAACGTGGACAACCCCAATATTTCCGGAACGGTTGCAGATCACGAAATGCAGTTTTCGCTAAATGAAATTACGTATGGGGCAAGTAATTTGNACCATCCTATAGCACGCCAAATGGGCGTGTCCTATTCTACCGTGTGGGACGTACTGTGGGTAAATCGCCGCTATCCCTACCGCTGGCAGAAAGTACAAGGCATTCAGCGGAAATACGTATTCAAAACACAGTTTTTACAGTCTCATATCTCCTTTAATATTATGTTTAGTTGTATGGTGTCACATACACAAGATGGATCGCCCAACGTGGACAACCACAATATTTCCGGAACGGTTGCAGATCACGAAATGCAGTTTTCGCTAAATGAAATTACGTATGGGGCAAGTAATTTGCCGCAAAGTGACTATTCGTAGCACTTGCATTGGCATAAATAATTAAACCACATATTAATTTTTCCCCTGGAAACATAAATTTATTTCAACGCATCTGGAAGTACATGCAAATAGGAATCCAGTAAAATAGCATACTGAATGGAAAGGAACACAGAAACACCAAGAAATAATGTACACATATGANCCAGTAAAATAGCATACGCAATGGAAAGGAACACAGAAACACCAAGAAATAATGTACAAATATGATTAAGTTAAGTGGACCGGTAGCATGGGGCAGTGAACCTGTACGCACAGCTGTAAGCAAGCAACACGCGCCATAACTCATCCTGGCGGGACCACTTCCTAATAGCAGCGTTGCACCAGTCCCCATAATCTGTTATGGTAAGTAGCATTGCAGTGTGCGGCTGTACGTACGCAATGAAGTTCACGAATGAGGAAAAACTGGACACTACCTATTTACGGTGAGTGTGGGAGAAATGCCTAGCAAGCCGTCCAAATGTATGGTAAAATGTATCCTAATCGGACGCCCATCTCACGGCAAACGATACGAAGAATTTGCACATGTCTCTTATCACGAGGTGATTGGAAATCCATAACACGAGTACAACGAAAGACTGCTACGGGCGAGACGCATCAACACGATGAGTTGGCACGTGTCGATGCAAACCCTACCATGGGTACGCGAGAACTATCCAGGCACGTAGGAATAAGTACAACAAGTGTGTTACAGATACTGCGCCAACGGAAATTCCATCCATATTACGTGGCTCTTCAACAGACATGACATGAAGGTGATTTTCAACAGTGTGTTCAGTTTTGTAGGTTTGTTCTGATGTCTGTAAGGGGTGACAGCAATTTTCAGAAGAACATACTATTTACTGATGAAGCTACCTTCACAAACCATGGGTGCGTAAATTTACGAAATATACACAACTGGTCGACGGAGAATCCGCGTTGTATCCGGCACGTGGAGCACCAGCGACAATGGAAAGTGAACGTGTGGTGTGGAATCGTTGGAGAGTACGTCATAGGGCCATACTTCATTCAAGGGACAATGACTGGCTGTACGAATGCCCATCTTCTCAGAGAGACCTTACCGGTACTTCTGGAAGACATACCGCTCGACATACGCCGTGATAGGTGGTTTCAGCATGATGGTTGTCCTGCGCAATGTGCTTTGGTGGTGAGGCAAGTGTTAAATGAAACGTTTTAAAACCGGCGGTTAGGGCGTTATGGTGTTGTATGATGGCCAGCTCTCTCCCCTGATCTCACGCCTCTCGATTTTTTCCTGCGGGGAACACTGAAATATGGGGTGTACAACACGGTTCCTACGACTCCAGAAGACATGCAGGAACGCACTGTGGCAGCTTGCGGAGGCATTACGTCAGAAACACTTCAGGGTGCTCGTTGCTCCCTACATGTGCGTTTACAAATGTGTATTGCTTTCGATGGTAAACACATCGAGCACATGCTGTGAAAAGACCTAATGTNCTACATGTGCGTTTACAAATGTGTATTGCTTTCGATGGTAAACACATCGAGCACATGCTGTGAAAAGACCTAATGTGAAGCGTTTCAAACATAACTGTGCTCTTTTATACTATGCATACAGATGCTATTGCATTTCTCCTTAGGCTGGTTTGTTGTATTTTGGTTGTGCATCTGTTCGCACTCACTACTCAGTACAGTTAATAACTAGGAAACAAATCTCCTGAACTACGTTGGTATCTGAATAAAAAGTAATATATTTATATCAGACTTGCACTCTCATTGCCCGTCTTCCCTCCGCTGCGTTGCTCTCCATTGTCGAATATCGTATTCCGTGCCCCTTGCCTCATTACGGTAAGCGCTGCGCTGCTATAAGGAAGCGGTCCCGCCAGGATGAGTCACGGCGCGTGTTGCTTGCTTACAGCCGGAGTACAGGTTCACTGCCCCATGGTACTGGCCTTCTTAACTGAATCATATTCGCACATTATTTCTTGGTGTTTTTGTNAGTACAGGTTCACTGCCCCATGGTACTGGCCTTCTTAACTGAATCATATTCGCACATTATTTCTTGGTGTTTTTGGGTTACTTTCCATTGCGTATGCTATATTACTGTATTCCTCTTTACACGTACTTTCAGATGCCGTTGAAATAAATGTATGTTTCCAGGGGAAAATTCATATGTGGTTTAATTATTTATGCCCATACACGTGCTACGAATAGTCACTTTGCGGCAAATTACTTGCCCCCATTCGTAATTTCATTTAGCGAAAACTGCATTTCGTGATCTACAACCGTTCCTGAAATATTGGGGGTGTCCATATTAGACTGACTACTCTGTACGTATTTCCGACTATATTTTCATAAGGAATCACCTCCCGTAGTTAGGGCGTTTAATTCCCCACCATTCTGTATGCGGTTTTGTTATACGACGTTCAGTAGAAGGGCCGGCTTGTCGCGAGTTTTTTACTGACTGGACTTAACAAGTGTTTGCGGCATAAAGTAACGCCAAATACGTCTCATGAAGGCGACAGGTTTTTGGATCCCTAAACAGAAAAACTAAGACATGGCAATCCTAGATAGCGGATTTTGCCAACTTCTGGCGCAATAGTTTTACCAGATTGAGGCATTTATTTTTATATCATCTTGCGCCCCAATAACACGTAGTAGTTCCCTGTCCGGAAACGGACGTTTCTGCAAAATTCTTTACTCATTATTTCTCAACTGTAAAACCCCTCTTGGGCTAGAGGAAACACTCCATTCCTTTAATGATGGGGAGGGGGGATGGGGTGGCGGAAGCGGCCGTATATGTTCACTCGGTGGAGTGCCTGATTTTCTTTCAAGATGTCGCGGACTCGAACCCCACCAGCTCCATTGCGGGAAGCTGTGTTCATGTGCAACCCTACAAAACTTTATATCCTACTTTCTTAACGAAAGAAAAGCCTTTCCTGTCTGTGTGTGTCTCCCCCCTCCCCCTTTTTTTTCTTCCAATTTTTAAACGATCCAACCGAATTTCACCAAACTTGGTTCACATATAATCATTTGGCTTTTATCATTTTCACCCACGTCGGGCAATTATTTCAAAACGGAGGTAATTTTAATAGTGGGGCGATATGCGATTCATCAGGAACCATTCAAATGATTTACACCAAATTTATGCTGACAGGGTGAGGAGCATTCAGTTTCGAGTTAAACATTGTTGTAAGTCCGCCATTAAAAAAAAATAGCAACAAATGAACAGATAAAGATTTTAAATTATATATCGACAACTATTAAACCAATTCTCACCCAATTTGGCAGGTAAGTAATAATATGGTAGGCCAAGTAAACGTAAATGATTGAAATTGATTAGGAACTTATTAAAAAAAATGGCGGCCAAATAGCTATTTTAGCTTAAAATGCTATATCGTCTAAACTAAGAAATCAATTCCAACACAACCAGGTATGCTAAAAGTATATACAACTATTAACTATTTCTACACAGAGCATCTCTTGTCCGCCATTTTGTAAGATAGCACCATGCGAATACATGTTTTTGTCATATATCAGGAAATAATTGGCCAATTCCTATAAAATTTGACAAACAAGTAGTAATGCTGAAAACGATATAAAATTGCATGTTTTACGAACATCAGACCCTTTTTTTCAAAATGGTGGGCATTTAGCAATTTTAGCTTTAAACGCTATTTCGACGAAAACATACAATATTTTCCAACTTATCTTTATAAGCTGGCAGATAGATATTACAACTATCAACTGTGTCCATACGGAATATCTTTTGACTGCCATTTTGTTAGAAGCCCCATGCAAATAAATAAAGTTTGTGTCACATCTAAGAAAAAAATTGACCGATTCATATCAAATTTGGCATACAAGTAGTACTGAGACTGTTAATGTGACTATAAAATCATTTCAGTTTTGCATGCTACATCTGCGAAATTATATATATATATTTATTATAACATACCTTTGTACATTGGCAGTATACAATAATCGAACATGCCACAACATTAATTTTGTCCTCCATTTCTGAAGATCGCCACATGAAAAATATTGAGGATTTATGCCATATCTCGAGGACCACTCAACCTATTCCNCCTCCATTTCTGAAGATCGCCACATGAAAAATATTGAGGATTTATGCCATATCTCGAGGACCACTCAACCTATTCCCACCAAATGTTACCCTTGAACATTTCATTTAATTTGTACTAAATTGAGAACACCATTAATGCTACAGAAGGCCATATAAACTTTCATGATTTAAATGGGTTAGACAACTATGTTCAAAATGGCGCCTTCATAAATAGGGTATGTAAGTTTGTCATATAGATTAAAGAATTTTACAAAGTTCAACCAAAATTTGCATGTAGACAGTATATATTAGAAGCAACGTATATAGCCTCTTTTTTTTTTTTTTTTTTTAGGAAATGTTATACGATAGCATCAAATAAGAAAAAGTTTTTATGTCAAATCTCAAGAACCAAACAACCGATTTCCTCCAAATTCTTCACACAGGTAGTTTTATAGTAGGCCATGTAAAACATGTTTTAAGTGGCTCAGTCACTTATTTTCAATCTGACGGCCATGTAAATATTTTAGGTTAGTAAAACATATCCAAACATTAGACTGATAAAATCAAAAGTAGATGCTCCGAATCCAACCTCCATAATGCAGTGCATTGCATGCTAGCTAATTGTATGATNCTGATAAAATCAAAAGTAGATGCTCCGAATCCAACCTCCATAATGCAGTGCATTGCATGCTAGCTAATTGTATGATGTTTTCTGGGTACAAGTCCTGGGTAAGGCATGTGTGTAATTGTAATTGTCTCCCTGCTGTTGCATAAGTTTCTGGTTTTATGTCTTAAGTTATTACTTTCAAAAAGAAGTCAAATCCTACCTATAAACCCAGATTTAAGAATTTATTAAAAAATTTATTGAACCCATGTTGAGGAAAGTAGGAAATACGTTATGCTATTAACTTCTTGTTTACTAGCCGGACTCTGTATGAACAACGTGATCAAGTAAAATGTTACAGTAAATATCACATAATGTGAAAGTACGAAAATTTCTTAATATAGTGAAGAACGGAAGTGTAATGCAAAGTGTTTANCCAGATTTAAGAATTTATTAAAAAATTTATTGAACCCATGTTGAGGAAAGTAGGAAATACGTTATGCTATTAACTTCTTGTTTACTAGCCGGACTCTGTATGAACAACGTGATCAAGTAAAATGTTACAGTAAATATCACATAATGTGAAAGTACGAAAATTTCTTAATATAGTGAAGAACGGAAGTGTAATGCAAAGTGTTTAAAAAATACTGACCAGATTTTAAAATGCTGTATTTCTGTGAACACGAACCGACTGTGAATAACCCTTTCGCTAACTTTGACGCTATTCCCTATCTGTGGGTCCTAAGGTTCCAGTTAATATTAGATGGCACAGACTATAAGGTGCCTTGAAGGTTGAGGGTATATCAATAAGGCAGTCTTTCGGTGTTTTGCTTTACTGGTTGGTTATATTGTCTCGAGTTTAAATATACAGAAACACTTCCGAGGTGTGGTACTCTATTTAACTAACTCGGATTAGCTGTGGGCGACGTCGTGGTGGAGGGGGGGCTTCTTTGGATAACGACTTGATACTTAGCTCTGCTTGTAGTGCTTGGTATGTGTTGGCTGGATGAGATCCGGCGATGTGGGCGGCCTTGTAAAGGGCCGAGATTGGTGCCATCTCCCCTCAACTGCTGCTCTGGGTTCGCTCCTCGATGCTCTCGTCTCGTTCCGATGTCCTGACTCGCTCAGCGTGGTGATAAGAACTAATGCCCTCTTATCTCTTAAATTCGCTTATATCCTCTCTTGACTCCCTCCCTAAGTTCCTACATGGGTCTCCCTTGTTTGGGCGAGGGAGGTGGGAGGAGGGCACAGTACAATGAACACTTCATATACGTGCCATGGTTCCTGTTGGTGGAAGGAGGGGTGACCTGCACCCTAAAACTTACCCTGTCAGCTCTTCTTCTGCAGTGCATGTCCCAGTGGGTCCACGGTTTCGCAAAGGGGGGTAGGGGGAGTCCTCGTGGTACCCTTCCAAGCTGGTCAGCCGTTTCCTCTTGTGTAACTAGAGGTGCGTTTTGACGCCACTCTAGCTTGGCTCTGTGTTTTTGCCCGCTTTCAGCGATATGCCAGCTTTTACTCGGCACAACCTNTGCAGTGCATGTCCCAGTGGGTCCACGGTTTCGCAAAGGGGGGTAGGGGGAGTCCTCGTGGTACCCTTCCAAGCTTGTCAGCCGTTTCCTCTTGTGTAACTAGAGGTGCATTTTGACGCCACTCTAGCTTGGCTCTGTGTTTTTGCCCGCTTTCAGCGATATGCCAGCTTTTACTCGGCACAACCTNTTTTGACGCCACTCTAGCTTGGCTCTGTGTTTTTGCCCGCTTTCAGCGATATGCCAGCTTTTACTCGGCACAACCTTGACACATGAAACTGAGTCTCCATCATCTGGGTTGATCTGTCCTGGTTGTCCACGTGTCTCGCAAGGCGTGTCAACTTGTTGGCGCTCGCAGGGAGGATAACATGGCGGGGGAGGGGGATTGTGCCAGCGACCTTCTCTACTTGCTGTATGTGCCACGCGTCAACTTAAATGGGCGGGGCATGGAAATCTCACCCCACAATCATAGCCATATGCTTTTCATAGAGCCTTATTTGTTCGCGCGACCACCGCTAGGTACCTCTGACAGCGCACAGAAGTCCAGCAGTGCGGTATCGGTAGTTTTCGAGCAGCGTACTTTTCGACTTCGTTTTGGCATTGATACGCCATGAAGGGCCCTGCAACTCTAATAGGGAAAACGAATTCTCACTGGACATACCCGATGTCGACGTTCAACGGTCTTACAACTTCGGATTTTAACTGAATATTTACTATCTACAAATCGCGTGAATATACACCACACGATCATGTAGTGGTTTNACAACTTCGGATTTTAACTGAATATTTACTATCTACAAATCGCGTGAATATACACCACACGATCATGTAGTGGTTTTGTTTATATGATGTAAAAAAAAAACATGCTCAGTTACATAGTTCCAATTTGATGGCACGGTAGCATGGTATTCTTTGTCTATGTGACTTTCACATCTGTCATATCATATTACGTGTATTATCATGAATATTTGCATAAAACTGTTAATAAAAGTAGTGTTTCGTGCCAAATTGAGTGATACGATTTTTCAGAGTATGAAAGACGACAACATCTTATCGCGTTTGATTTTCATTGACGGAACAGTTTCCCATCTAAGCAGTACACTATGTGCGCACTGAGGACTCGATAATGAAGACGAAATAATACAGCTCATGGCCACAAAGCACCAAAGAATACAGAGGTAAAATAGCCGCTTATTGCACGGACTTTAGCCGTACACGCCGGCAAAATGGCATCACTCGTGAGCAACACGTGGGAACGCCGTTCGCCAATAGGCACTTAGAGACCTTTTTATGAGCTGGCAGCCTTAGCCAATAGCAAACCTTTCGCAGCCCACAGTAGCCAATCTGACACGAGGCCTGTTCCCAGAACTTCGCGCAGCCAATCGGAGAATGAGTATGCCCACATCAAAGAAACCNAAACCTTTCGCAGCCCACAGTAGCCAATCTGACACGAGGCCTGTTCCCAGAACTTCGCGCAGCCAATCGGAGAATGAGTATGCCCACATCAAAGAAACCGCCAAGCCACTTCGTCTCTGTGTACGTATCTACTCTGTGGCATGGGCCAGAGTCCTTGAAATTGAAAGTTTCAGTAGAATTTCTAAAAGAGTTGTAAGTCATTTTTTTTTCAAAGAAAACCGGTTACGGTATGTCTAATACCGTGTATTTCCTAGTTTGTTTACTGTAGTTCCAGTTTACAATACAAAGACATAATAAAAACGTCTTTAAATTCCTTATGTGGGTGTTGTACTGTGTTATATACATATATGTGTGTGTGTGTGTAAAATTTAAAAGGTTAAAATATTTTATACTAGAGCAAGATTTGAATCCCGAATCAAATAGTTACAAGTTCAAGACTATAACCACTCACCTACAACTGGCACACAAGATCTGTGATATAACTTTTGTAATTTCTAATATAATTACATCACCAACCTTTTCAGGTTCTATTACAGTTCGTGTATTTTAATTGTTGCTAGATTATACAGAGCCTGATGCTCTNCATCACCAACCTTTTCAGGTTCTATTACAGTTCGTGTATTTTAATTGTTGCTAGATTATACAGAGCCTGATGCTCTCTTTAATGTTTTAAATAATTGGTCTTATTGGCGTGGATAACCTGACTACCGGAGAAACGACCATTCTCTTGTTACAGTGGCGATGAAAGCTTCGTGAAGACTCGGCATTGTTCGTCCCCGAAACCAGAAGCTATAGGANATTCTCTTGTTACAGTGGCGATGAAAGCTTCGTGAAGACTCGGCATTGTTCGTCCCCGAAACCAGAAGCTATAGGAAATACGGAAACTTTCCCTATTTTGTATTTACGGAATTAACTCAGTTTTTCATCGTTACAGATTGCGTTTCTATATATTTACTGTGCATTTCCGCAAGTAATTCCGTAAATATACGAAAATTTTTAACAGTGTATTAATGTGGCCAACATACAGCACATCTCCGGTGTAAAGGCTGTAACTATCGATACCATACCGCGGAGAATATATTAAATTACAAGAACAATATTCAAGAAACGCTTAGCGTATACTTTTAACCCCACGAAGTTGCTTCGTTTTATAACTGCAAATATTAAGTTTAANTATTCAAGAAACGCTTAGCGTATACTTTTAACCCCACGAAGTTGCTTCGTTTTATAACTGCAAATATTAAGTTTAAGTCATTCCTTAATGAGGTATAAGTCACTTGTATAAAAACCTCTAGATGAACAAGTAATTAAGTAGGCCTACTTTNAAGTCATTCCTTAATGAGGTATAAGTCACTTGTATAAAAACCTCTAGATGAACAAGTAATTAAGTAGGCCTACTTTAACAATTTTTTCGGAAAGAAATTATTGCATGTGTTTGAAACACGGAGGAGTGGTCCCATCAAATATTTTTCTGTAGCAGTTTTTAATTCATCATTACGTTTACTGGTATTCAAGACAAGAAGGTATCATTGAACAGGGGAAACACGCAGGTGAACAAACATTTTGGAACGTATGCGAACTATAAGAGTGGCGAGATAAATGTCTATCAGCTTAGGCAGTCAGCTAATTTGCCTAAAAGACCCCAGCCGTGATATGGCAAACAAACTTTAACAAAGAAAGCGAGACATCCTCACCATCTCCCCCAAAGTTACGAGTAACTGGTCTACACCCTTTTCCCGATTTTTTCTCTACAGTTTTACTACTATCAAGAGAAGATTGAAGAGAGTGGAGAGTGGAGAGATTTAGGTGGCTATTTAAAATCGAGTATTGAGAAACGATGAGGGTGAAGTGCGGTGAGTATAGAAGAGCGCCGGAATGCAAGGACGGGGGAAACGGGAAATCTCAGAGAAAACCCGCCGACCAGCGGCATCGTCCGGCACGATTCCCACATGCGAAAACCCGGGGTCGGTCCCTCCGGGACGCGAACCCGGTTTGCCTAGGCGGGAGGAGAGTACTACGCCACCACGGTCTCACTTCCAAGAGAAGAATTAACAAAATTATGACGAAAATATTTGATGCAATTTGGAAATAGTAGAAGAAAAACATATTGTAGGAGATATTTTAGCGGCAAGGCCATCACACTACAGACATAAGGCGAGATATTCGTTGGTCCTGCAGCGGGGGCGAGGCCAGTTGGCGGCAGCCGTCTCCACTCAGCGCTTACCTTGCCAGTGGCGAGTGCAACTGATAAGCCGTGGTCGCACGTAGCCACGCTCTCTTGCATCTCAATTAGCGAGCATCAGCCAAGAGAACAAGTCGCACTGCAGTATCGTGCTCATGATAACCCCCCTCCTCTACCCCGACTCCGGAGAGCGAGCCAGCTGAATGCTGTTATTGGCGTTAACGCGACGTGACGTGAGCTGGCAGCCAAGCAGTAACCGCCCCTCACAGCAAGCCGAGCTCGACCCGCAACACACCGTAACACGCATTCGTATTTATTTTCCTTTCCTCTGCTCGTATTTTCTGCCACCGGCAACACGAGAGCATCTGCTCCCTGACGCAGGGGATGGTCGTATCCTTGCCGTGTTCTCTTTATTTACCTACTTTTATAACTCACTATTAAGATTTAATATTAAAGTTCAAACATTATAATTACATTCAGAACTACTTAATGGATTCTTGAAATCAGAACACAGTTGTATTACAGTTTGTATTTTCTCATGTAAGACTGAAAAATAATGAGTTTTTCTTTATTATGGTTACATATGCAACAAAAGCAACATTGGCCACATTTTATGAACTTACTGACAGCGCTCGATTTCAAATATCCGACCCGAAAAGTAAGCTACGGTGAAAAAAATACACAAATACAAGCTGGAAGGTATACTATTCTCTTAAGAAGGATGTTCCCGCCATTTTGGATTTACGGCATTTTTGCCACAGCCTGCACCACGGATTTTGTATTTTATTTTAAGAAGCGTCGACAGAGCGTAAGGGCACGGCTTTGCACATTTTCTAAAATCTGTATTGATCTAACAACTGTTGTGGGTAGCGTTTCTGTGATCGCCCGCGACGCGTTCACTAGCCAGAACTGATAAATCTCGAGAAGCTGTTACTCATGCTGTGTCGTGAAAATAATTAAATTTGATACTTTTAAATGGAACCTACGGCAAAAACGAATAAAATTACTATGGCGGCAACTGATCCTCCTTGAAAAAAACGCGCAGTAAAGAAACATCAGAATAACAATCGTCAACTTGTTAGGCGCAAGTCTACGAATATTCCAAAAATTAATAAAATATATGTGGCATAACTTAGCATATTATTTTTTTGCAGTTTTGATTTTTAAGAGGAAAAAGTTACACACATGATTATATTCGGTTCCGAAACATTCATCTACTAACCCGATGCTATGGTCTCATTGCCATTCGAGCTTACAGCCTTTAACGTACCCGAGTACAGATAACTCTACAAAACTAAGTTAATTTAATTTATCGGAACGGTAGACAAACATTTCAACATTATTTCCATATCCTTTAAATATCACTGTTGTTTAAACAATAATTTCCCTCGCTTAAGAACAACACAAACCTTAGCCTATAAACATCGCCAAATTAACTGTTCAGTCAAATAGAAAGTCACAAAATGATCCTTACTTCTACGGCGGGATGAAGCATCACGAAGCTTGTACAAAACTTTTTTTTTTACTGATCGTCAAGACCTAGTTTATGTTGAAACTTGATAATGCAGCATGTAAAGAAATGATAGAACTATAAGCAGTTTAATGCATCACGCTGGCGACCAGGTGCACCCACTACATGTTACCACACATGGAAAAAAATAGTATTCCATGCCAGTTTAAACAACGAATCTATACACTCGACGTGTCTATTCCTTTTCCTAAACTTCTTCGAAATAGCCGCTAATGGTTACGGGAGCGGCTTATCAGTAAAAACATGTTTAATGTATCAGCCTATATTGAAGACTAGAGATCCTCCTAGCGGGGGCAAGAGTCTTTATTGAGCTTAGTTACGGCGGAAGCCATGTTGTGATTGCCTTCTTTGCTATAATCGTCCGTTTCTATAACCCCTCGCCAAACCTAACCGGGGCCAATTTACTCCGATATTTCTTCCACGCAACTAAATGTTTTGGTGAGAAATAAGCATGAAATCTTTATCCGCGTCTCCGTGTGTATGTGAACGTCACCCTACAAATGTTTGGATGAATACACAGATTTTAAATCAGATTTGATAGCAATCACTTAGAGCAGAGCTTCCAAACTTTACACGTATACAGACGAATGTTTTCGGTTTTATGAAGATGACTACATAACAACAGAACACTACCCCAATTACATAGACACAAATCTCGTATGTATTGATTATTGTTTTGTACCCGTTTCGTATATATGCGCCGGTACTTTTGAGCCTCGTGAGAATGCAGCTGAATGTGTATGAATGTACTTTTGTATTTTAATGGTTCATGAAGTTGATAACAGTGCATATTGTGGAAATTAAATACTAAAAAATTTAAATATTTGCACTTCGGTGGAAATTAAAGAATGCACAGAGAGAAAAATGTTACCTAACGACCACCATAACATTTACGAGAAATATTTTGTATTTCTCCTGGAAATGAAACCCGATATTTAGGCTTGCGTTAGACAAACGGGAGACCTAAGTCGTGAAACATACGAACTATTCTAAAGCAAAGGGGTTTATCTTAAAGGATTCCATTGCTTCCCTTTTTACAGGAAGCTAAGCACAGAGAAAATCACGGCAATTACATTTGTAATTTGTTCTACACTTCCTTCCATAATAGCGTATGAATTGCAAAATGCATTCAAATGAAAGGAAGACTACGCATGGCATCAGAAATGCCGCATAGACACTCTTAAATGCCGTCTGGAACCACTGAAAATAATGTCTGTGCGGTCACATCACACACTATATGAAACATAGCGTTTTTGTTATGACGGCAGTACGATTTTTCCTTTGAAACTTGTGTTCATGGCGGATAGAAGGGAATAAGACCGCAATTTCATTGACTGCGTTATAATTACACATACCCACGTTACAATGAATTTGCAACATAACTTATCGCATGGAGATATTTTATGAGATAATTTTCAAAATACATTCTCGCAAAACTAAATAACATAAAAATTAAAACTTGATGATTTACCTTTTTGTTATCATCGCTTAGGAGTAGAGATGTGCATGATGTAGTAAATGTGCACAAGAAAGAGAGTGCAATAAATAGTATAAACTGCATTAAGTAGGCTAGGACTGAATTGTACGTAAAACATACACATGAAAATATCCTCAGTACAACACTGGCATAATCTTCAAATTCACATCCACATTGAATTAGCAGACAAAATAAAACGATGTGGTTTTCAAGTACGTGCGCCCAAGTTTTACGTCGCTCTCATTTGGAAACAAACTTTACCCAGAATAGTTTCTGCAGTTCACTTCAAGAAACATAAAGCCGGAAGAAAGAAAGTGGGAAGCAGGTTCCCATTGCCAAGTTTGTCTTAACCGTTCCGTCCCATTAATTTCTCTCTATTTCACGAAGTTGAGCGCGGCCGAAGTTTGGCGGGGAGAAGTACAAAGAATGTTCGAGGCGTCTCCCGAGAACATATCTGTTTCCTCTCTTTCTCCGGAAGAAGGTGGTCGGGCGGCGCGAATTCGCGCGGAGGGGAAGGGAGAAAGACCGTCGCAAAGAGAGAAATGAAGCTTTCATTGTTCTTGTTCCGGAAAGTTCGCCATGTGTACAAAGTTGACAGGGTGGGCGGGGCCCGATAGTAACTAACGGCCACCGCAGCCAGCGAAAACAGATCCGAGCGGAAAACGAAATGGCACAAGTCCACTTGCTCATTGTCTTCTCGGCATTGTCGAACACTGCCACTGACCTCGCAGTCAGCGCGCGTTAGCTTGGAAAACTATACTGCGTTCCGCGTACTGCTCGCATTCGCCACTGGCGAGTCCAAACAAAATACTATCCGTTTGCGGTCAGTCGAGTCTTTCGCAGGACTTCCAATCAAGGCACAAACAGACAGATAGTTTCGCACGTAACTTCCGAAACGCTGAAGACGTATTTGAGTCAGAAAGCTCACGCAATCACGCGTAGATATTACGACTATACTACGTACAGCCTATACATCCAAGACTATATNTGAGTCAGAAAGCTCACGCAATCACGCGTAGATATTACGACTATACTACGTACAGCCTATACATCCAAGACTATATTGGACGACTGATAAATAAACGCCAACAGCCCGTAACCAAACTGGCACAATAAATCTAGGAGAACTGTGGTTCGATCCTGGCCACAGACATTTTAAATGGTTAGTAATTAATTTACACACAAAAAAAAAGTTTAATGTTTTTCTACAAAAAAAATACTACTGAGGCATTTATTTAAAAGTTTATGCTGTAATAAAATCAATAATGCTGTGACAAAGTCAATTATACTAACTATTTACAAAGTCCTATATTACTGTTGAAGTGTTAATGTTAATAAAGACTCTAAGCAATGTTCCCGCAACATAACATTCTCTTACGCTAAAAAAACAGGAGGGACAAAATATTTTATGTTACTGCGACATTAAAGAAATGTCGAACACTAGTTTACACTGACTTAGTGTTGTAAAATGGCGGATAGTAGTGAGAAACGATAACCTGGTAAAATGAAACCACTGTATTTAAATTTAAAGCATATTATGAGAACTAAACGTATCTCAGATCAGCTCCCAAGCCTTGCAACGCAGTTTAAGTTTGCTAATTTTGCGTATCTTTATAGAGATAGAGTATTTCCACGTAAAGAAAGAGAACTGCAGTTTGTCGTTATGTTGCACATCTTACCCAAAATATGAAACGCACTCGGGCATGTTAAGATAGAGCAGTTGGTAGTGCGTCAGGTCGTCAAGCACTCAAGGCGCGGGTTCTATTCCACTCCAAGCCTTAATTTTTTTTTTCGTTGGTAATGTTTCTTTTTGTGACACAATGATTTAATTTAATTTTTTTTTACATCGGAATTTTTTGAAGGCACAGAAAATACAAGAAACTTTTTAACACATGATAAAATCAATTCAACACAAAATTTGTTTTGCCGCAACATAAACGCCATCTTAATGTTGGCAGAACAGTAAGGAGGTAATGTTGTTACAAGAGTACTTTATGTTACATTAACTTTAATGCCTAAAAAGTACTGCATATTACATTAAGAGCAACATTAGTTACTGACGGTTCAGAGAGAACAAAAAATTACTATTGTAGTAACATTAATACTGTTGTCACAACATTGGACTNAAAAGTACTGCATATTACATTAAGAGCAACATTAGTTACTGACGGTTCAGAGAGAACAAAAAATTACTATTGTAGTCACATTAATACTGTTGTCACAACATTAGACTTTTTTTTTTGTGTAGGAATTACCTTAAGAAGTTTTGCAGGAAAGAATAGATACACGTAAAACAACATAACTCCGTTAAAAAAAAAAAAAATGGGTGCGTGTACTTATGTACGCGCGTTAGAAATTATGCTTCTTTGGCGTGACTAAAATAAAATTTTATTACGTATGCAAATAGTTTATGTAAGTAGGACAAACGACAAAATAACCGAAGAAAGACATTTAATACAATTAATAAAGGTTTTATTAAATAATATAATTACATTACCCTCAAATACTTCAGAACACTTTCAAAATTATATTATACAATTTTTGTCATTAACAAATTTTTCACGGCATAAATTATGTAAAATTAATTAGTAATATATAGATATATATACTAGCTGACCCGGCAAACGTTGTTTTGCCATAAAAAGTATTTCTAGTGATTATAGTATTAGAAAAAANACCCTCAAATACTTCAGAACACTTTCAAAATTATATTATACAATTTTTGTCATTAACAAATTTTTCACGGCATAAGTTATGTAAAATTAATTAGTAATATATATATATACTAGCTGACCCGGCAAACGTTGTTTTGCCATAAAAAGTATTTCTAGTGATTATAGTATTAGAAAAAAATAACTATAACTTATTGTTATTGTTACTCGTGACACGTGTTGAGTACTGTTGAGGTTATATAAAATTAATTACATAACTGAACGTGAGAACTACACTTATATATTAGATAATTTAATAAATATTAATGAAATGGAAATACAAACAATTACAGCTTTGCGATCAATAATAAAGTTAATTAAGAAGTACACTTAATTATTGAAAATATAATTGTAAACACGTCACTACTACGATCTGAGCACAAATGAATAAGAGAAAGGTTATTGTGTGAGAGAAAGTGGAGACCGGCTACTCCGTGCTGTGTCACTGGGAGACACCTGGTGGGAATAAATTGTAACCTAGATCGATAAATGATCGATGATAATTGATCAGTTATCGACCTAGGGTAAAATTTATTAAATTACTAATATCGCTATAAAAAAATAAGGGTTGGTGGTAGAAGGGTGAAAATTTAGGAGGGTATGTATTTTTTGATGCCACATCATAAAAAAAATAAAAAATAAACATTTTGTTCAAACAATAAAAAAAATTTGTTTGGGGGTGGCCACCCTTATTACTTAGGGGTGTAAAAAATAGATATAAATCGATTCTCAGACCTACCGAGTATACATAAAAAATTTCATAAAAATCGGTCCAGCCGTTTCGGAGGAGTTCAGTGCCTAACACTGTGACGGGAGAATTATATATATTAGATAACAATGAATTACTAATATAAATTAAATGTTTTAGAATTTGCTTATTACATGAACTGATTTTCTGTCGGTTTTAAATATAACCACGTGCTATGTTCTGTACCTTGCGTTTATACACTGAAGAGTCAAAAAAGCTAGTACACCTGCCTAATATCGTGTAGGGCCCCCGTGAGCACGCAGAAGTGCCGCAAGACGACGTGGCATGAACTCGACTAATGCCAGGAGGTATGCAGGAGGAATTTAAATCTGCACCAATTTGAGAAAAGGTTGCACGTCTGTCACGTTTAATGATTCTCGTCAGTCGTCGTTTGTCCCGTTCTTTCACGATCTTTTTCCGGCCGCAGCGATGTCGAAGATTTGATGTTTTACCGGATTCCCGATATTCACGCTACACTCATGAAATGTTCGTACGCGAAAATCCACATTTGATCGCTACTTCAGAGATGCTATGTCCCATCTCTCATGCGCCGACTGTAACACCACTTTCAGACTCACTTAAATCTTGATAACCTGCCATTGTAGCAGCAGTAACAGATTTAGCAACTTTGCCAGACGCTTGTTGTTTTATATAGGCGCTGCCGACCGCATCGCGTTACTCTGATTGGTTCCATACCTCTGTTATTTGCATACGCACGTATTACCAGTTTTTTTTTTGGCTCTCCAGTGTATATAGCTAAACGATACGCGCATGCGCGTTGGGTCATACCTCTACCACGTTCACTGTCGAATTTCGCTACACTGTGCGTGCGCAACTTCCGTTGCAAACTAAACTTTTACCCTCAACGACCCAAAATAAGTATAGCTTCAAAAAGCTTGTACAATTTTAGGGGCAAAAATTATATCAATAAGTGCCGAAAGGTGTTCAGTGATCTGCAGCCTACAATCGATAGTCTTGTACACAATAAAACTTAATTGGTTACTGACTTCGTGAATGGCCAATCTGAAAGACAAGGCAGCAAGGAATTCGGTACTTATTTCTTTGCAGTTTTGTTATTGTCGACGTAAGAGTTTGGGTGCCAAAAATTACGTAATAAATTTACACGGGTTCGAACACTAACTTATTCTTAAATTAATTCGCGAAAATTTCGTAGACTTCCATAAAGTAATTCGCAAGTATCCACAGCGCAATACAGGATACTGGCGTGGAGTTAACGTCATCTAATTACTTGCCGTTTGTTACAATTACCAGGCGGCCGGTTTTTATATACATATTATTTATAAATGAATTATTACAAATTATAGGTATGTTATATGTAAATGTTCAATTTAAACAAAAAGAAGGTACTTTTATTTAAACAGACGTATAAAACGCCCGCGATACACGGCATATTTAGCGAACAACCAAACACTCCTACATGGAGTGCTTTTCCAACTGTTTTATTCAAAAAATGCGAGGAAACAGCTAACAGACTATAGACACGGTTGCTTACAATAAGAGCCTTATGGCAACTAGGCCGCGACAGGATTAGCCTAGGCGTAACTGCACGAGGACAATGGGCTGGTTGGATGGGACATCAGAGACTTGGAAGCACAGCCGTCAACCGTGACAGGCCGGTTGGCCTCAGAACGCAGCTCGTATATCCGGGCAGGCGAACAAGACCAGCGAAGCAGCGCGGTAAACTATAGCGCAGACGTGACGGCGCCGTAACAATACGCCCCTACCCGGCATGCAGCACGTCAGCACATCCCTCTGGAAGGAGGGTGACGTGTTCGATACCTGCTCGCTTCATCCAGGGTTTGTTTACATCAAGAGTGTTTCTGCGCCCGTTTCCCAAAAGAACACTCATATCGGCTATTCACGGTCAAGTGAACACTTTTAAAAGCTCTCTCATTTTGAATAATAGTCAATAAATATATTTTATTTTTGCCTTAGATGCAAACTTCAGAGTGCGGTGAAATAGATAAACTGTGTTATTACTTACATGGAAAGATTTATTTAAAAATGTGGTTAAAGGATAAGAAATGGCTGAAAGGAAACAGTAACTCGGTCCTCACTTTACATTGAACAGCATGTAAAGACTGTTCACGGTAAAGTGAGCACTTTTGAAATCAACCTTTGAAAAATGTCACTTGCATGCGCCGAGTCAAGTTGGCAACGTAGTAGATTGTGACACTTTCACTTCACAGTACGTAAACATGTTTGTAGCACAAAACTGTGGAGCACCGTGTGTTATAGACGGTGAATTGTCTCTAATGAGATGATCACTGTGGTTCTTATGCACTAACAGTTCAGACGTTAACATATATATGAATGTTGTAAAAATAATAAATTCGGAGAAACTGTCAAATATCACATTTTCATTCATGATAATAACATATTTCTCTTTTTAATGTTGTTGATACTATTTATAGAGGTGAATTCGGGAAAGTTTGCACACGCAACGTGGCTATTTACAAATTATCCGTGGTACAGAGTACGCCTGGATGGCTATATAACCATACAACGAATACGAATTGTCTTAAAAATTATTGTGGCGCAAAGCAAGGCATGGTTTTAATAAGTAGATAATTTATTTTCGTTTTCTTGTAGCTTAAGAGGGAGGGAAAGTCAAGAGACAAAACAGCGAGCCGGCCTGAGAAAGGTTCGATGATTAAGTACCTACAGGCAAAACAGAAATTATTAGCAAGCAGAGTCGCTACACACGGGAATATGTTACTTTAAAAAATGTACAGAGTGATACCAGTTTCGCAGGAATTCACCTTGAATATTTTAAGTTCCCTAAGTGTCTGAAAATATATCGCTCTCCCCTACCACGCTGTTGCCGCGCTTCACGACTTGCGTGTTTTCGACAGGTGATGTATATGCACACGAGGAA
>NQII01001225.1:96884-112304 GCA_002778355.1 Clitarchus hookeri
CCAGGACATCCACGGCCGCTGCCACTACTAAACTGGAATACCTCACCCCGCCATGCAGCGGCAATGGACTCTCCACTCGTCCGATGCGTTTTGAATTTCTGCGCACTATTTTCTCATTTGGATTTCACTGTACAATTTATCACATACGTATATAAACAGCTACAAAATCATGGAAGGCTCTATTTGGGTGTGTCGTGATAAAATATCTGATGGGTGTGTTTTCCCATGTGTCAGCCGGCAACTTTATATATCGGCTGTTCACGATGTTCTGAGCACTTTTGAAAGTCCTCCTTAAGATCTGCCTGTGTGCGCATTGGGTATGCTTCCGCCTTATAAAAAATTAGCACTACAATGCGTCGGCCAAGTGAAACTGCGAAATTATTAAAAAGTAAATATTTTACAAATCTGATAGTTTTTACACTCAGATGCATAGAAAAAAATAGAAAGCGAAATAATTAATTTACGTTATAAGAAATGGTTACCTAACAGTTTTAATTCGACGGTAAGACATGGAACTACTTTCTCTTCATCATTGCCAACTTTACAGGGCGCATGTCACTCAGTGTGCAAGTAGGAGCAGCGATTTTCTTTAAGGTTGATTTAAAAAGTACATACTTCATCGTGAACGGCCTTAAGCAGAATGTACGCTAGCGTTATGGATACGCACGTTCAGGTGGTTGAAGGAGGGCGACAAAATTGTGCACTGCCCACATTACAGAAGTTCTTTCCCGAGTTGAGCTCGTGGCGGCGACGGAGTTGCGAAACATTTAGTCGAGCGACGCAATTTGAAGCACGAGTGAAGCAGCCTGGAAACTTCCAGAAGCTGCTACTACGTCGCGGCAGCAGTTACACGCACCTCGCGGTTAACGACTTGTGGTTACTTCCGATGAAGAACGTTAAACGGCGCAAGCAACTTCTCTCAGAGTTTAAGAAACTCGCCTGATTTTCCCTGGGGCTCATTTGGATTCCGCGCGAAAACAATGAGCGCATTAACATAACTACTCACATAATTGTCTGCGTACTCGAGGAATACGCAACATGTTTATGCTGTGCTGTAAAGGAAGTTATCCTCTGCAATTGCGGCAGAGAGAGAGAGAGAGAGAGAGAGAGAGATAGATAGATAGAGAGAGAGAGAGAGATAGATAGAGAGAGAGAGATAGATAGAGAGAGAGAAAGATTATATATATATGCGCTACTCCAAGCCAGTTGCATTTATCACGAGATTAAAGTTCTGCAAATGCTACTTTCCCGCAGAATTGACAGAAGTATTGGTTTTGGCAATACCACTTCTGCAGAAATAATCTAAATATTTTAGTCTTCTTAAAATATGTAGTGGAACAACTTGGATTCGTATCTTGATGTCTGCGAAATGAATGAATACAAACGTGTAGCCCATTTCTCAATATAGCAAAATTGGTATTACCTTTATGCTATTCCCCACCTGTGGAATATACAGGATGACTTATAGTGTCGTAGTTAATTCCTCCCGGCATAGACTATAAGATGCCTCGAAGGTCAAAGGTTTTTCAATAAGGTAGTCTTTTGACGTTTCACTTAACTGGATAATTATATTTTCTCGAGTTTGAACAAAAACAACATACAGCAACACTTCCGAGGTGTGGTATTCTAATTTGGCTATTATTATTAACTGGTGCGACTTCATGGTGGAGGGGGGGGCTTCTCTGGGCGGCGATTTTATACTTAACTCTGCTGTGGGTGCTGGTATGCTGTCATCTGGGGATGAGCTCCGGCGAAGTGGTCGGCCTTGGAAAAAGGCCCGCATTTGGTGTCGTCTCACTGGACTGCTGTTCGGACTCGTGCTCACGGCTTCTCGCGATTCCTTGACGCAACTCTTCCCTCGGCGCGGTGATAATGAACTGAACCGCTCTTCTCGCGTAAATTCGCTTATATGCTCTCCAGTTTACCTCCCTAAGTCTCGGCACGTGTCGCCTTGTTGGGGGAGGGGGTGGTGGGACGANGAACCGCTCTTCTCGCGTAAATTCGCTTATATGCTCTCCAGTTTACCTCCCTAAGTCTCGGCACGTGTCGCCTTGTTGGGGGAGGGGGTGGTGGGACGAAAACAGAACAATGCCTTTCACAAAACGTGCCCTGGTTCCTGAAGGTTGGGGAGGACGGGGGGGGGAGGTGGCACCTTGCCCCTAGCTTACTCTGTCAGCTATTTCTCCGCGGTGCGTGTTTTCTGATTTCCGGCGAAATCCACATGATTATTTTGTGATATCTCGGCGCTCAACGGATCTCACGGGCTTGCTAGAGGTGCTCTTGCTTGGCTCTGCGATGTCTCCCGCTTTCCTACGTATGTATGTAGCACTATCCGGGTGCTCCGGCGATATGCCAGCTCTTACTCGGCACAACCTTGACACGTGTAACTGCGATCCGTTCTGGCTGTTCACCTGCCTCGTGACACGTGTCAACTGGTAGGCGTTCGCGAAGGGGGTCAGCGAGGCTTCTACTCAAAAGGCGTTACACGACCAACTTAGAGTTTTAGAAGAGTGAGTTTCATTTTACGCGCTGATTAAAAACTTCAATACTATTTACAGGATATGACGTTGAAAGGGTTCTTGCGTTGGTAGCCTATTGCAGCCCAGTAAGAAAATGTTCCCTTCACAAAGGCACGCGGCCAGTACACAAGGGTTATTTGCATGAGTGCGTGTTAGAATACTGGAGTCTAGCCTGCACGTAAACTTTGCAACCAAAACCCAATAGTTAGTGGATTTCTTTCCATCGCTTTCCTTTTATTTCGTACACATTAGGGACTAGTAACATATTTATGTGTCTAACAATTCCACGGTATTACTGACCGGTTCTAGGCAATGTTAATATTCATGTACGGCGGAAGGATACTTAGTGAAGAGAAATAAAACTACTATGGAGGGTCTTTAAAACTTCCTCACTAATGATAACCCAGTCGTTGTTACAACGACAATTCAATGGACGATTTGGAATTTTAAGCAACACGAGAAATATAAAATCGACAACAGCGCATCGGAATGTCGCAAAAATGTAACTGCATCAACGACACTAGTCAGTGAAAAAAACGGCAGCGTGGAGAAAAGTAGCTGCATAAAACAAGCCACGCACTATTTTTGTTGTCAGCGATGCAAACATATTGAACGCATAGATAAAGTGCCACCGTATAACCAAATGGGCTTCGAAAGAAAATGAAGATGCTAATTTGATAAAAACTGCTTCTGGAAAAATGAATGGTATCCTCAAAGATTCGTCACTAGCCCAGTTCAGCCGTAATTACGTGATTGGAGGTATTTAATTCCATGCACACCCTCGGGACGAATTCGCAACGCAAAAATCGATTTTCACCGCAACGGTGAATTATCTGCCTGTAATTCCACTTCCGGCGAGCACGCACGTCGCTTTCAACTGCCGTGCAATTATTCGCGTTCGGAAAAAAAAAGTGGCGAAACAATTAGCGTGCACGAAATGATTACAGGTTACTTGAAGCCTACCTACAAATTCCAGTGCGCCACGGGGCGTCGAGGAACACCGGCCACTGTTACCCCACGCGATAATGAAGTCAAGTGAGCATCGATCCGCTGTGATGGACAGTTTTATGCCACCGACGTCCGAGCAGCGTTCCTCTCTTTATGCGCCAGCAGTCAGCCAGCACAGAGAGAGGTAGAGAGAGGCAGAGAGAGAGACCACTATGTGTCGGTGGCTAGCTGGGGAAAAGAGAATCGAGGGGGATGAGGGAAAGTAGAAAAGGCGGGGTCAACTAACAAGCAGAAGGCCACTGTGATGTATGTCTATCACAATAAGCCTTTGTTGTTGGAAACCCTACGGCAGCGCACTCTCGTGTAGCGGCGCTGAACAACGTCCCGGGACGTTGTAGGCGGGACAAATCCCGTTCCTCGCTGGAGGACGTTTTCTATATTATCTGGGTATTTCATATCTTCACAAGATGTGATATCAAAATAATTCAACAAACTGTACTAAAATAGTAGTTCCCTATGCATTTATTTTCAGCTTTACGGTAAATTATAATTGCACTCAAACAAGAAAAAGAAAAATACATATTATACGAGGTTGTTAACACCAAGATCATGTTCTAATAGCAGATTTAGTAAACTAAACTGTCAAGTGAACGATTTATTAATCAAGTATGTCTTTACGATTATGTATAAAAAAACTTGAAAAATGAATTTACTGTATATACCCATCACCGCCAAATGACCACCGTAAACTTACAGACATACGGGGATCGCGGTGGTGTAGCACTTAGACTGTTCGTCTCCCATCTACAGTTCGATTCTCGGCGCCGCTACCGGATTTTCGCATGTGGGAATCGTGCCGGACGATGCCGCTGGTCGGGGGTATTCTCGGGGTTTTCCGGTTTCTTCCGTCCCTTCATTCCGGCGCTGCTCCATACTCACCTCGCTTCATCCTCATCGGCTCTCAAGACCTAGATGTTATGAGCCGCCCAAATATCTTCACTCACAGACATACATTTAACTTATTTTGAAATAAATAACTCTGTTTACTGATTTAGGTAAACAAATTATTTTAAATCACAAGACATAGCATAAACGTAATCAGTTTAATTGTAATATTTCATTTCTCGATTAATGTCAGTGCAATAATTACAATTTTTGAATATAGTAACATTAGACACCTTTTATGGATTGATTAAAAAACGTTTCCAGAACTGAGTCCTGAAAGTTACACTTCAGTATAAGTACTGACATATATCTGCGTTAGATGCGAGAAATGCGACTGCATAAAGTATCTGACATGCAACAAGAGGTTTTAAAATTACAAAATAACAAACTGGCACGAAACATGGCCATAAAAAAAGTACAAGTTTCTGTGATGGAAAAATATTTGTCCTGCCTCCTAAACTTGGTCAAAGTACCAAAGAAGTGTCGAGAGACAGGTATTACAGAATAGGACTAGCGTTTTTGTGTATACTCTCAACTTCTGAAGTATATCCAAAACCTGCGGGTTGATTTTAATTCGTTTTTGTTCATGTAGTACGTAGACCACTGAACTACCCCAGAATGAACGAAGCCATTACAAAATTTATCCGCGTTTCGAGAGATAGTTTAATGGCTCGTGACAAGAGAGCTCTGAATCACTTCCGTTTGCTCGCCATGCCAGTATGCAGACGGGCATGTCAAAGTCGCAAGCCAGCACAGTGGTGTTTAGAGAGGGGAAGAACAATGTCTCTTACTCTTTCAAAAAAAAAAAGCGTTGTTTTGTGTAAGAGTGTGTGCGCATCTACGACGCCGTGTTTACTACGCTTGCACGTTCTCGCCATCATTTTTCAATATTGTATTCATAATTAACAGGGCCTCCTAAACCAACCCAGGATACTGACTGAACACATGTTAGTAGGCAAATTGTGTTTATGCTGCTGTAATTCCTGACAAATATACGAGGCACAGGGCGCTACTCACAAACTCGTACAGCAAGTAGTACTTTTTTGAGTTTAGTTCCCATTATTTTAGTTTGTATTGAATCGCCAGTAGCTTCGAACTGAAAACTTAGTGCCTATAATTTACTTGCTTAACTTGTTGGTAAATACGGCAAATGAGTGAGCCAACAGATTCACGTGCTTTGGTGGGTTATTCTTTCTAAGAAAAGAAAGCAATCATTACTTGGTGTTAATGATAGAGGATTAAATTTGTAAAAACGTGTCTTGTGTGCGAAAACTTTTCAAAACTGCACAACAAGAAAAGATTGTCTGTAATACAGAACCTGGACAATGTCAAGTTACTCTTTGTGTACTTTGTGTTTCATACATAGTTAGGTTAGTATTTTAACATTACATCGTTTGGAAGCTGTAAGAAGACTGCTAAAAGTTTTAGTTATCTTTGTTAAATTTTTTTTGTGTTGCTAATTTTGCGGGAATTTTGACATGGAATATTCTGAGTCTCAGCGTGTGATTTTCATCTTCTTGCAGGTCTTTCAAAATGCTCAGTTCACCGTGAAGTCTGTGACGTGCTACATATATGCTGTGAGGCGGTAGCCGTGAATGTTGAACAAGGACCACGAAGGCACGCGAAGGTTGCCCGCGGGCGCCAAACTGCGATGCATGCGAATGCGGTATTAATCGCGTTTTGTTGAGCTCATGAGTTATGTAGACAGGGAGGGAGGCGTAGCTGACGGGATGAAGTGGGGAGGGAAGAGGCAGTTTTCGGAGGCAGCGACGCGGCGGCACTCCATTACCAACTTCCCCGGCAGACACACAGCGCTCCACAAGCTCCCCCCGGTGGCTCCGCTAACTACGCGCAGACGTGACAGGCTTTTGAATGGAGGTGGCGCTGTCGAGATGCCTTCCTTTCCCGCGACATCGTTCAGAACATGCTGGGCGGGGGTGGCAAGTGACGTCACACTAGAGATGACGCAGACTGCATCGTCGTCTTGTGCGAATGTCATCAACATTGGTTCGGGATTGCCCACAGCGCTGTTAAAATCATGTTTGAAATTGTTACATAGGTATTTGTTTACAATTGTTTTCTTTTTTTCTTAAAAGACGCATGCTTCTGTAAAAAAAAAAAAGGCACTGTGCTTAGCTTAATTACATCGTCAAACCAAGTATAGTAATATTTGAAAGATTTTATTTCAAAGCCCATTTACTACATGAGAAAATTAATGTTGACACCTCCGAACTGTTTTCGCCTACGGTAAGGCAAATAGTGTGAGTGAACTGAACAAAATAGCAGAGAGGCCCTAGTAAACGGCACAGAGTGAATAATTTTCGCGTCCCCACAATGAATGGCTTTCTCGCCTCTTTCTAACCTAACTTCGTATTCCACAACCATATTTAAGCATATTATACTGAAAAGCATACATTTTCTATCAAATAAGCTTATTTCTGTGAACAAATATAATAGTTTACATGAGCACACACACGTCTTTATAGTGTTTGTTATACTTACATTACTGTAAATAACAGATTCCCGCCAACAACACTGACTGCTCTGTTCTGATCAATCGTCACCTCACAAGTTTCACTTAAGACATCAAATATAACTATTTATTTTACCGCTTAAGGAAATCCCAACAACGCACACGACCTGCTAAGTTCCATTGGAAACCAAAACATATAACACACATTCGTTTCTTCTGCACACGTCTTAACGCATAATTTAAAGCTTATTTTTTTCAAATGTAAACCCAGCTTAAGCCGTTAGCACAACGTTCACGACAATATATTATTTAAACTTTTAATACACACTCTTTTGACCGAAACAAAAGTGGTTCTTTAAAATGCATGCGCTAAGAAAAATTTCTTTGACGTTAATTTTCCCATTTACGCTCCGCTGCTGCCAATGGTTAGGGACAAACATAACTTCACTCCCAGTGTGATGGCTAGGGTGGGAGGATTTACGTATGAGCATACCAGAATTATAAAAATCGACAAATGTGATAAGAGTTTGGCAACTAAAATTTTTCGCCACTATGCAAGCGCTAGTATCGCATGTAAACTAGGTTTTTTTTTCTATTTTCTACATTAAAAAAATAACAAAATCTAAATAATCTTAAATAAAACATAAAATAACTACTTAACTAAGTGAAATATGTCTCTTTTATTGTTCGCCTAGCTTAGAATGTTAATCAAAAGTGACATTTTGGAACACTAGCGCTTATCTGGAGGCGGAAATTTTTAACATGCCTAACTCTCCCGTAAGAAAACTCGTTCGGTTCTTACCATGAGTAGAATTAACCTTAGTTACGGTTATCGTTTGGGGTTATGGACAGTATTTACGTTCACGTGTTAACCTCCTTGTTACATTATCTATGATATCGATTCTGTATGTTTATGTGCATGTGTTTACCTTCCACGTGAAGATGTCACTAATGAAACCTGAATACCGTTTACAAGATAAGGTAAGTGTACTCTAAATATGGTTTTATTTATTGTACGTACGTCACGGAAAATAGGACGATCCTTCGCAAAGTAGAAGACATACATCCGCGACTTCTAGCGTTCCATCGAAAGGGAAAAACACACAGGTGTGCAACAAAACATTTAGGGAAATATGTAACATTTATAAAAATACGAATGAAAACCCGTTGACACGTCTGAAAAAAGGGTATGTGGTATTCAAAGATCGTCGTGGAAAGAATCCTGCTTCACGAAGAAAAAATAAACATACACGTGATGATAAATGTCTCATAAAAAACCACATGTTTTCGTTTCCAAGTGAAGAGAGCCATTATTTTCGCTACAAGTCCTAAAATGAATACTTAAGCCCCAACTTAAATATGCATCGAATGCATATTGCATTCAAAAAAAAAATCCGAATTCAGGTATAGATGAAAGTTTCTATGACAGGATATTCAAACAGGAATTTCCCTAATTAAGTTNACCACATGTTTTCGTTTCCAAGTGAAGAGAGCCATTATTTTCGCTACAAGTCCTAAAATGAATACTTAAGCCCCAACTTAAATATGCATCGAATGCATATTGCATTCAAAAAAAAATCCGAATTCAGGTATAGATGAAAGTTTCTATGACAGGATATTCAAACAGGAATTTCCCTAATTAAGTTATAAAAGTCCAAGGACGGATACCTGCCGAACCTGCAACAAGTTAACAGCAGAAATAAAGTCTGCAGTTGGAATAGCAAGATTCCCCTTAATTGCTAGTCGAGAACTACCCCAAAGAATGGCAGAAAAACAGATTGCAACTTCTTTTTTCCTTGATTCTGCAGCGTTAATATCCTTCAAATTCAGTGTCAACTTTTACCATTGAGATGCAAAAAGTTATGTTCACCCCTGCTTTGACACATAATGATATGTTTTATTTGAGACGACTGTTCAGCTACAACATTTGTATACACGTGTATGAGGCAACAAGGCATTGGAGGAAGAGGAGGAAGCGACGTTTTATCCTGTTTGCTCGAACTGCTCACCTCGCAGTTCACACCAAACAAACATCTGGAAATTTGGTGTGACAACTGTGCAGGGCAGAACAACAACAACAGAATAGTTTCGATTGCTCTCGTTTTTCTTGTAGTGAAGGGTTACTTTGAAACTATAGGTTTGAAGTTTTTGGTGTCAGGACGCACTTACATGCCTTGCAATCGCGATTTCGGTGTGTGTGAACAAAAGAAGGTTTGTAAGTGTATGGTGCCACAATACATTCAGAATATGGAACAAACAACAAGACTGCAAAATGCGTATGTTGTAGTTCCTATGGAGGGACCCGATTTTTTTGAGGATGGACATGCACGTGACTGTTTCATCAACACAATTTCATTGCAGATCTCATCCAAATCCTGGATACAAGTGTCCGAGGCGAGATGTTGGGATGCAACAAAAAGCCCTGTCACTCAATGAAGGACAAATGAAGGCTCTACTGATGATACTGCCATACATGGACCAAAAGTACCACACATTTGATCAAGTCATTTGTAAATAATACAATATAAGCCAGCGGTTTTGTTTCTATTCATTCTGATGTGTTTACATGTTAAGAATATAATGAATAACATTTACCACCTTATAAAATGTTTTCCATGTGTGTATTTGTACTCTTCGGTGGTTTTCTGCTTATCCTGAAAAATTTCGTTAATGGCACTTGCCTCCTCTTCATTGTCAAAACCTCAATTGTTCCGACATTTGACACATCTGTATTGTGAAGCACACCATTCTAGAGTGTCTACATGTGTGTGTGTGTGGATGTGTGTGTATATATATATATATATATAGTATTTTTCGCTGTTGTTTACTTTTCGGGGTAAGGTCAATTTTACTCAGGTTCGGAAAAAAAAACTAGTTTTCTTATGGGAGAGATTGGCATGGGTAAATTTTCGGCTGCTAGGTGCGCTGTGTTCCAAAGAGGTCACTTTTAAATAAAATGTTAATCTACGTGAATGATAAAAGAGAAATATTTTACTTGGTTATAAAGTTATGTTATATTTGAGTTATGTATATTGCAATTACCCTGCTGTTTTTAACGTATAATATGGAGAAAAATCTGGTACACTTGCGACACTAGCGCTAACCTAGCGGCGAAAATGTTTGTTTGCCAAACTTTTATAATAAATTTTCCCAACTTGAGTAGAAGTAACCTTAGTTCGGAGTTAGAGTTTGTATACCACGTGAAATGCGTAATTCCAAACAAAAATGAGTTCGTCTCGTTGGCCGCAACTGTTAAATATCTTTGAGCAGCTTAGCTGCGAGGCTACGGTTACTAGTAAAACGAATTTAAAAATTGT
The DNA here is from genome assembly GCA_002778355.1 of Clitarchus hookeri. Taxonomy (NCBI): domain Eukaryota; kingdom Metazoa; phylum Arthropoda; class Insecta; order Phasmatodea; family Phasmatidae; genus Clitarchus; species Clitarchus hookeri. The sequence goes on from NQII01001225.1 coordinate 107,087, forward strand.
GTTTACCAAAGGAAAAAAAAGTGTCGGAATCCATTTATTCTAATTCTAATCTACAATAAACCGTCAGCTTGAATCTGAAACTGTTATAGATATTGCAACAAAGAAACAACACAATTGTCTTTTCCATTTCGTAGAAGATGGAAATCGAGATAGTAAGGAACTGTCTCGATATTTATCTAGTTCTGGATTGGATTTTAAATGCCTGTCCTCTATTTGGAGAACTTTATTTACTGAACATAACACCGCCATTTCATTTTAGTGGCACGTTGAACGCTTTTTAAGTGTAGTTGGGGGCATTTAGTCTCGGAGGAGGGACAGAAAAATGCGGTACCGGGACCGCGGTAGTGTAGTGGTTAGACTGAGTTGAGAGTTTTAGGCGGCTCTTAACAACGAGGCCTTAAAAATAAGGTGAGAATGGAGCAGCGCCGGATCGCTAGGGTGGGGGAAATAGGAGATCCCGGAGAAAATCCGCTGACCAGCGGCATCGTCCGGCACGATTCCCACTTGCGTAAATCCGGGTGTGACCTGGCCGGGGATTGAACCCGGTTGGCATTTGTGTGAGGCGAGCGGCTAACCGCTTGGCCACCGCGGCTCCCGTGGTTGGACTGCTCGCCTCCCACGAAGGCGAACCGGGTTCGATTCCCGGCGGTGTAGTCCCCGGCTTCGCATGTGGGAATCGTGCTGGGCGATGCTGCCGCTGGTCGGCGGATTTTCTCGGTATCTCCCGTCCCCCACTCTTTTGCATTCCAGTGATGCTCCATACTCACTTCGCTTCACCCTAATTGGCTCTCAAAACCTTGATGTTAAGAGCCGCCCACATCTCTTCACTCACTCACTAGTGCGGTACCGGCCAAGTTGAAAGGGTGCGGTTTATTACATGTTAAATAATTTTAGGCGCAATTTCAGCATCAAAGAAAAAGCATTTTGTGCCGCTTTTCCCAGGCCACATTGCTACAAAAAGGTTTTCGTGAAAAATTTTAACGTCCTGGAAATTGCCAGTAAATAAATATTTATAGACACAAAACAACACAAAAAAAAAACTCATACATTTGCTCGTAACTGTTCTCTTGTAGCATGGTTCTCCTCTTTGAAGGACACAAAATGTTTATTTGAAGGAAAAAAAATTTATTAACATTTCGAAAAACAGGTTTTATGAAATTTTAAACAGAACGTGAACGAATGAATTGTCGTGTGTATATTTAATGTTATTAAAAGTCACATATTTCTTCAGGGCAAATACGATACAATTTTTAAAAAATCTACCGTTTGTTTAGCTAATAATTTTTTTCTATTTTTTATTCTGCGCTTTTTACTTTTATTCGGTTTGTTAAAATTACAACAGAATCGGTAAATTTAATTAAAAACAGGCCTACATATTTCCATTAAATGAAATGAATTTCAAATTTTTAACTTAAATTTTCTCAACTTTATAGAGTAACTTAACCAACCTAAGCGAGTTTATTTAGACACTAACTTTTAACTTTTAACTACTAGAAAGTTCCCGGTACTAAATCAACTTTACAGCAACAAATTAACTGTAACTAGTAATTTTTAAATAGGCCAAAAAAGAGACAATGACACGGCCCCACTAATTCCCATCGCGCCTCACATGGTGTGCTTAGATGTTAAGTTTTACCCTGCGCACAATTAGAATTGTTTCACAAATTAAGATTATTTATGGGAGAACAGCAGCCCGTGCACTCTTTCGTGAGGTGGTTCGAAGGATTACTAACAGTGGGACAAACGTTTGTGTTGCACATCTTGCGAAATCTTGACAGTACGCTGCTAGTACTCTTAACTGTACGCCATTAAAACGTGGTACAAACTCTAAACATTTCACTTTTTACAGTTTGTACTACGTCAAATGTGATTTGATTGTTTTATTTAGCCTGCTGGTAACACACAACACATGTGCTGGGACTTTTCAATTAGTACAATACAAGTTACAGCAGTGCTGCACATATATACAGAGCAATGTCATGTATTTTCTACGTGTTAATGTATTAAAAATTAAAATTCAAAATAACACATGTATAACCAAGTTAATGAATACAAACAGCAATAAAATTACTTCTGATATCAGGTATTCACAACATGATCATAACATAGCATAAATAAAACTATTTACAATAAATAGATTATAATAACAAATAATCATCAAAACTCTAGAGAGTTATTAACAATAAAACCTTTTAAATGTGTTTTAAAGATTGATAACTTAATAGTTTTAAGGATTTCTTGCAGGTATGAAGGTGGTTTGTTAATTAATTTGCTGTCTGCGACAAATTGACTGACCTTATATTTATTAGTTGTATAAGGACAGGATGGAAATAGAAATACGAGCTAACGAAAAACTATGTTAAAAATCAGTACTTTGCTGAAGTTGACTAGTTGTACTTCAGTATTTGGTCAAATACTGTCACGCACTGTGGAATGCACGAAATGACTTCTCGATATCTCTTCTACGACAGAGAGTCGACTACGGGCCGCGACACTCGTGTTCCAGGCCCCTGGCTGTCGAGCGCGGAAGGAAGGCGAACTACCGGTAAACGGCACAATGAGAAGCGTTTTGACGGCCGCCACAGGTTCGCTCCCCAAGCGCACAGCTTGTCGGGCTACGGCTAGCAACTTGTCTGCACGTCCACGGAACTGGAACGAAGCTGGACAAAAGCGGGCGCACAGGCTCTCAAGACCTCTATGTTGAGAGCCGCCCAGATCTCTTCAATTCACTCTCAACCTGGCGCACCCAGGGCTGTCCAAAGACGTCGGGAGCCCTATAACGAGATGAGAAGACGACTCGGGGGAAACTCGGGTCAGCAGGAAGCTTCGTGCACGTTCGCGGCACAGCGCCCGACTGCACAGCAATACGTGTCATGCGGCCCTTTAAACTTACGTCCTGCCCGCCCCTACTGGTCCACCTGGAGAGGGTTAAATAAATATAGTCTCGCAAACAGCAAACTACAGGAGGAACGATTTGTTTTCCACAAAAACAACTTCTTTAAGAGTGTTTTTTTTTTTAAGTTGGGTACCAAATAAAACGCATTATCTGTTTCTTATTTCGCACACCGCGAGAAATATGGTCACATCTGTAAAATGTTTGACTTAAAAATTTTTAGTAAGTAGAAAATATTATCTCTGAATAATAACATGTTACAAATTCACCCACTAGATTGCAATTGTGTCAACAATACAACGTGAGCGGGTATTTCGCTCGAGTAGAAAACTTTAAACTATATATCTCTCCCCCTCTGTCTGTCTCTCTCTGTCAGTCTCTGCCTGTCTCTCTCTTTCCTGAGAACATTTGTGCCACGTGCGGTGTTTCCAGAACCTTCTTCAATCTTTAAATATTAGAAGTCATAATTTTTAGGAAATGAAATATTTTATTCCTAGGTTCAGTTATTACATCAAAATGACAATATTAATGTTTCGGAGCACACACAAAAATTAACAAAAAATAAAACGGTAAAAGATTAAGAGTATTGTGTTAATTAATTTTAATATGTGCTTAACAAAAATGCATTATACAAAGCTGTAACGACAGCTACTAAAATGCACTTAAATTAAAAATTATATACCAGTGAACAATAATGTCCTGTATTGACTGACGACACTTTTTCCAGTGTCAATGATTTCATCTCTTTGTTCTGAGAACAGTAAAACCGTGCGTTTTACAAGTGATCCGAAGGAGATTATGAAATTATGTTTTCCTTATTAGTCTGAAATTACTTGTAGTGTCTACAACTTGAGCATCTTCGGCCCGTATAATATAAACGTATTTTTGCTATCAGTTATACTTAAATTCGTTCCTATATCAAATGGACTTTCCTCCGCGGCGTATTTGGCGACAAAACAGATCCATATAAAAACTACCCAGCGAAAGGAGAACGCATTAAAAAAATTAACATTGTTACATGGACGCCTGAGGGGCGTATCTGAGTTCGTGAGATGGAGGTCATAATAAAAATAAAAGAACTAAATTTGATTTTTAATTTATTCACACAGATAATATTAACAGCACTAAATTATCTGTCTCCACTATTACTCATTTTATTGCACAGTGAGCGCAATATTTAATGTCTATTTCAACTCTAATTAACGTCCTTCTTTATGTCTTGCAATTTTTGAAACGCTGTTAGCTGTGGAGTTTCCCACATTAATTGTCTGTTATTTTTTGTGTGTTCTGTAAGAGTTTGTGCAATTTCTAAGTAGTTCTAAGTAGAAACTATGTCTTGGGTGGTGGCATTTCTGAAATAGATTGTGTTTTCCCTGGATCAGGAAATAAGCCTTTTGGGTTTAGTTTAACTGTAACTTTCTCATTCTTTGAAAACTTTTTCAAGATTTTTAATGTGCTCCTCAAAAGTGTCGCCTAACACAAAAATATCGTCTGCACAGGAAACTGCGGTGTTCCAACGTAGGTCACCTACAAGGATGCCTACAAAATTTAGAAAAAAATACTGGAATATTCCTATTTGGTCTATGCTGAAGGCGCATGTCTTTCTTTTTGATCGCAATCGCAAGGAATCCGCTGAACAAACCAAGGTTGGTAATATATTTTGTGTTGTGAATGACTTGAAGTATATCGTCTGCTCGGGGTAGTGCGTAGTTTTGCTGCGTAATCTATACGCTCAAATCACGAAAATCACTATGAAAACAAATACTGCCAACTTTCTTTGTACAGCAAGACAAGGAGCTGCATATTGATTTGTGGAAGGCTCGATTAATTTTACGTCAAACATTTGTCAAATTTGTTCTTTTATAGCCTCACGTCTTTTTGGACCAAGTGTATACGGTTTGCGATTGTTTGGTTTATCTGTAGTAAGTTCAATGTTTATTTATATGTTTCCGTTTCTGTGAAATCTGTTAATTTATATGCAAATCTATCCTCGTATTGTTTCAGTAGCTTTTGAATTTGTAATTTATATTCTGGTGGTAAAGCTGGATTAATACTTTTTCATTGGTAAATCTTGTTATTCTGTTTCAAAACTTAGTAGTTTCTGAATTATATGAAGTGTTAAATAATTGTGTAGGGGGTCTAATTCTTGTATAAGGGGTACAGTGATAATTTCATAGTGTTTATAACTAAGGGTGGCTATGTTGTCATGCTGATGACGAATGAAATCGCACCCTAATATAATGTCAGTTTGTAAATTTTCTGTCACTAGGATGTCGTGATTGAGTGTGTATCCTGAAATTTGAAATGTCATTGATGTGTAAAATT
>NQII01001225.1:112322-133881 GCA_002778355.1 Clitarchus hookeri
GGGGGGTGGTAAAATCCTTATGTTGCTGTTATAAGATTTATATTGTGTTGTATAGGTTTCAGTTTCTGCTCGTGTACTATTGTTTACGCTATGCATGATTTACTGCATCTTGTATCTAAAAGTGCAAGAAATTGTTGTTTATTGCTCTGAATAGCGATTTTAAGTGTGAGTGCCATAATATTGATGCTATCTACATTTTGTTCGGCAAAGGACTTTTTACTGGTCTGTTTAAGTTTGCATTTTTTATTTTGTTTGTTTTCTATTGTGATTCGTGTGTCTGATTTCATGTCGCTAAAGTTTTCCATTTCTGTTGCATCCCTTCTTTTGAAGTTTTGTGTCGCATGTTTCATTTTAAATTGTTTGAAGGGTTCTGATATATCAGTATGCCATGTAATNTTCTTTTGAAGTTTTGTGTCGCATGTTTCATTTTAAATTGTTTGAAGGGTTCTGATATATCAGTATGCCATGTAATGTTTCTATTGGGAAACATGAGACAGTTTTTGGCATGATGGCCCTCATAGAAACACAGTGCACATGTGATTGCAAATTGGGATTTGCTAGGATGCAAATTTAATTTATTTTGCGGTCTTATCTTTGTTGTGTAGTAAAACATTACAGTTTTTTATAAAGTGGTTTTCCTTTTGTACTCCTTGTAGTTGNTTCTTTTGAAGTTTTGTGTCGCATGTTTCATTTTAAATTGTTTGAAGGGTTCTGATATATCAGTATGCCATGTAACGTTTCTATTGGGAAACATGAGACAGTTTTTGGCATGATGGCCCTCATAGAAACACAGTGCACATGTGATTGCAAATTGGGATTTGCTAGGATGCAAATTTAATTTATTTTACNGATTGCAAATTGGGATTTGCTAGGATGCAAATTTAATTTATTTTACGGTCTTATCTTTGTTGTGTAGTAAAACATTACAGTTTTTTATAAAGTGGTTTTCCTTTTGTACTCCTTGTAGTTGAAGATTTTGTTGTTTTGTTGTTCCTCTTCAACTATTCGTCATGTCAGTTGTCCTATTTTGACTATTTTTATTTTGCCACCTATTTACATGCTCTCTTGTGTAGTATATTTTGTGTTTTATATTATAGTTGTGGCAAACAGATTTGTTTCTTGTAGTATACAAGTTGATTTTTTTAACTATAGGAGAACTTTCTTGTGCATATACAATTGAGTATGTGTTCTGATTGGGCCTACAGTTTCTGGCCACTCTTTCTGCATACGTATTTCAAACTTGCATTGTCTGGATGTTTGAGAGGTTTCTACACTCTATAAAACAAGTTTTTTGAATATGCTGAGTTTTTTAATTGTGAGTGGTTGGGAGGTGAATATTGAGGATATGGTGTTGTTCCATGNGCATACGTATTTCAAACTTGCATTGTCTGGATGTTTGAGAGGTTTCTACACTCTATAAAACAAGTTTTTTGAATATACTGAGTTTTTTAATTGTGAGTGGTTGGGAGGTGAATATTGAGGATATGGTGTTCCATGTACTTGTGTCATATAAGAGTTGTGAAATGGAAATGGCGGTACATCAAATAAGGATGGTATGTTCCTTTCTGCGTTGTATTTACTGGCCTAACACATTGTCTTTGCTGTCTCATGTAACAGTTGTTATAGCCTAGTTGATAAGGGCAATGGTGGCATGTCTTCTGAGAGTAAAAAAGGTGTTTTGGTAGTGAGTAGTTTCTTTGAACTTTACGCTTATTTTCGTGGTGATGTTGAAACACGTTTTTATTGCTCTGTGGTTTTGTGTTGTCTGACTTTTTGTTTCTTTCCGTGTCTGTTGATTTCCTCCTTAATTGCTTGCATATCTTTATGTATATCAGGGGAGATGGTTGTTGCATTGTTTTCTTTACTGTTTGCATTTCAAAAGTACTTATTTAATATGTTTGATATTGTTTTGCATGGCTACTAGTGATGGGTTATTCCCACAACAGATGGCAAGAGAGAATTTCACAATCTGAACTAAATATAATATTTCTTGAACGTGTAATACTGCCGATTCGCCCGGCTAATGTCTTTTTGAGTAGAGCTGTTTCTTGTACTGTACTCTATTTGCGTCTTTTGCAAAAACTTGTGTTAGCTGCTGCGCAATATAATTACACGTAATTTGTTTAGAGCTGTTGCAATTATGTTGTGATATACTCTTTTTACTGGTCCCTGTAAGTGCAACTGTAACCTCTTAAATTTACTAGTTTCATCCCAATCATTAATTTCACTACACTTTTCAAAATTTTCAAAAAATTCCATTACATCCTGCTCTGAACTCCCATGAAATATTTCTATATTTACTGGCTGTTGCAACACAACATGAACGGGTCTTGTAGTTGCCAATATTTCCGTATTGTTTTTGCGGTTATGTTGTGTAGGATTTTCACTAGAGTGTAATTCTGTTTGTGTACTTTCTTCTGAAATAATAATATATATAGATTCTGATAAGTGTTACTAATTCTCTGAGAGCGAAGTTCTAGATATCCATTTTCGTCTCTGTGTACCGTAGGCTGAAATGTTGACATAGACAGTAAATATAAATACCCTCTGGTTGAAGGCCTGTTATTGTGTGTACTTTGGGCGAGTTCTTCATGAACGGTGCTCTGGTTATGTAGCTGTAAAGATAACCGAGTGCTTTGTTTGCGCTGTGCGTGTCCCGGACTGGCACATACTGTAGAAGGTCAATGAAGTTTTTCAATTTTCCAGTTAAATTGTGTCCTCCCTCCATTGAACTGAGACATTTACAGATTTATTTAATTATTTTAAACAATTTTTAAGCGTGTACTGTCTACTTATAATGCATGTATGAGTTATAGGTGGGGCAGAGTGCTTGACTATAACACTTATAACACGAAAGCACTGCTGATTACAGCTAAACCCTCTAAAACTACTACTTAAAAATACGAAAAGCAGCAATGATGTGGATTTTGAGAGCACAGACTTAGTGAAGGTATTACGGCTCAAAATGGCAAGCGGTACGGGTGGGTGGGGAATTTATTTAGAAGGGGGGGGGGGATGAAGTAGGTGTATGGCAGAGTACTGATGCAAGGCGAGAGGAACCAAGCCTCCACCAATGTTATACTTCCTTAAAGCGAGTATAGTCCATTCTGTTCACTAAGGGAAGTCGAGGGACAATGAATTAAGAAAAACAAATTAATTCAGGAGGATTTTTACTCATTCAACTAACAATAATTACAGCGGGATGTGGTGAGTGGGGTTAGGGATCGAGGTAGGTATGAAGGACAATCCTACTTATCCTACTAATATTAAAAATGCGAAAGTCTGTGTGTGCATGTATGTATGTTTGTTACCACTCAGCTCCATAACGGCTGAACAGATTTTGATGAAATTTGCTATGGAGGTACTTTAGGTTCTGGAATAGGACATATGATACTTTTTATACGGGTCCTGTGGAGTAACAACAAAACGTAATTCTGCAACGGCTGGGAACGTGTCCGAAATATTTTTGTCCTCTGGTGTCAGAGTTTATCAGGCCTCCCAAGGACCTCTTAAATGGCTTAACGACTGCTATCAATCGATAACAACCGGGACCGAATATTTTACGTGCCCTCCGAAGCCCGGAATCGCTCAGATGTTATGCCACTAAACGGTCACCCATCCAAATGTGTGCCACTGGGAACGTTGGTTAACTTTGGTGATCGATTACAATCCCTCAGCCAAGCGAAAAAAATAGTACCTAGGTACACTTATTTCTAAAGCCACAACTTTATGAAACTCACGTTTTGAATTTCATACATCAACACCGGAAAGCGGAAATGTGGTACCTATGCGATAGTTGCACAGATACAACACTCCAAAAACAATACCCTACTTCTTGGCCATCGGGTAAAAAATCTTTCCTTCCTTTTGAGTTGCCGTAATTAGTTAAAAACCTAAGCGAAAATAGTATAATTTTATAATTCTGTTTTCACATAAATGAATTGTCTTTTCCCAATATATTTATTAGTGTATCACTGTAAAACTCAATTGCTCCCGGGCGAAGCCGGGCCGGTTCGCTAGTCTGTTATACTGTGTACCATATAAGAAGGCCACATTCTTGACAGTTGACAATCGCCGTGTCTTTTCGTTTATGTATCCATTCGCCATCAACAGGCGTGTTAAGAATAGGCTTTGACGTGGCGAGTCAGCGCGTCCAGGAGGTGCTGCTACGTGTGGCAATTGGTGAACTGCTTGGGTGGCGCTGCATTCATAAACGGAGCTTGGTGGAGGTGTGTAGGGTCGTTCGTGAACGCGGTACACGAAATATATGTTACTTTAAAAATTATACAGAGCTCACGGGAAAATAAAATTATTTGTATATGCGCGTGAATACGTTATTTTAAACAACAAAACTATAATATGTTTCTGGGTGTAGTTCGGGATATGGATAACAGATGACATGGAAGGGCACATTGCAAATGATGGTGCGCTTTTAACTCACAAGATGGCAGCACCTGGTTTGAGAGTCTGGAAACTTTGGATTTTTTCGTCACATTTGGATACGTATCGTTTTATTGTGCATCTCATTTTGAACACCTATACATTACTATTTTATCACGAAGTTTCGTTTCTAAAACTAAAAACTGCTGTTTTATGACCACGTAAAATAAAATGTATTAATTAATCTACGAACTCTTTCTTATCCGCGTATCTTCTGCTTGTGTGATGTGCTTCGGCACTGCTCTCAGAATAGCCAACGTAATATTAACTTTTGTTCGTTCGTGCATCAGCTGATACAGGATTTTGTAAATGGCAGGTTATTTGTTTTCAATATATTAAGTTGCCACTCACTGACTGTCAGAAAGTGGCCTTCTTATATGAAATGAACTATATAAGAGGACAAGTGTATACGGGGCTCCGGGCTCGCTCTCTCACGCTAGCGTAAGACACACCCCCAATCACCACTCGGAGACCGACGTTCAGGGAGGACCGACGCCGACTGACACACTGGCCCTTAGCAGCCGTGTCCACCACACTTCTCGTTCACGCAGACCTTCTCCGATATCCTTGATTCTTATTGGCTCTCCCTCGTAACCTGGCGGGGTTACAGCCGTTAGATGTTTATCAAATTGCCGCAGCCCCACTGTGTCAGCCAGAACCAGATATTCTAAATACTTTCAGCAAGACCCAGATATTCTAAGTACTTTCAGCCAGACCCAGATATTCTAAATACTTCTGCAGATTACTGCATTTTCAGCCATTGCTTTACAGTCCCCGTTATTTTTTAACAATATTTTAATAACAGTCGTTGGTCACATTCTTGTGTTATCGTAAAAACACATTATGTCTATTTTTTGCCATAATATGTAATGTCTTTCACTCATGCATCCAGTCCAATAGTCCAGCCTGCAGTCGTACTCTTCGCTACTCTCATGTTTACAGCTGCAGATTTTCCTCCCGCTGGTCACTTTTCTCACCGCGTGATTCTCTTCTCGCTAGTCGTCTATTGCTGAAACTCAACCATTCAACATTAGCCGGCTTGGAAGCCAGGCGAGCTTTATATACCCGCTAGCCTTGACCTGGAAGGTTAGTCCCACCCCGATTCATGTTGATAGAAACGGAGTTAGTAATCTACAGCATTCGTCAGATTATAGGCATAGCAGGCACACTTTGAAAATATGCCTTTGTGAAAGGCCGCTGCGTCTCGGGTTGCAAATGATAGCGCGCACGTCAACAAACCATCTAACTACTCTGACCTTCAATTCCACTCATTTATGCAGGACATAGCAGTGAGCACATAATATACACTAAAGAGCCAAAAAAAATTGGTAAAGGCGTGCATATGAAAATAACAGAGGTATGGAACCAATCAGAGTAACGAGATGCGGTCGGCAGCTAGATCGGTTACTGCTGCTACAATGGCAGGTTATCAAGATTTAAGTGAGTTTGAACGTGGTGTTATAGTCGGCGCACGAGAGATGGGACATAGCATCTCCGAGGTAGCGATAAAATTTGGAATTTCGCGTACGACCATTTCACGAGTGTGCCGTGAATATCGGGAATCCGGTAAAACATCAAATCTTCGACATCGCTGCGGCCGGAAAAATATCGTGAAAGAACGGGACAAACGACGACTGGCAATAATCATTAAACGTGACAGACGTGCAACCCTTTCTCAAATTGGCGCAGATTGGATTTGTGGACTGCCCTGAAGGATTAATGGTGTTAATTGCCTCCTGCATACCTTCAGACGTCAGTCGAGTCCATGCCACGTCGTCTTGCGGCACTTCTGCGTGCTCGGGAGGCACTATACGATATTAGGCAGGTGTGCCAGTTTTTTTGGCTCTTCGGTGTATAACCATGCCAAAAAACAGACAGAAAAATAGCACAACAAAGTGCCTTGCTTACAAATAAACTATTAGTATATATCTGCGTATGAACACGTCAGTAGTCAAAAGTCTGGACTAGTTTAATTTGTGGTATAGTAAAAAAAATAATAGACATAATTAAGTTTAATTGTTTCAACAAATAATTTGTTCAATGTCGGATTTTAATGTCACAATAAAATTCTTCATTGATTTCAACTGCAAATTCTTTTGGTTTCACGGACCGAGTTCCACTGTTCACCTTTAAAAATTTAGTACATAATTAATTTTTTGGGTTTGTATATTTATTTATGACTGAGAGAGCTTGACGTCCTATGTAACAGAAAAAGTATAATGCGATAGTCGCGTTTAAAGAGGCAGAGAACAAACGGAAAGACCGGCTGATAGGAACCAGAGGCAGCTATAAATCAAGAAACGTTAGTGACAATTTGTAAGAATGAGATATGGAATTGCCTATGACACTCTTACAATTTCCCAAAAGTCAGTCGCCTAAACCAGGTTCGTTAAGGGATACAGGTCTTAAGTAAATAAAAGAGTTCATTATAATTTCCTAATTTTATTTACAATAACAACAAACTAAATTTTCTCGACCCAAATTCTCACAATGAATTAGTATCACTTGCTGTTTACAATTAATGAATTCAATAAATGCAATTTGCAATAACCTCGAATAAATTAATGTAATAAAATAATTAAAAATCAGTCCCAACATACTGTGTATCAAAACTATTATATTATTTTATAGATTGAATAACCATATTCCGTATTACATGTTCATTCAGTCCCACCTGAGTTTAGTTCAGGTCCTGCCAGTCCGCAATGTTCAAGAGTTCTCCAAGCACCCTCACGCACAGTAGTCTTCACTCGTTGGATATCACGCCCTCTCGTCCATTCACAACACAAACACCTAGTCCGCCATCGCCTCGTAATCTCCCGTCGTCGTCTGTCTTCTTCACCGATGTTTCTAGCCCCACTCGTCTTCGCCTTGATACTGCACTCAGGCAATTGGCTTCCACAGAAAGACTGCCGACAGTCCAGATGTGGCTTGTATTTATAGGATTGTAGGCCATCGCCCAGAAATTTCACTAAATGTCCCGTTGATCCGAGGGTCCTAGTTCTCAGAATATTCTTGTGCAACCTCTAAACTCGTTGACTTCTACAGCAGGGGAGAGGAGGAGGGGCTGTGACGCCAGCCAGGTCGCTGTCAATAATTCCCTCCCCCCGTAGGCAAGCGACGGGGCAGCGACTGGGTCTGTCTGGCGAGATGGGAGGGTCGAGGTGGATCACCCCTCATATAGCCGGACAGTGCATGGAGCTCATGTCTAGCATGAGCGTCAGCGTGTAACACTGGCCCCTCTCCAACATCAGGACTTTCGTACAGCACTAGTAGTTCGATGTAGACAACCTTAGTCTTCGTCTAAGAGCCCTGTTGATAAATCCGGTTGACTACATCATTGATCTGTTTCAGATTCCTGTACCGACCTTCCCAACATTTCTGTAGCTTCGGGCAATATCCTTTCCAGCTCTGAGGGTTGTACAACCACACCAGGTGTCGTCCTTGACATTTCTCTTTATGCATTATCCAGTCATATCGTGTTGTCATTCTGCCATTATTAATTTTAAGGTGCCTCCGGGCAAATCCATGAATATCGACTAACTTTTGACGTAGTTTAATGGTATATTCTGGGGTGACTGCTTCTTCCACTGGACGTCCGAACAGCAGGTCACTAGGGAGGCGGGGTTCCCTCCCAAACAGCTTCCTTGAAAATGTTAGTTACTCTTTTAGACGCGTGGACTGCCGTACGTTATGCCAGGAGAAATAAGGGTACCTTGGAGTCCCAATTTTCCTGGTTGTCTTCTGCAAAGATCGGCAGATACTGTTCCATGGTTCGGTTTAGCCTCTCGACCATCCCATCCGACTGAGGGTGTAATGCTGTGGTACGAGTTTTCTTTATTCCTAAAATCCTTGTTACCTCTTGAAAAAGAATTGCTTCAAAATTTCGCCCTTGATCAGAATGGAGCTCAAGTGGCACTCCAAATCTGGAGAAAACACGCTCTAGTAATGGATCAGTCACAGTGCAGCCTCTTGGTTTGGGACCAGAATGACCTCAGGCCACATTGTGAAATTATATTGTGCTACCAGAAGGTGCCGATTCCCCCTCTCAGTGACTGGCAGTGGTGCAAAAATGCCCACTGCCATCCTCTCAAATGGTGCCCAAACATTGTATTTCTGAAGTTGACCTCATCCCTTAACACTCGGACCCTTCCTTCCTCGTAGTACATGTTTCACACAGACGGCACCAACTCTCAAAATCCTCCCGACAATAAAGCCAATAGAATCTCATTAGAACTCTATCGAGTGTCTTATTTACACCGAAGTGACCAATTGCTGCTGTATTGTGCAGTTCTCTTAGCACTTCTGGGATTCGAACCTCTGGTAGGACCATTATTTAAAACAAGAGAATTCCACTGTGTCCAGTATATCTTGATTGTCATTCCTAGGCTAGACATCTCTTCCCATATTGGTCGATGCCCAGCTTCCTTCCCTTCCACTATTGGAATCAAGGTGGGGTCACTTAGCTGATCATTTCTTATGTCCTTTTCGTCTCATGTTGGTGACCCACCACAAGATACAGGGCCTTGTATTGTTGTCATCCTTGGTGTCCACGATACACTGCCCTTTTCCTCCTGGTGTTCACAATGATGACAGAATGGTTCGCATGGTTCCCTGGATAGTGCACCTGCATTGCTGTGAAGGCGTCCAGATCTGTGATGTATTACAACATATTATTGCAGGTGCTGTATCCACCAGGCTATTTGACCTTCACAGTAATTTAAATTTAGTAGCCAGCATAAAGAGGCATGATCAGTTTTTAGGATGAAGTGTGTGCCATAAAGAAACGGGTCAAAATGTGAAATTGCCTTCACCACTGCCAGAAGTTCCCTGCATATCATACAGTAATTCCTCTCAGACTTGTGTAGCACCTTACTTAAGTATTCCAATGGTCACTCCTTTCCATCCTGAATCTGACACACCACAGCCTCAATACTTATATCACTAGCATCAGTATCCAGAATGAATTCACCCTCTTTACTCGGGAAGCCTAGTACTGTGGGAGATATCAGAATTTCCTTTAGTCTATTAAAAACAATTCCGCAATCTGGGGTCCGATAAAATTTTCTTTCTGCCTCAGTCAAGTAATGCAGAGGCTTGGCGATCGTAGCGAACCCGGGTAAGCACTTAAGCCCAGGAAACTTTGCACATCAGTTTTATCAGTTGGTAGAGGCCAATCTCTATTTCTCTGGTCTTCTCGGGATGTTTCAATCTTGTTGCCGATACAACATGACCCAAGAAATTGATTTTATTTTGGAAAAGGTAGCATTTCTTAGCAACTAATTTCAGATTAGCTGCCACTAGTTTCTGAAACCGAGTCTAGACGTATCAGGTGCTCCTCAAATGATGTTCCTGTGACCACTATGTCGTCTCGGTACACCTGGCAAATATCTAAGGGCAGAACTTTCTCCATCAGTCGTTCGGAGGTGGTAGGGCATAAACTTTAATTGTTAGGTTCCTTTACCTTGGACACAAAAGGCAGTCTTTTCTTTGTCTTCCGGGGGAATTCACACTGTCAATACCAGCTCTTCATGTCTAAAGTAGAAAACCACAGTGAACCTGCTAGGCTATTCAGTGTGTCGTCTATCCTAGGGAGTGGGTAAGAATCTTTCTTGGTCACATTATATTAAGTTGGCGGTAATCAACACAAAATATGTAAGGACCGTTTTTTTCTATCTAGCACAGAAGAAGACAATGCTCTGACTGATGACTATCACATCTACATCCTCCATATCTTTCAGAATATAAACAACCACCTTATATGAAGCTAGCGGTAGTCACCTTCGTGGCTGCTTTATGGGCCTGGCATCCCCTGTGTTGATGTGATGGCATGCAGCAATAGTCATGCCAAGGTCATTGGACTAACAGGAGAAAGCACCTCTATTTCTCTGTATCAATTCTGAAACTGCCATCTCTTGCCACCAGTTGAGGTTATCTTGTTCTTATCAACAGTTACACCAGAGCATCTGGTAGAGGACATTCAGTATTCTATGGAATTGAAACTTCTCGAACATTCGCAAGAACCTGTGAGACCTGTTTGCAAACCCCTATTGTGGCCTCCTCCTCAAGGCGGATAGCACAGCAAGATAAATTAATCATACAAACAGGCAAACTGTCCGATTTTGAAGAATTCAAAGTCCTTGCTACAATGACATATTTTAATACACCACATTTCTGGGCTGGTTCGATTATGCCCAACCACCTGACAATATTTCCCTGGCATCTACCTGGAATAACAATTCCGCTAGAAACAGGGAGCACAGTCGACTGATTACACACAACTGGGCAGCTCATTGGCGATGATAAATCTCGTCATGTTGACACTACCAACTCGGTATTACCAGCCCGTAACACCCCCAGTCGAGTATCGATACAGCACCCCAGCTTATGTAATACATCAAGACCGCCAGTTGCTGTAGTTAAACAGCAGTGATCCATGCTCTTATCGGATGATCGCTGAGAGGAAGGCCCCAGAATGTCCGGTCTTACCAATGTTATAGTTACCCCTGTTTCAACGACCATCTGATAAGAAACATCCTATAGGCTTCCCTCCACCAATGAGGTATCCAAGTCCTGCTTAATTGAATGCACCTGAAAAAACATTGGGTCGATCAACCACCCACCTGTGCCCCTCAAGACCGGTGCTTACAAGTTTCCCGAAGATGTTGCATTCTCACCTACCCCTTGCTGCCTGCTCCCTGGTTGCTGTTGTTGTGGCTTTCAGGTGCCCCCGCAGTCCACACGACCTATATTTCAGCAGTTTGGGTCAGGGACAGCACATTTCCGTAGCACGGACCCTGGAGGCGATGGCCCTCATGGTCGTTTGCAAGTCCTTCAGAGTCCTCTTGATATTCGTTTAGCATCCCTGCCTGCACTGGACGCCGGGGCACTGATGCCTGCCTTGCTGACTCCACCTCTAGTGCTCGGATTAAGTCATCCTGTATGGTGTGAGGCGCAGCCATATGTACGGCTTGCCGCACCTCGTTGTCGCCGATAGCATCGACGAAGAAGCCGTCTGCGATTACATCTCGTGCCTCCTCAGGGCATCCCCCTAGAGCCAGGTGTGACAGCCTCACGATGTCCTGCCCCATTTCTTGGAGTCGTTCCCCTTGTCGCTGGGTGCGGCTTCGCAGTTGAGCTTGGTGGGCGTGTCGCTGGTATCGGTCGCCGAATCGCAGTTCCAAAGCCGATACCAATGTGGAGTACTCCTGTCAATGTCGTTCTGGCAGGGACTGCAGTGTGTTTAGTGCAGGTCGCCTCTGTACAGTCGCCACATAGTACGCCCGCTTCTCTTCCGTCCAGTCATTCAGGGCAGCAACGATCTCGAACTGGTGCAAGCTTTCGCGCCGAGGTGACTGTCCATCGTAGAGGGCGGGCTTTATTGTAATGCCCGGCTGAGGCGTACCCACCCACATTGCAGAATGGCTGGGCATCTGATACGATGGCTGTATTGGAGGCAACCACTAACTTTTCCTCGTTGCCTACATTCGCCAACTCGATGGGTGTCGATCTCAACTCCTCTTCAACCGCTGCATGTCTTCTTCCCTGCTGCTGCAGGAATTACTGCCATTCCTTCTTGAGGACGCTCACTTCCAGTTTTAATTCCTGCTCAACACTGACCATCCTTTCATTCACACTGTCCATTCCCTCGCTGACACTGTCAATTTTCTTGTTCACACAGTCAGTTTTATTGTTCACTAATTCGGTTACGCCTTCTATCTTTCGTTCTACATTTTCGTTCACGCTGTTTATTTTTCTATCCACATTTTCGTTCACACTGTCTTTTTTTCTTCCCACATTTCGTACACACTGTCACTAACACTGTCTGTTTTCTTAAGCTAACTAACATTAATAACTTGACTATTTACAAATATTACAATTTCTCATAAGTCAGTGGGCTAAAACAGGTTCGTTAAGGGATGGAGGTATTAAATAAAAGAGTTAATTATAATTTTCTAATTTTATTTAAAATGACTACAAACTAAATTCTCTCGACCCAAATCCTCACAATAAATTGATATCACTTGCTGTTGACAAGTGATGAATTCAATCAATACAATTGACAATTACCTCAAATAAATGAATGTAATTAAAAATCAGTCCCAATTGTTTATCAAAACCACTCTATTATTTCACAAATTATATGTCCATATTTAACAGATTTAATATTTACAATAAAATCCGTATTGCGTGTTCATTCAGTCCAGCTGTGGCTTGTATTTATAGGGTCGTAGGCCATCACCCAGAGATTTTTCTAAATGCCGCATTGCGCCGAGGGTCCTAGTTCCTAGAATATTCTTGCGCATCCACTAAACTCATCGCCTTCTCCAGCAGGGGGAGGGGCTGTGATGCCAGCCAGGTCGCCGTTGTCAATCATTACCCCTCCCCTCGGCGAGCGACGGGGCACAGAAGCTTGACCGCGCATGGATCTTGTGTTTTTTAGTGCGAGCGTCATAGTGTAACAATACTACAAATATCGCTTTAACTAATGTACACCTACTAAATAAAATGTTAATAAGAGAACGATTTGGGCAACAGTGAATCTCAGACTACATACATGTTATTTTGACAAAATTTGGTTTCCGATTGGCCACACTGGTTGTGTGTACTAAAAACATGCTGATGATATGGAAAAAACCAAACAAGCATTATTTGTGGATACATTACTTGGTTCAAAGGAACGTATGCGGATGATGTTTGGAGTGGAGTGGAGTGGAGTGGAGTGGAGAGATTTGGGCGGCTCTTATTCTGTCTCATGTAACTTGGCAAGATTTTGACAGTTCAACGAAAGTAAGGCCAATGTTCAATTTTCGTTTATGTGTCCTTTCGCCATCAAGTGGTGCGTCAAGTGGAGGCTGCATATTTTATCAACAAGCTGTCAGCTAATCCACTTGCCATTGGACTAAGATGCTAAAGCAATTTTAAGGTATTTTAGACTGACATCTGTCTAAAAAAATTCGTAGGTTAAATATTTGCTACCTCTTTTTTCATTTGTCCGAGACAGCGCATTTGGGTTAACATTTGCGAGACGGTAGTTGTCAAAGTCTTATCACACTTTATACATCATAGATAGTATAACTAAAACTGAAATTAATTCGGGAAACTAAATTGACAACGCACTTTAATTTGACAACAACTCACCAAAGACTATTGCAAAGCAGTAATTCTGCTATTACTGATACTAAACAGTTCGAGTGAGTTAGAAATATGTGGCGTGGAATTACGTAAGAATTGCTTCAAAACTATTCACGCGCGTCTCAACTAACTTCGTTTTATTAATACAACATAGTAACAACATGGAAACAATGAAATTGGTTTGCGGGAGAACAATGTGGCGATTATTGAACGTAGACGAACGATTACCGGCCCGACATAAATTACTAGTAATCAAAATCGTTGTACACGAAATATACAATACTTTAAAAATTATGCAGAGCTCGCGGAAAAATAAAACTATTGGTATATGTTCGTAAATTTGTTATTTTACACAAGAAAGCTTCTTTTTTTTTTTGTGGCTGGTAATGCTTTGGGAAAGAGTGGACAGATGGCGCGCATGGCATGGCAGGGAGAGTTATGAGCCGAGAGCATTACTCAACAGATAGCAGCACGTTGGCCTACCTCTTGATCCTGTCTTTTTAATAGTTGACTTTTCTTCTATTACTGGCTCGAAACGACGCAAATTTGAAATATATTTCGTCAAATTATTAGAAAAAATAATTCAACAATACCATGCAATACTTCTGTATGCTTTTGGAATTAATATCAAGCGTGTATGGAAAGCATGGATGAAGAGTGGGGATATGTGAAAATAACTCCTAAGGTTTGAAGCTGTTTCATTTGGGTACGGATCGTTTTATTGAGCATTTCATTTTGAACACCTATACATTACTACTTCATTACAAAGTTTAGTTTTCAACTCTAACAATCGCGGTTTTGTGACCACGGAAAATAAAATATATTAATTAATGTAGGAACTCTTTCTTACCGCGTATTTTCTGCTTGCCGTCTGGCGTGCGTCGGCAGTGTACTCCTAATAGCCAACGTAATATTAACTTTTGTTCGTTCGTGCATCAGCTGATACAGGATTTTGTAAATTGCACTTTGTTTGTTTCATATACATCAAGTGCCACTCACTGACTGTCATAATCTTGCCAAGTTATCTGAGACGGACAACATCGAGGTCTCGAGAGCAGATTATGGTGAAGTGAGGTATGGAGGAGCGCCAGAATGCAAGGGTGGGGGAAAAGGAAGATCACCGAGAAAATTCACTGACCAGCGGCATCGTCCGGCACGATTCCCACATACGAAAATCCGGTAGCGACCCTGCCGGGAATCGAACATCGTTCACGTAGTTGGGAGACCAGTAGTCTAATATGTACACCTCCGCGGGCCCAGCGTATGTTAGGAACAAGAGTAGTTTGGTTGTTTAAACAAAATATTTTTGAACATAAACAAATAGTCCCGAAATAATTTTATTTGGTGCCAGCAACTAAATCTTATTCTCGGTGATAGTAGTGTACCTCTCTTCTGCAGAAGGTAAAGACAAACCAACGCAGCATCATCCTGCCACGAAATATTGGGCGTACTACGGCTTTATCGACGTTGCCTGGGGACTCGATGCTTATTCATGACTCATCCATCCAATTTCATCATTAACTTCTGCCAATAAAGAACTGGAAATTTCAGATTAATATAAAAAAGCAAGAGACGTGCACTGCACTCCCGTAAGAAACGCAGCACTTCCAAGTCTGTTTGAACGGCATTTTACTCTTACCATGAACAAATAAACGCCACCTTTTGATTCTATCTGCGGATTCCAAAATGAACGGAGCAAGAGTCTACACTACTATATCCTCCTGGACATAAGCAAGGTAATTTTTTGCTATGCCTGAATAACCTTCTATTTTTCAGTTTTCCGCAATTTTCTTCCTTTCTCCGACTTTTTTTTCTTGTGTTTGTGTAGCTTTCTGCGCACTTCACGTAAGAATACGCAGGTTCATCCAGTAAGAGGCGGGCAAACAGCGCAAACATGTTATAGGTCGCTGGTTGAATTGAAAGTTTGCACTTGGTGCCAGAGCTCTGCAGTTCTTCAACAGCGTACTTTAAAGTCGTGCTCTTTCTTTAGCACATGAAGGGGTTTCAATCGACGACATCGAAACTGCAAAGAGAAAGTTTAAATACTAAGAAATTAAAAAAGAAATACTAACAATGGAAAATAAAAGAGAATATCAGGCTAAAAATTAAAAAAAAAAAAATATTTTTTTAGAAAAATGGCCGCATACCCTACTCTGCAATGACAACATCGTTGTGTGGCTGTGGCCGCGTGTTTCACGTGAATACGGACGTACGTCACATTCAGCGGTGGCGCTATGATTTTGACGGAAAGTCTGTAGGAAGGTTCAGTGCAGGGCTCTTAAGTAGTTTTGTATGTATCTGGCGCGTATATTTTGAAACACAACGCTTTGAAAGCCGTTTTTAGCTATTTTGGAGTACTTTGAAATGTAACTATGTTTGTTTAGCACAACCTATTTCATTTTTTGTATAGGGACAATGGAAAATTTCCTTTCCGAAAGCAAACCATTTTGTTGTCTATATTCGGTTTTACAAACTTGTAAAATTTGGTTGGTTAGACTGAAGATTTGTATGGCTCTGATGATGATTATAATAATAATAATAAATCGTCTTTATTTGGCGCAGTTAAGACATTATAGAAAGTGAGAGCACAGCAAAATGTCGTACTCTCATCTCCTGAACTCAAACGCTACGCCTTCGCTAGTTCGGCTACAGCGACTACTTACAAAGTTCTATGTTTGTAAGTACATAATTTTATAATATGGGACATGTACAATGTACATAAAGAAAATGTTTTCAAGTTTTACATCTTGACTTCTTTCTGTTTCATTTTGAAATTTATTCACATTAGGATTTATACCATAATTTAGCATGAATAGAAGCAGAAACAGACACTGTTGCTATTCTAATTGTCACAAATATTACACAATAAAACGCTTGAAACGTATTTTTGGACGAAGGCAATCAAATTACCCGACCACCCCAAAGCCAACCAAACAAATACCAGTTCAGGAGGACCAAGCTGATTTTGTTACCGCAACAAATTCTCTAAAAATATATACCAATTGTTCCAGGTAACAAAATGCTTTATTCGCTTCAAACGAAATATTGATTTGACTATCATGATACAGCATTTATAATGTTTACGGTGACCAAACCTATTATTTGAATGTATTCTAAAATAGCTGTGTGTAATATATACATATGGATGATTTGGAAAAACCAAATAAAGGTTTGGAACAAAATTTATTTTGAAATTATTTTTTTGATGCCAAGAAACGAATGCAGATGTTTGGAGCAACAGCAGATAAGTTGAAAGGAACAAATTAGTATTCGTTGTAAACAAGTATTTAAAACAAATTTATCTGGGTACATTATGCACTCTGAAATCGAAGCAGTTAAAAATGTTCCAAATCATCTAATTTGACTGCAGATCTACTGAAACTGCTCAACTTGAGTCAGTAAAAGTCGACTGATCATTTCAGTTGCTGATATGATGTTCACAGATAAACATTGATTTTTACTGAATCTCAGTGCACTTCACTGATTCGTCAGACGATAAAAGCTCATCAATTAAAGATTCAGTAAATAAATTCTACTGATTGAAATCACTGATTCAAATATAGAGTTTAAAACAAAACATTTTTGTCAGTGCCCTTACCATCCTCGTAACCCATGTGTCGGTATGATTTCGAAGATGTATTTACATCAGAAAGTTGGTTTGTAATGAAGTATTTTAGTGTGCGAGATTGCATGGTGTATGGTAAGGGTAGGGTGAGGTCTGGAGTGAAGTAAGTATTTCCAGGTAGTTTCACGTTCATGACGTGCACGCCTACGTCAGAAGGCGAACGAGGAGGGACAAGTCGCCACAAGAGGGATGGGGGGGTGAAGGGGGAGAAGTGAGCTGCTGACCCACACACACGTCGGCCTCGGAGTGCTGCTATAAACTACGACCACTCAACTTGAAACACGTCAGGCGCGGTCTGCTGACGTTTACGATATTGTGTCAGCCCAATCCACCGCACCGCCGGATGTAGTTCGTAGAGGGGGGGGGGAAGAGCTGGTGGACAGAAATGCCCCCGTCCCACCCCTCTTACCCAACGGCGGCTTAGAGGTCGTTGTTGCACCCTCCCCCTTATTTCAACCGCCCACAACTGAAATCAGAGAGGTAGCAAAAGAACCGTTCTGTAATCTGGCTTCAGCGTAGCTGATATCAAACTTCTGTACCAGCAACACAACACAGTGTTCTGTGAATTTATTACAGTTCTTTTTGCTGTGGAAACAATCTAAACATTGTTCTGTAGATGTTTGGTAGAACGGAAAGTGAGTTCTGCTGTAGGAACTATATTCAGAGTAGCAGATACAATCACAAACAATAGCTCAACATGCAGTTCTGTTGTTATTACTACCTACGTTAACAATATTTACATGGTGCCAACCATATAACAGTGCAGTTGGGTTACGGGTCCAGAAATGCAGTCCGTACGCCATACTTTGTCTCAGTGCACATTACAATGCTGCAAACTACAACTCTTAGCAGACGCTCCACATCTATCATCCTTTCACATCTTCTCGCCGGGGACCAATCCCCGCCACCTTGGTTTATCCACTTCTCACCTATGCTCCCTTTCCAAAGGTTTAACTAAATTTTTGGCACAACAGATTATAAATAATAGATCCCAGAACTTCGCCGACTGTTTCAGTTTTAAGCAATAACGGCGTAACAAAAGCTTTGTTCACGGTTAACTGAGCAACTTTGAAACCCCTACNTTCATATCTTCTCGCCGGGGACCAATCCCCGCCACCTTGGTTTATCCACTTCTCACCTATGCTCCCTTTCCAAAGTTTTAACTAAATTTTTGGCACAACAGATTATAAATAATAGCTCCCGGAACTTCGCCAACTGTTTCAGTTTTAAGCAATAACGGCGTAACAAAAGCTTTGTTCACGGTTAACTGAGCAACTTTGAAACCCCTACNACTGTTTCAGTTTTAAGCAATAACGGCGTAACAAAAGCTTTGTTCACGGTTAACTGAGCAACTTTGAAACCCCTACTTAAAATCGACTTTTATTCTCATTCTGTATCCTTGTTCCTTATGTAAACTTACCGTAGTCATGGATCTGATCAGTTTATTCATGCATCATCCGACATAAACCATGAAATTGTAATAATAGGCAGATTCGTACTCTAATGTGCATAAAACAAGAAACAATAATTTCACTAGCCATATACACTGAAGAGTAAAAAAAAAACTGGTACACCTGCCTAATATCGTGTGCCCCCCCCCCCTTCTCCNTTGTTGATGCCCCAGCATTGAAATCTGCGCCAATTTGAGAAAGGGTTGCACGTCTGTCACGTTTAGTGATTCTCGTTAGTCTCGTTTGTTCACGATCTTTTTCCGGCCGCAGCGATGTCGATGTTTTACCGGATTCCCGATATTCACGGATTTNAGTCTCGTTTGTTCACGATCTTTTTCCGGCCGCAGCGATGTCGATGTTTTACCGGATTCCCGATATTCACGGATTTTCTAGTATCCGCATTCATGCAGGGAACGGACAAGGAAATGAAGTTATAGCGACATACTTGTGTTTCCAATAATTCCACGGGGTGGCTTGAGCGGCGCATGAGCATCAGTTACTATGCACTGACAATGCTTAGTTATACATGTGGTGGAATGATTCACAGCGGGCAGAGAGTAGGAAACAAGCATTACTTTCACAAGTTCNAATGCTTAGTTATACATGTGGTGGAATGATTCACAGCGGGCAGAGAGTAGGAAACAAGCATTACTTTCACAAGTTCTCAAATATCAATGAGTCAGCTGCACAACTCTGCACAACGTCTCGTGCTTGACTTTACAGACCGCCACTAAAGGGTCTTCGGAGACAGAGCTTCTGCATTCTGATCCTGGCTATACCACGCATTTATTCGCCATTTTCGGATATAAATTTNGTCTTCGGAGACAGAGCTTCTGCATTCTGATCCTGGCTATACCACGCATTTATTCGCCATTTTCGGATATAAATTTAGTTTAGCTTGAAATACATCCCAAGATCAGCCATCCAGTGTATAATTAGAGGCGTTAATAACCCCAATAAAACAACATCGAGGTCTTGAGAGCCGATGAGCGTGAAGCGAGGTGACTATGGAGCAGCGCTAGGATGATGGCACGGGGGAAACTGGAGATCTCCAAGAAAACCCGCCGACCAGCGATACCGTCCGGCACAATTCCCAGGTGCGAAAATCCGGGAGCTACCCCGTCGGGAATCCAACCCGGTTAGCTTAGGTGGGAGGCGAGCAGTCTAACCACTACACCACCGCGGCGCCTTTAAGTGGCTGACTGTCTGAAGGCATTCTAGAATGCGAGTTAAAATAGTGCGGGAGCTCTAAGGGCCACCCAAAAACGGAAATAACAAAGATGAATGTAGGCCGCACATATATACTGTGAAGATTTTCTATTGAAATGTTTATACTGTACCAAAAAATAAAGTGAAGACATCCGTTTTAGCCACGTTTTACTCTAAGAGCTTTAAAGTACAAGCGAGAAACTGAAACATGAACAAACGTTTCTTAAATGCAATTCGTAAGCAAACTCAATAAAGAAATAATACGCAGTTTTGGAAGGAAACAATTTTCAGCCGAAGCTTTGCATTGTCTGGCGGCGCAGCAAACTGCCTCCTTGCAAGTAAACACGAGCCACGCACAAGTGCACCCTGACCGCCTCGCAGGCTCCTCACTTACACCCGGGTCGTCCCGTCGCTTTCCAACCAGCGCGCGCAGACCTTCGGCATTTTAAAATCGGGAATCTGTCAACAACAGGCCCCGGCAAGAAACTGTAATCGAGTTTTTGCCTCTTAAAGAAAGTTCGAGAAGGTTTCGCAGGGGGTGGGGAGGGCCTTTACTTAGGAGACGCGACGGGTTAAGTTGCCGCGCTCGCAGGAAAGCCATCTGCAGGCGGCGACGCCTCGTCAGCGAGAGCTAGGGCGTGTTCTCGTCCCCTGTCCGCGTGTCGGGAGCCCAACTGCGTGGACACCGCGAGCCAGGCGTCGCGGAGTTGACGACACACTACTGCTGTGCAGGCGACCACAAGAACCTCGCACATCTGGTCCCCTGCTTGCCTGACCGACTCCAGTAAGGCGAGCGTAGATATCTGCGAAGGTGGTTGTCTCACCACCAGATCCAACACTGAGGGTGGGGTTGGTGTTGGGGGGAGGGGATATGACTGTAAGAACCAAATTTCTGTACCCATAACAACCTCCAAGGACAAATATACGATAATAATCAGGTCCGTTGTCGGCACAATCAAAACACTGTTAAATCCAGCCTATGAGTGTTTCTAAGGCACAGTAGACCAGCCTAGGAGTGTTTCTAAGGCACAGTAGACCGGCCATTTTTAAGTGTGTGTAATTCGGCCAGTTTTTATGGAAGTTACATTAGAGAACTATATATTTAGTTAGAAGTACCGTGTTTCCTAAACAACATTTATTAAGCACCAGTCGCAAGCACAATCAGCAATGTGTATGCTGCGGGTACATGCGGAAATAAGTTAAGTATATGCTGAGTGGTTGTTGGAAATGAGGTGCAAAAACGACGGCCGTAATGTCTGGCCCTCGCACAAACACACGACTGAACAGGCCTCTACACATGTCAGTTTTGACGTGCAGCGATTTCCCGCGAAACTGGAAGACAATGATGCAACGTAGACCTGAGCAATGGAACTGGCGGCATTTACAGCAGTCGACATGCTGTTTAGTAAAATTGCGACACAGTACCTCCTACTACACATTTCAAAATTTAATTCCCATACAAAACTGGCCAAATTACGCATATTTTAAAATGGCGGGTTCACTGTGCATTATCCTGTACAACCATTGGCAAAGAACATACAGTAAAGCACTATTTCTGGTACATACAGGACAGTTCCTTAAAAAGAATATGACTTAACGCAAATTACAATACTACGTTATCGTTTCTGTTGAAGAAATCGTGTCATGTGAGCATTTTGTTAAGAGGAAGTGGTAATCGGAAGACGGCCTAGAGACAGCT
>NQII01001225.1:134153-169704 GCA_002778355.1 Clitarchus hookeri
CCCGTCCAGCTTACACCGCACCACGGGGTGCCGGCGGAGGACCAGCACGCACAAAACCACCACACAAGCGCCTGTCTATCCACAACTAAACTAACTAAACACGCTGGTCACGAAAAAAATATATATATTATTTTATATATGTACGAAATACTGTTCAACGCGTAGACATGATAGACTGTTCACGATAAACTGAGCACTTCATAAAGCCCTGCTTAAGATATATTTGTATACACGTTGTGTATTATTCCGCCTTGTGTATGTTAAATTAACATTACCATGGGCCTCATCGCTTTATTCATGCATTACTCAAGTGAAACTGCGAAATTATTAGAAAAGTAAATATTTTACAAACCTGCTAATTTTTACACTCCGTTGCATTAAAAATAATTGTTACTTTACACTTTTATTCGACGTTAAGTTTAAGAATGGACGGACAAGGTGAACTTACTCAAGATGGACGAGACGGAATGCTCATTTGTGCGGTCCGCGTTCGACCAGAACGTTTTTATTTTAAGGATATTAATTTAAAAAAAGTCAAGTTCAAAGCATATTCCCGCATGTCATTTGGAAAGCTTATTTAAAATCAAACAACTATATCCTTAAATTAGATAAACATTCAAACCACCTACCTTACAAACATTATACAAACACCACTTAAGCACTATCGCCACCACGCAACAACAAATCATGAGCGCTTTTATGTAGCGCGCTGAGTTTACTGTGGCCTGGTGTCATACTGTGAAAGCTACTTTCGGACAGCAACTGTAGACCACGTCAGGACTGCGTCAATGTGACGTGACTAACGTTTGGATTGAGACACGTCCACATCCACCGGTAGGGCCGATTGCAGATGGGCTTTAATAGTGACGACCTTCCAAGCCAGATGAAAGACTTCGTTTTCCAACCGCCGTTTTACAACTCCTAGTATCAGAACGCTTGAAAAAAAATGACTGCAAAGAGCCAGTTACGAGAATAACTTTTCTTTCCGGAGCTTAACTGAGCTAGTCTCTCTCGCATTCGGCAGGTCATGGGTTCGATCCCGTCCTACTGCGCTGGGGATGACTTTACCCGAGCGGATTTCCACCCCTACCCAATGCGTATGTCGATGCAGATCCTATGTACGAGCGTTAGAGTATGTAACCTGTACATTTCCGCTAGTTTCCACACATTTTTAGCACTCTACCAAAGAGAGGAAGATGCGAAAGTATTGTAGGAAAACACCGTTAACTCCCTAGACTAACAAGAATATTCTTAAACCAGCGATATCGTCAAATGGAGAGTGCATTTATGTTTTGAAGTTGCCAGATGGCTTCTGGCTTTCTTATTAAGAAGCCGTTGATGTTATTTGACGTCCATGCTTTCATGCCGATGGGACAATCTGGGAATAGCTTACTACACTAACATCACTTTACATACAAACACCAAAGGCACAAGCAACTAGCTTGCATTGGATTCACACCTGGTAAATCACGCTCCGCAAATAACGCCTTAGTGGTCGCTTGACATAAGTAGTTTTACATTTCTACGCCAGACAAATGCCAGTGCAGACCTTGCAAACGAGCCTTCCACATTCTTCTGCCACTACATGAAGAGCCCCGTTAGCCTTAGAGCGACTTTGCGCCGAACGTCAGCCGTTTTTATTCCGTCCAATTTGAAAACATGCTCCCGTGCTAGCAACATTTTTTTAAAAGTTTTCGCACACTTATTTGACAAGTACGACAGTTCGTTCAAGAATCATTCTTCTCAACAGATTTTTTTTTTAAAACATCATGGTATGTGCAGAGTTTATTCGCGACAGACTCATCGCGCAGTTGAGCCCAGATCCAGTCGACACTCGATTTCTTGGATTTAAGCCATCTAAATGCAACACACATGCTCACGAATTGATTCATAACACGCTGCAAAGTGCAATTCACTAGCGACTACGGAAATTCAGCGGTATTAAACAGTGNCTCACGAATTGATTCATAACACGCTGCAAAGTGCAATTCACTAGCGACTACGGAAATTCAGCGGTATTAAACAGTGAGCAAAATAATTTTAAAACATGCATAATTTGTCACCCTTTGATATGTCAGAAGCACTATGTATTTATTATAGGTTTAAAAGAATTTGCTTAAATAAAATGTGTTTGAAATTTTGTTTAGCATGTTGAGAGTAATTTTCAACTGACATGTTATTTTCACCATATTAATATACATATTCAACGTTTCAAAAGTATTAACTCGTATAGGCCTACATTTGGAATAATTCAAGGCACATGCCTCTCTGAAAAGGTTTTCTTGTGAACGGTAAAGAGGTAAAGGTGACATCATAATTTTTTTCTACTGTCAGCAACTGATTTTACTAACGAATATTCCTTTATATACTAATGCTGCTGATATGTCGCTGACAAGATGTGTCTTAACGTCTGGGTTGCCTGCAGGCTTTACTTTCTGCTGGGACCACTGATGCGCAGGACGGACTGTCTCAGCAGTAGCTGACGACCAAAAATGCCGACTTTAGAAGATAATTCTAACCAATAACATGTAATATTTCGGTATTTCTACCACTGGCTCGGCTGAGGAGTGTCCCGCCACTAACACCACAGATTGGCTGTTCGCTTTCCTAACGGCCGGTTTTACCACCTCCTGCTCATCTTCCGATCAAAAATTAGCAGCTGGTCAACAATGCATTTCGTTCTACAAGNGGCCGGTTTTACCACCTCCTGCTCATCTTCCGATCAAAAATTAGCAGCTGGTCAACAATGCATTTCGTTCTACAAGTCCAAGTGAACGTCTAGCAGTGACTTTAGCTCCCAGCTGCTAGTTACCGAGGACAACCAGTGACTAGCTGTTCCAACAGGTGGTTGGAGAGAGAGGAAATTGCGTCATATTTGGAATTCACGACAGAAAAACTACTATAACGAGTATTTATGTAATAATAAGCATAGCAGAGTGATTTGAAATACTTCCCACAAGTGCGATTATTTTCTTAGGTGTTCATTTTATAAATACTGTCCCCGAACATTTTGAAACGAATTTCGTCAATGGCATTTTCGTTTCGACGATCAATATGCATTTTGGACGTTACTGTGCTGCTATCCTACAGGAAATGGCCAACTACAATGCAATGAAACATCTTTATTATTTTATTTATTTTACATTCCTTCGGCACTAACATGAACATATTTGTGCTAGGAAATATAACTAACGTGCTGTATTTTGAATAAAGAAATGTAGTTTAAAATTTGGAGAGTATTTAATAAAAAAAAAATTGTTGACGTAGGATATATTGTTTATACAATATTTCACTGATGAGTGATATTTTTGAAATGCAGAAGAAAACTCCTATTTTTCGTGATTATATTTTGCACATTGTGCGTACAGGTTTTGCTATACGTTACATGAATACAACATAGCAAAATATACGTAAATATTAAATATAGGAGTTAAAACTTGCTTATTGTAATAAAGATTAACATAGAATATCAGATATGAAGTAAAATATAATTTTTGTCACAAATGTATTGTTACAATTTCTCTCTCAAANGGCCGGTTTTACCACCTCCTGCTCATCTTCCGATCAAAAATTAGCAGCTGGTCAACAATGCATTTCGTTCTACAACCCCAAGTGAACGTCTAGCAGTGACTTTAGCTCCCAGCTGCTGGTTACCGAGGACAACCAGTGACTAGCTGTTCCAACAGGTGGTTGGAGAGAGGAAATTGCGTCATATTTGGAATGCACGACAGAAAAACTACTATAACGAGTATTTATGTAATAATAAGCATAGCAGAGTGATTTGAAATACTTCCCACAAGTGCGATTATTTTCTTAGGTGTTCATTTTATAAATACTGTCCCCGAACATTTTGAAACGAATTTCGTCAATGGCATTTTCGTTTCGACGATCAATATGCATTTTGGACGTTACTGTGCTGCTGTCCTACAGGAAATGGCCAACTACAATGCAATGAAACATCTTTATTATTTTATTTATTTTACATTCCTTCGGCACTAACATGAACATATTTGTGCTAGGAAATATAACTTACGTGCTGTATTTTGAAAAAAAAAGAAATGTAGTTTAAAATTTGGAAAGTATTTAATAAAAAAAAAATTGTTGACGTAGGATATATTGTTTATACAATATTTCACTGATGAGTGATATTTTTGAAATGCAGAAGAAAACTCCTATTTTTCGTGATTATATTTTGCACATTGTGCGTACATGTTTTGCTATACGTTACATGAATACAACATAGCCAAATATACGTAAATATTAAATATAGGAGTTAAAATTTGCTTATTGTAATAACGATTAACATAGAATATCAGATATGAAGTAAAATATAATTTTTGTCACAAATGTATTGTTACAATTTCTCTCTCAAAAGTCAGTGTGCTAAACCGGGTTCGTTAAGGAATGGAGGTCTTTATTTAATAATTCTAGTTTCCTAATTTTATTTACAATAACTGAAAACAAAATTATCTCGACTCAAATTCTCACAATAAATTGATATCACTTAATGTTTACAATTAATGAATTTAATCAATACAATTAACTATTACCTCAAGGAAATTAAAGCACTTAAACAATTAAAAATCAGTACCAACAAACACAGTATCAATACATTTTCAATTATTTTTAGATTTCATACCCATATTTGACAGTTCCAATATTTACAATAAAATCCGTATTTCATGTTCATTTAGTCCCACCTCGGTTTAGTCCAGGTCCCATCAGTCCGCAATGTTGTAGAGTTCTCCGAGCGCCCTCACGCACAGTAGCGTTCACTCGTCGGGTATCACGCCCTCGTCCATTCAAACTACGAACACCTCGACCACCGTCGTCTCACAATCTCCCTTCGTCGTCCGTCCCTCGCCGTACTTGACTTCGTCCCCGCACTCAGCCAGATGGCCGGCCGTTGGACCGCTGCAATATTTAAAGGGTCGTAGGCCATCGCCCAGAAATTACTCTAAATGCCGCATTGCACTGAGGGTCCTCATTCCCTGAATATTCTTGTGCATCTTCTACACTTGTTGGCTTCTCCAGCAGGGAGACGTGGAGGGTCTGTGACGGCAACTGCGGCCCCGCTGTCAGTCATTTCCCCGGCTGCCCGGGGTGAGGAGGATGGCGACAAGGCATCGAGAGGGTCTGCCTGCTTGAATTGATGGAGGGGGGNTCCATAGCCAGACCACGCATAACGGGAGCTCGCGGTCGGTGCCAGCCTCAGCGCGTAACAATATTAACATTTCACTTTTGCTTTACGAACTATAAGTTTAAAATGCCAACAACACAATGTTGCCATTGTTAAATATAAACTAGCTACTAATAAATATTCACCTACACAATATTATGTTAACCGTATCAAAAATGTTACAATTTAATTATTACATTTGTTTGAATGTTGTTCTTGAAACAGCAGAAACTTGAAAAGTCACTAGCTTTCAGTAAATCTTGTTAGCAACATGTACAAAATCAAGCCCGAACACATTACAAACTGTAGGCTACGCANCACTAGCTTTCAGTAAATCTTGTTAGCAACATGTACAAAATCAAGCCCGAACACATTACAAACTGTAGGCTACGCAAGAGTGGTAAACCACAGTTTCTATTTAGTCAGTAGTCAAGCCCTACTCCCAACTGACCAACCTCCATTTTAGCGGTAGGTAGTAAAACCCGCTGTAAATGGTTTCCTGCNCACTAGCTTTCAGTAAATCTTGTTAGCAACATGTACAAAATCAAGCCCGAACACATTACAAACTGTAGGCTACGCGAGAGTGGTAAACCACAGTTTCTATTTAGTCAGCAGTCAAGCCCTACTCCCAACTGACCAACCTCCATTTTAGCGGTAGGTAGTAAAACCCGCTGTAAATGGTTTCCTGCNAGTCAAGCCCTACTCCCAACTGACCAACCTCCATTTTAGCGGTAGGTAGTAAAACCCGCTGTAAATGGTTTCCTGCTGATCAGTACCACAGCGCTGTCAGTAGAAAAAATTATGTAGCTATAGTAGAGAGAGCTGTGTACAACACCGCTTCCGTGCAAAATGCGAGCGGGATCCTCAAATGAACAGGGAATAAAGTTGTGACGTATAACAACTGGGGGCAACAAACGAATTACGTCATCAGGTAATCCCGTTAGCACCGGCCCTGAGTCATTACAATCATGTTCTCTCACCGGCTCCAGGCGAAGTCACGTGGCCTGTACCCCCCCTCCTCCGGCATTTCGTCTGAATCACCCCCTAGATGAGTGGAAGGGGGGAAGAATGTGTTTGCTGGAGTGGGTGTGTGATGATGGGAGGGGTAGCTTGGCGCATGACTTGCGGGAGGAGGGAGGGGCTGTTCTACGGTGTTTGCAAATCGTGGCGGGGTAAAAAAGCCGCGCTGAGGAGATACGAACCCCCCTCANGGAGGGGCTGTTCTACGGTGTTTGCAAATCGTGGCGGGGTAAAAAAGCCGCGCTGAGGAGATACGAACCCCCCTCGACATGGTAATAAAGGGGAGTGAAGGGAGTGAAGGGTGTGATGGGGGATGACCATGCCAGTCTCTTGAAGCCCGAACACCCCAACGCCCCTCCAAAATCCCCTGGCAAACAATTCAAATCCAAATGAAAAATGCTTGGTCACACTAATTTCATTACTCGCGGGATTATCGACAGGGTGCGGATGGACACAAGTTTCCAGAGAACCAAAGTGAAGCTCCATCCAGGAAATGATGGAGAATCAAAGGAAAACATCCATGAATCGCTCACTCTTTTGCCGTGGTTGCTGTGCGGTCCAGCACGACTGTCTTTGCCGCGGCATTCCTACGGCGTCTGCGAGTCCGGACCACCGCACAGGAAGCGGTTACATTCCATGTTCTACTGTCAACAGCAGACATTACTGCGGAGCGTTCCTTTATTCACTGCTGCTGATGATGAGCCACTGACGAGAAGTGTTTAGCCGTCTGGGTTGGAGGCTACACTTCCTCCTGGGCCACAAAGGCGAACCGAGTTCAATCCCCGGCCGGTTTACCCCGGACTTTCGTAAGTGGGATTCGTGCCGGACGATACCGCTGGTCGGCGGGTTTTCTCGGGGATCTCCCGTTTCCCCCGCTTTCATTCAGACGCTGCTCCATTCTCACCTCACTTCACCCTCATCGGCTCTCAAGACCTCGCTGTTAAGAGCCGCCCAAATTTCACTCACTCCGGCTGAGACCACATGTGTGTAGGGAGGGAGCTCTCAGCAGTAGCAGACGAACGAAAATGGCGGCGGTAAACGATAATTCTAACCAAGAAATTGTACTGTTGCTGTTATCTGCCGAGGATGAGAAGGGGTAAGTATGGGTTCGGACTATATTATTTCCAGCAAAAATTAAATGTTCATTTTAAAATTTTAAAATTTGATATCCTTATTATCGAAAAACACACCAATTGCTAATAGCATGACAACTTGTCGGGAATAGCGTATGGCATACTGCAATCGCTGCTGACGGCCGCTCCATCACTGAGAAAATTGATTGCTCTTGGCATTCGTGATGTATTTTTCCTACTTATCAGCAACCTCAGCGCTGTCAGTAAACACAGGAACGTAGCCTATGTCGATTGCCGGTGGGTGTTTTCTCGGGGTACTCACGTAAAGCCACGTTCATAATTCTTTTTGCCACGGTGAACATCAAAAGAAAGAGGTTTTGTATAGGTTTTTAAGTTATACTGCAGATGTATAAATGAATTACTTTCACAGTTTAACTTAGATGTTTACGATTGCTTGTGTTCATTAAAAAATTGCTAGCAATATAAGAAATTATAGATAATATTTTTATGTTTCGTAAACACCAATGCTCTAGAATGAACAATGTGTTTGGTGCTTTTTATCAACATACGTATGCAGCCAGATATTTTGTTTAATGGGTTCTTTCTTTCAGAAACCAAATTTCTCGTAATGAATCACTATTAATGGTGTATNAGCCAGATATTTTGTTTAATGGGTTCTTTCTTTCAGAAACCAAATTTCTCGTAATGAATCACTATTAATGGTGTATTTACATACTACTCAGTATGTAAAATAATTAGATTAAAATAAATGTTATTCCCTGTACTTAAAACAGACACGACTGCAGAAGACCTCGCATATTTAGAAGAGTGGGCAAATAAAGCGACATAATCAACTCCCGAGACTCACGCAATTAGCGCTAGTAACAGTTGACCTTCGTGTAAACAAAAACAGGAAATTATCAAACAGTTTCCGCTTAGCCTAATAGTCCTCATCTGTTTGCCATAACACGGCGAGCTTCAATTTCGTATAATCCGTGTTTGGATACATTTTTTGGACAGCAAAACGAAACGTATTTGCGTAGGCTACAGCGGGTATATTTACCTTTCTAATTTACTCGTGAACAGGGTTAATGAAACAGGTATACTGGCTGGACTCGTTTGTGCTGTCACACGCGTGCATGCAGGCAATGGGTGCTAGCACGCCCACTCGCACACGCACAAACTTCCTAGAAAATAAGTCAGAACACAAGGTACCTGCCATCATCACGTAATCAATCAAACAACCGATTCATTTTCGTGCGCGCGTGAATTGCAAAGAGAGCAGTCGGCGGCGGCCGCTGTGTTCGGATCGCAGCAGCGCCGATGGATTTTACGGCGAACAATTACGGGCGCCTCAATTACAGCCATTTAATTACGGGATTAATGGCAAATATGGGCATTGGGACTTGTGGTCGGTTGCCGCCAGACCGGGAACAAGCAAAAACTCGGCGTAATTGCGCGCCACAGCAGGCCAGAGCGCCTGTTTAAATATGGCCGGGCACGGAATTTTGTTGCCAATTACGGAGCTATTTAATTGTCGCGAGCGAAACGCAGTTCTTGTTTCCGGGCGATGAGCGAGAAATCTCCACCACAATGCTGNGAGCTATTTAATTGTCGCGAGCGAAACGCAGTTCTTGTTTCCGGGCGATGAGCGAGAAATCTCCACCACAATGCTATGTGTCGGTGTTCCCGGCACTCTGTTCATTTGCGGTCAGAGCCGGCCGGCAAAGAGAAGCTATCCGCTATGAGCAACTGTCCGCCGTTTGTCATAGAGTAACAGCAAATACACCATNGAGCTATTTAATTGTCGCGAGCGAAACGCAGTTCTTGTTTCCGGGCGATGAGCGAGAAATCTCCACCACAATGCTGCGTGTCGGTGTTCCCGGCACACTGTTCATTTGNATGAGCGAGAAATCTCCACCACAATGCTGCGTGTCGGTGTTCCCGGCACACTGTTCATTTGCCGGCCGGCAAAGAGAAGCTATCCGCTATGAGCAACTGTCCGCCGTTTGTCATAGAGTAACAGCAAATACACCATTTGTTTGCGAGAACTCACTTCCTGCTAAAATCACCAGTTACACGCAACACGTTTTTATGTTTAACGAACACGCGAGTATCAGACTGCAAAGTAGTAGGTTGTAGTTCAGCGATCGAGGGGGTGAAGAAGGCGATGTGGTACTCCAGAAGTAATGCTCGTACTGCAACAATACCTTTCCATCGGATTTCGAAAATCAATGGCGCAACTACACCGCATAAATATTAAAAAATCAGCCATATTTTTTCACAAATGTTATTAAGTACACCCCAAATAATTTAAAAGTAGAAATATAGCCTACAAACAACTGGCGTGGGATATTGTTAAAATCCAAAATAAATAAATTAAGAAAAAACAGGAAATATTCGTTAGCTAAAGTAATATTAAGTTTCTATCAAAGTTAGTGGGCTGAACTGAATTCCTAATTTTATTTACAATAATTACAAACCAAATTGTTTTGACTCAACATCTCACAATAAATTGATACCACTTGCTATTTACAATTAATGACTTCAACCAATAAAATTTACAATTATCTCAAAGAAATTAACGTAATTAAATAACTAAAAATTAGTCCCAATAGACAGTGTATCAAAATCGATTTAATTATTTTACAAATTATATTTTCATATTTGACAGTTCCAATATTTACAGTAAAGTCCGTGTCACATGTTATTCAGCCCCACCTCAGTTTAGTCCAGGTCCCATCAGTCCGCAATGTTCTAGAAATCTCCGAGCGCCCTCACGCACAGTAGCCTTCACTCGTCGGATTCCCGCCCTCTCGTCCATTCACACCCCACGAAAACCTCGTCCGTCACTCACCGGACTTCGCCCCCACACTGAGTCAGATGGCGTACCCTATAGACTGCCGGCCGTTGGACCACTGCAATATTTAAAAGGTCGTAGGCCATCGCTCAGAAATTTCTCTAAATGCGGCGTTGCGCCGAGGGTCCTAATTCCCAGAATATTCTTGCGCATCCTGTACACTTGTCGGCTTCTTCGAGAGGGGGAGGAGGAGGGGCTGCGACGCCAGCTACATCACCGCTGTCAGTCATTCCTCCGGTGGCCCGGGGTGAGTAAGATGGCGACGAGGCATCGACCAGTTCTGCCTGAGGGGGAGGGGGGGTTGAGGTGTGTCACCTCCCCATCTCCCGCACCCCTCAACACACACACAGCCATACACACAGAGCCGGACCACGCATAACAGGAGCTCGACAGAAAACATATATTGGTGCGAGCTGCAGCGCGTAACAGTAAATAACCTAACATTTCAAGCAGTATAGATTCAGAATTTATATGCTATTACTACAATTACATAATTTTTTTTTAATGTACAAGTGCTTTTCAAACATTCCGTTCCAGAGCAAGAATCATAAGAATGTTAATCCTGGGGACTGGCATTAATGATTTTCATTTCTGGCGTCAGTCTTTTGCTTCCCTATTTTCATTTGCCTTTAAGTTGTTCGAGAGGCTTTGAAATAAATTACACACAAAACTGTGAAGGTTATTTATATCAATTACGGAAATGCCACAGCCTACGGCTGGCTCAAATGTAAGTCACCAGCCTTCCACTTCTGCGGCAGATTCTGTTATCTTCACAATACACAATACGTGGCATGAAACTTGTTCCTTTCCATGGGCCATGCGCACCAGCGTACATCCTAAATCGTTTTTCTCACGACCAAACTTGGGCATCAACTGCGCGATATCTAGAGCACGAATGCTAAATGCGGTGACGTTATTTGGATGCAAACTGTTGCTGGTAAGTTGTAGAACTTTAGGTTACGGAACTCCATCTTCAAAGGTGACCTGAATAAGTATTCGCGGTTGTCTAGACGCCTCGTGTGTTTTGCGTCATGATTATCTTGGATTAAATAAGCTGTTATAAAAAGCCTATGTGACGAAAGATGAAAGTAACATACTCGTATCTCAAGTTGTTTTTCGCACTGTGAAATCTCAATTTTCGTTTCAAAAATGAATGACGAACCCAACACAATGTAGCTGTTTCTGTCTACAGTGAGATGACGCATGCGTGTGGTAACGTAACCACATCTCACGAGTTTGTTCGTTACTGCATTCACTCAGGGAAGGTACACGACCCAAGGTTGGCGATCCGGTCCCCTCATGGTTTCAAGGATCAGTATTTGCCAGGGTTGCATCCCAACTTAAGGTGTTCATCACAAGGCCCAGATTATCGATGTTGGCAACGAGACATACAACACATGTTAATATTAAATATGTATTTTTTTCTATTATTGTTTCGAATGTCAAGGACATAAATTATTATTTATAATTTATGATTACTCTCAGTATTTAATTTACAACCTGCATTAGTTCCCTCGCAACTAATTACNGCGCGTAACAGTAAATAACCTAACATTTCAAGCAGTATAGATTCAGAATTTATATGCTATTACTACAATTACATACTTTTTTTTAATGTACAAGTGCTTTTCAAACATTCCGTTCCAGAGCAAGAATCATAAGAATGTTAATCCTGGGGACTGGCATTAATGATTTTCATTTCTGGCGTCAGTCTTTTGCTTCCCTATTTTCATTTGCCTTTAAGTTGTTTGAGAGGCTTTGAAATAAATTACACACAAAACTGTGAAGGTTATTTATATCAATTACGGAAATGCCACAGCCTACGGCTGGCTCAAATGTAAGTCACCAGCCTTCCACTTCTGCGGCAGATTCTGTTATCTTCACAATACACAATACGTGGCATGAAACTTGTTCCTTTCCATGGGCCATGCGCACCAGCGTACATCCTAAATCGTTTTTCTCACGACCAAACTTGGGCATCAACTGCGCGATATCTAGAGCACGAATGCTAAATGCGGTGACGTTATTTGGATGCAAACTGTTGCTGGTAAGTTGTAGAACTTTAGGTTACGGAACTCCATCTTCAAAGGTGACCTGAATAAGTATTCGCGGTTGTCTAGACGCCTCGTGTGTTTTGCGTCATGATTATCTTGGATTAAATAAGCTGTTATAAAAAGCCTATGTGACGAAAGATGAAAGTAACATACTCGTATCTCAAGTTGTTTTTCGCAATGTGAAATCTCAATTTTCGTTTCAAAAATGAATGACGAAACCAACACAATGTAGCTGTTTCTGTCTACAGTGAAATGACGCATGCGTGTGGTAACGTAACGACATCTCACGAGTTTGTTCGTTACTGCATTCACTCAGGGAAGGTACACGACCCAAGGTTGGCGATCCGGTCCCCTCATGGTTTCAAGGATGAGTATTTGCCAGGGTTGCATCCCAACTTAAGGTGTTCATCACAAGGCCCAGATTATCGATGTTGGCAACGAGACATACAACACATGTTAATATTAAATATGTATTTTTTTCTATTATTGTTTCGAATGTCAAGGATAGAAATTATTATTTATAATTTATGATTACTCTCAGTATTTAATTTACAACCTGCATTAGTTCCCTCGCAACTAATTACGTCCTAAACGCTCGACCTCATTCTCCATACTAAATGCTTTCATTTCCTATTTAACACTTTACAGAATACATACTTCTTTAATTCCCCGAGATATTTACCTTGCCCTTCAGTGCAGAAGTAAAATTGTCTTACTACGTATAATTATGCAACAAATTACATTTAATAAATACATAATAATATGTAACATCGAACCTTACGTCACTTCTGCTATAAAAAGTCACATCATATTTTGTAACACTAATGTCACTCAGTTTCCAGTAAATTCATAGTTCATTCACCAACTAAATAAATAATGTGTAATTAATACATGTCCAGGTTAGACACACGTTATCACGGAATATACAAGATCTACACATGGTCACGAGACGAAAGTACTGTGAGAACAGAGGTCGATGAATTCACAATTGTTGCACGTTTGGCCTATCTCCTCACTACCAGAGTAAATATGGCAATATGCTTTTCTGGACGCGCCCTTACTGCAGCGCTGTAGATTTCGGTTGTTCACGGTAAACTGGGCATTTCTGAAAGCTCTGCTTAAGATATACTTGTATGCACGTTGTGTATTCTTCCAGTAAATGTAACATTAACATTGCCGTGGGCTTGACTACTTTATTCAAGCGACGGTCAAGCGAATCTGACAAATTATTACTAAACTACACATTTTACACATTTTCTAGGTATTTATTAAATTAATAAGCACTAAAGAACATAAAAGAATATAAATCCTATTCACTAATGTTCACATAACACATTTCAATCAACGTTAAAACATGTAACTAATTTGTCTCCACCGTTACCAACTGTGCTGGTTACCAACTGTGCTGAGCGGAAACCAGTAATTGCGCCCGTTAAAATAAATGCTGGTAGAGCAGTGA
Source organism: Clitarchus hookeri (assembly GCA_002778355.1). Classification (NCBI taxonomy): domain Eukaryota; kingdom Metazoa; phylum Arthropoda; class Insecta; order Phasmatodea; family Phasmatidae; genus Clitarchus; species Clitarchus hookeri. Next base: position 147,799 of record NQII01001225.1, read on the forward strand.
CATTTCTGAAAGGTTTATTTGAAAAGTGTTCAATTATCCGTGAACAGCGTGTATATACGAAGACTTCCCCTTCTCACGTCCTCGCGACATATCAACTGCAGGGGGTAGGACTCGCCCCCGCGCAATGCAATACTCCAGCCCGGAAGCCGGGAGCAGATGACATACGAGGATTGTCTCGTCTCCGCTTGGGAAATCACCCGTGAAAACAGCGAGTGACGAGGGGAGTGCCCCGGCGACCTTTAAGTCTCCGNGGACGATTCCCGGCCATGTAATCTCTCCTCGCGTGCCAGACGGAAGCGTATTACTGCCGCGGAGGGTAAAAACGGGGAAGAGATGGAATAACTTTGGTAGTGGCTGGATGAATGTGGAACGGGGGGAGGGGTGGAATTTGTGCGCCGACCGTAACGAAACGAGAAATGAGATCTGCAGGGGTAGAGGGAGGACGTTGCGTTAATGGCTAAGACGTCGAGGGGGTGGGGTGGAAACGGACGCGGACCACCATACATCATACGCGAGACATCCGAGTATCTCGTTCGTTCGTTCGTTCGTAAAGGGGTGGGAATCACGTCATTCGGCCTTTGTTTCATGAGACCGCGAAAATTGCTCCCCCTCCCACCCACCACTTTCCGGTCTTCAACCTCGCCTTTCCCCCGGGATGCAAGAACGCTACAGACTGAGCAAACAACGCGGTAATTAATCATCGACGACGTGGAGCCTAATTACACAGCACTTATCTGGGACGGTTCCCCGCGCGAAATTCCTGCAAGATATACTAAACGCCCAACTTGCATTGCAATTGTCCCGATTTCGTCATGAGAGAGACTGTGTGGACTGCTCCTGCTGATAAATGTTTCTACCATAATATACGTGTTCTTTTCTTTATTCCTGGGACCACCCAAGAAATTAACAGTAATAATCCGATAGGAAATTGATAAAATTACCAATCCTTCATTGCGTTGATTTAAAGACTCGCCATCTCGAACTTCTATACGACACAGTCGTCGTAATGACAAGAGATGAATCGACAAGAGATGAATCGACAAGAGTTCAATCGACAAGATTGAATCGACAAGAGTTGAATCGACAAGAGCCACGTTGAAAAGTGCTATTAGATACTAAAAACTTACGCAAATTTATTTTGACACGTAGAGACACTTTCCCTCCCCAGAACAAATTTCATTCTAAGAAACGTCTTGTGTATAGTTCATTTCACATAAAAAGGCCACATTCTGACAGTCCGTGAGTGGAAACTTTATGTATTTAAAACAAACAACGTGCCATTTACAAAATCCTGTATCAGCTGATTCACGAAAATAACAAAAGTTAATATTACGTTGGCTGTTCTGAGTACACTGCCGACGAACATTACACCAGCCAAAAATACGGGATAAGAAAGAGTTCCATCCAAGGTTGATTAATACATTTTATTTTAAGTGGTCATAAAACAGCGGTTTTTAGTGTTAAAAACTAAACTTCGTGCTAAAGTAGAAATGTATAGGTGTTCAAAGTTTAAAGTCACATTAAAACGATCCATATCCAAATAAAACGCAATTTCAAAAACTTTTTTCACGTCTTAATCGCCCCTCTCCAACCCCGCTTTCATTACGTGCTTGATATTAATTCTAAAAGCATACAGAAATATTGCATAGTATTGTTGAATTATTTTCTCTAATAATTTGATAAAATATATTTGAAATACGTTTCTTTGCCAGCCAGTAATATAAAAACATCTACATTACAAAGGCGCCATCTGTTGTCGAAAAATCGGTTGTGCGCGCCACCTATTATATCTTTTGCGAAGCATATGCCATATTGTTCTCTAAAAACACATTACCTTGTTTCCAAAGGAGTGGGACACCGTACTAGCACGCCATACCTGTAATGTGTGTTGCACTCACGTCTTCCCGCTGCTCCCCTCTACACGTTCCTGCCCTTCCAGTTACATTACGTTTACTAACTGCCGTACAAACGTACTCCAAATCCCGTCTCGAGCCCTCTTTCGCCACCTGCCGCGCCACTCAAGCAGTTCGTCAATTGCCGCACGAGGCAGCACCTACTGGACGCGCTTACTCGCCGGACCAGTTATGTGGCCGATCAGCTGATGGCGGAAGGATACGTAGTCAGATGTAAACAGTGGAGCTACTTTCGCCGAGCTGTCAAAAAGTGGCCTTCTTATATAGTACAGAGTATAGTCTTGAGCCCTGACTATTGACACCCAATCTCCAATACGAATTAATGGATGACGAGTATACAAGTGGTTCGACAACCAACGACGCGAGGCAAACCTTCAAACTTCATGATAAAGTAACAGACGAGGTCTATTTGCGTGTCATTGCAGAAATATACTAAATACACACATATCGAAGGTTTTGGGACATACCTCAATCACCAAAAAATTTACTTTTTATATTTGATATGAACATGGATTCGAAAATGTCAGACAACAAAGATGGCAACGGTGCTCAGTAACCAATTTCTAAACCCTTATCATTCATACCTCAGTTATAAAATATGATTCAGCTTCTTCGTTATGACAGTTCTTTCAGATTTGTACAAAACAGGTTTATTCTTCTATAGCTGTCTGGTACTTGCTTGTCGCAGTTTTCGGTTATCAATAAAAACACACTTGTTTTCCATTCTTAAGGTATTTTCTTTTCCTGGGTAGTTCTTGAAATAATTTAGTAATCTGAATACAGTTATTTCCCTTACATTTTCAGCAGTTCACTTTCAAAGACAATTTTCCCACTTTTCTCGAGGGTCTACAAAACACGTCGCAGAAAGAGTTCTTGATTAACTGTGTACCAGTGAGTATTCCAGAACAGTGCAAACCTTGAGTACAAGGATAATGGCCCCGCCTGCAGGAGAAGTGTTCGGTGGAGTGGCCACACTCTCGCCGCCCTTATGTCGGAAGGCCAGTCAGGAGACGGCTTACGCTCTCGGGACAGGACGGATTAATTAAGCCGGCACAGTTGCACAGTAGAATGTTTACTCTGCACTGTGATCGTGTATGATGGGAGTTAATATTTGAGAGGAAGGTATGTGGAAGGTATGTTCGGATCTTAATGGGAATCAGTTCCCGTAATTTTGGAATTATACAATTTTTGCTGCAGTCTGCAGTACACATTTTGTTTTTTGATTAACGGCTCGACGACGCAAAAGGCATTCCACATTACACGTTTTAAAAACACTGCTGCTTTTAATATGTTTTATATGACAGACCGCTCATTTCTTCTCGGCTGTCATCAATTAAAAANTTTAAAAACACTGCTGCTTTTAATATGTTTTATATGACAGACCGCTCATTTCTTCTCGGCTGTCATCAATTAAAATTAATAAAGCACGGAAGTTGTGACAATTTAATAAAGTTCGAGAAGTTATTTATGGAGAGGATTGTTCTTATTNAAAATTAATAAAGCACGGAAGTTGTGACAATTTAATAAAGTTCGAGAAGTTATTTATGGAGAGGATTGTTCTTATTTAATAACAGAGTTCTTCAGCGCCGGCGCAAGTGAAGTGAGGCGGAGGTGGTATAAGACGGAAGCACCCCCAGAAAACCCACTGGCTTTTCCCGCGTGTGAAATTCCGAGATGCGATACTAGTGGTCCTAACCATTGCACCGCTGCGGTCTCCTTAGTATTAAATAAAGACGTACCGACGCTTGCTACAAATACGAGGCTAAGTCAAAAAGTTAAGTCTCCCTATTTCTGTAGATGAAAGAGTAAATATAGGTCAACATACAAAACATCTGATTATTTTGGCACCATTCCTTCATTTGTCGGCGCAATCAACACATTTATTTAAGCAATTTTCATAGCGGAACTGAGGTTTTCCATTCTCTGTAAGTGGCGTCCTGCTCATCAAGCTATTTCACCACTTCGTCTTTCACTTCGTCGTCGCTAGAATATCGTCTGCCCCGGAGATGTTTTTCATCTTGCCGAACAGATGGAAGTCCGAAAGGCGCTAAGTCCGGACACATACCGCCAATGACAGGTTTGCAGGAAAGTGGCTGTGGAGCGGGCGACATGAGACAACTCCGCTTGTTCAAGAAGGCCGTCTGCGAGGCAAAGCATTTTCCAGCGTCGACGAAGTGAAAGACGAAGTGGTGAAATGCCTTAATGAGCAGGACGCCACCTTATATCGTAAGATAATGGAAAACCTCTTGTTACGCTATGACAAGAGCTTAAATAGATTGTCACTATGTCGAAAAATAAAAGAATGATGCATAAATAAGAAGGTGTTTGGTATCTTGACCTATGTTCACCAGTCCGNTCACTATGTCGAAAAATAAAAGAATGGTGCATAAATAAGAAGGTGTTTGGTATCTTGACCTATGTTCACCAGTCCACACACACAAAATAAGAGAAACTTAATATTAGACTTACGCCCGTAGAAAGTCGTTAGTTTCGATTTATTCCAATCTGCGTGACTAATGGCCGGGGAATGCTGGTCCCGTGTGCCGGCGAAAGCACTTGCTGTAGCCGAGGAGGCTCGTTAGTTACGTGGTGCGGAACAGCCAGGTTAGTTGGTACGAGTGGAAGTAAGTTGGCGGAGCTGCAGCCGTCGCGCCNTCACTATGTCGAAAAATAAAAGAATGATGCATAAATAAGAAGGTGTTTGGTATCTTGACCTATGTTCACCAGTCCGCACACACAAAATAAGAGAAACTTAATATTAGACTTACGCCCGTAGAAAGTCGTTAGTTTCGATTTATTCCAATCTGCGTGACTAATGGCCGGGGAATGCTGGTCCCGTGTGCTGGCGAAAGCACTTGCTGTAGCCGAGGAGGTTCATTAGTTACGTGGTGCGGAACAGCCAGGTTAGTTGGTACGAGTGGAAGTAAGTTGGCGGAGCTGCAGCCGTCGCGCCCCGGCACGGCGCCACCGTCGCCTGATAGGCGTGCTTCGCCTCCCAATTAACGTAGCACGCGGCCGCCCCAGCCGGACTAATTAATACAACCCGAGGGGAGGCATAGTGAGGGCCGAGGTGCGCCTGTACGCCAGTGATACCAACCTCCCCTCCTCTGTCACTTGACCCTGTCGACAAGCTGATCCCGGGATTTGTAGCGGCTCGCGTGATGGATGGGCCGGATATTCGCCTCACTTTAAACACGATTACAATGGGGCGGACAGGACAGGGCGGATATGTACGTGCGAAGGGGTCGCCGAGCGCGCGATAAGCAGCTGCGCGGGCCCACGTCACCCCTGTACGTGTGCGCTCGCTACGGGGAGGGGGCGTCGAGGTAGGGGCAAGTGATTGATACTAGCAGCGATACGGTTACCTCCACACAGCAGTCCCCAACGTTTACAAATAACAAAAATAAACTTACAACCTTTAATGACATGGCTAAAGGCGAGCAGATATTTCACGTGTTGGGAAATATGTTCTACGTAGAAGTTAAATTGAACAGCCAACACCCTTGTAACGTAGCAAAGAACTAGTTATTTATTTATTTTTAATATGTAATTGAAGAGAATGAAGATATTCTACAAGAATATCAATTTAAGTACGTTATTCTTCAACTGACTACTTGGAACCTGAGTAAATATATGGGTAGAGGGAGCGTTGGCTATGCCAATGCATCACGTAATTTCAGGCTCGAAATGTGCGGGCTTTCAAAATTACGTTGCTAATTACAGACGTGAAAGTACATAATTACCTGTGGAAAATTACAGGGCTTCCCATTTCATATCTAGAATTGTAGCCAAATGCACAGCACAGCATTTTCTAAAGATTACATAGGACACAACTTTCTGCCGCCAAAACCGATATAGATAATGTTGTCAAGCCTTAATGTTGCCGTAAGTCAGCTGTTTTTTGTCGGCTGCCATGTTGAACAAGTTGAACAAGTTTTTGACGTCATGCTCCCTCTGCCCATATATTTACTCTAAGTATGAAACCACTTCATCACTTCTGTGTATAGTAACAATGTTATTTATTTAAGTAATGCATAGTCTCAGCCAACTACGAGTATCAAACAAGGCTGGAACTGCAGAGTTACAATACAAAGATCCCTACTGAACCAATTAAAGCTAACACACTTTTAAATATTTATTACTTGCTTCAACAGACACTTCTGAAAGTTGGTCAATAGGCAGGCATGTTTAACCCCGTGCATTAATACTATGTATATTGTCTGGTGTTAATACGGTACAATCCAAATAATTCTACATACAGTTATGTCATTTCTTTTGCAAAATGTTCAAACTTGGATGCATCTATTGTGTCCACTGGAAATAGCTTCTTATATCACTTGAAAAATTTTAATGACGTAAACATATATTCTAGGTACTCAAAATGCCGAGCCAGGATACGCGAAAAAAAAAAAAAAAAAATTGTCTCGAGGTATATTCATTATTCGTGTTACCGAATTCTTGTTTCGGGCTTTTGTATGGAAATTATTTTTGATTTTCATTGAGGTTCAAAGCACTCTTAAATATAGGGCACAAGTAAATAAATCTTGATAGTTAATTTTATTTAAATGACCTGGCCTTTTCTTTAGATGCATTATTTGCAAGTTTCAGCTTAACACATTGTGAATGTAAATGTAAATGGATCATTGACCATATATTTAAGTCTATATTGTAAGTTTCAACGGAACTACGACTGTCGGTTGCCTCGTCAACAAAACAGCAAGTCGATGATAACAGTGGTTTTTTTACGAGTAAATTAAATAAAAAAATTTGCAACTACTTGCAAGTGATTTTTCTCTCGTTATGATATATTCACTACCTAGATAACCCGATAGAATACAAATTGTTACCCGACACAGCCTGACACACTATCAAAAAGCGTTCCAAAATTATAAATTACATATTTTGTTTTACTATACTATTGTATACGACAAATTGAGTACTGCGTACGAAAAAATGTGTACGTTACTTGATTTATTCGGATTAATTATAATATAATAAAGTAGGCAGGGTGTGAACCTAGTAAACGTATGGAGTATGGAGAAAGCTTGGAGCGNAGGTTCAAAGCACTCTTAAATATAGGGCACAAGTAAATAAATCTTGATAGTTAATTTTATTTAAATGACCTGGCCCTTTCTTTAGATGCATTATTTGCAAGTTTCAGCTTAACACATTGTGAATGTAAATGTAAATGGGTCATTGACCATATATTTAAGTCTATATTGTAAGTTTCAACGGAACTACGACTGTCGGTTGCCTCGTCAACAAAACAGCAAGTCGATGATAACAGTAGTTTTTTTACGAGTAAATTAAATAAAAAAATTTGCAACTACTTGCAAGTGATTTTTCTCTCGTTATGATATATTCACTACCTAGATAACCCGATAGAATACAAATTGTTACCCGACACAGCCTGACACACTATCAAAAAACGTTCCAAAATTATAAATTACATATTTTGTTTTACTATACTATTGTATACGACAAATTGAGTACTGCGTACGAAAAAATGTGTACGTTACTTGATTTATTTGGATTAATTATAATATAATAAAGTAGGCAGGGTGTGAACCTAGTAAACGTATGGAGTATGGAGAAAGCTTGGAGCGTGCTTCTTTGACTTTGCTACAGTGGTGTCTGGCGAAATGACGCCGAAGAAGGCGAATCACACGCCCACTATAGCTGCAGCACGTCGTCATGAGTGTTAGCTGTCCATAGACATCAATAAATGCATCATGCCCGAAGTTGCGCGTTTGTACAAAATTATTTATTCACGCATGAAACATACGCCTTTAAAGTCATGAACGCTGGAAACCGGAGTTCCGAATGAACTCTTAAGGCCAAGGATTGCAGCAACGGGGGCCAAAAAATGCTGAATATTTTTCTCTGTTGGCAAATAACGCTGGGTGTTGTAAGACATGAAAAACATCCGTTCAACCAACAGGAATATGCCTAATATGTGTCGGCTTCTTTTTCCTGTTACTTTGATGTACCTAAAAATATAATTGCATAAAATGTTAGATATTAGATTTCAGGCGACAACCTTTCCAATTACATATCGAAAATATTTGCCATTCCTTGCCGATAAAAAGCAATGTGCGTTCCCGTAATTGGTTTCTGCTGATAGCCAGCGCATAAGGCATCAACATAAATAATATTTACATGTTTTAGGCTAAACAACACACGTTAAGAAACACGATAATGCAATGTTTGGCTAAAAGTCGCAACTTCGTCATAACTTAAGCGGTTCATTAAACCTGCTACGCCGACGCCCGAAAGGGTAGAAAAAGTCCATTCACGGTTACTCCCAACTTTTCCGAAGCCCTACTTAAGTTCTACTGCCAGGATATTCCTCCGCTTCACGCAGATGAAGTTTACCTGACGTCTAGACAATTACACCAAAGGGACACACAACGCACTTGTGCGCACTCTGTGTAATCATATTTTGCATAAGAAATATGTCTTACTAAGAATAGCAACACAATTATTTTCTCCCTGTTTTANACTCTGTGTAATCATATTTTGCATAAGAAATATGTCTTACTAAGAATAGCAACACAATTATTTTCTCCCTGTTTTATTTACATTAATTATAAATGAAATGTTATAATTTTTTTGGGAGAATATAGGTAAAAAATGAATTTAATCAGAAATAAGGCACTTTTATGTTAACATAAGTATAACGCATGTGATGCGTGTCATATTTAGGGGACAACAAAACAGGTTATATATGGTGTGATTTTTCAAAGGTTTGTTACAAAAAGTGTGAAGAATAGATTATAAACCAGTACTCACGAGCAACGCCTCCAGTTCGCGTGAACCAACACAGTGAGTGAGAGGAAGGTGAAGGAGCATCTCGCACGTGTCGTGACATGTCCCGACGTCGGGCCAGGGGCGAGGACCTTTCCCTGCGACGCACAAGGCGACGTCGTCGGCACCGCCTTGAAACCCCAGCCCGCGCAGACGTCTTCATAACCACCTCGACAGGAGACTAACATAGACGACGAGCTACCTCTCGCCGCCGTCCTCGTTTGATCACGCCGTGGAGAAGGAGCTGCCGGGAGCAGCGACACAAAGCGAGTCTTGCGGTCGGCATCCACGTTGTCTTCGCCCGAGGACCGCCCCACCGCCAGCCGGGGGATCTTACCGTTAATCATCTTAATCAGTTCCTGTGCGGCCGGTTAATAATTAACACGCGCGCGATACGCACGAGCTAATTGCCTGCANTAATCATCTTAATCAGTTCCTGTGCGGCCGGTTAATAATTAACACGCGCGCGATACGCACGAGCTAATTGCCTGCACGAACCTCCCCTAGCGGTACGCCCAAACAACTCACCCCCCTCCGCAACCCCATTCACGTCTTTAGCATTTCTCTACCCCCGGGTTCCTTTAATCCCCGTTTTCTACCCGCGCTAATTCNCGCAACCCCATTCACGTCTTTAGCATTTCTCTACCCCCGGGTTCCTTTAATCCCCGTTTTCTACCCGCGCTAATTCTGACTCATGGGGTCTCCTCCAGTAATTATATTAATTAGCCTAATCATGTGTAAACAAGCGAGCCCGGTGGCGCTTTACAATTACACGGCGCGGCGGACCGAGGGTGGAGGGAGGCGAAGGAGGGTGGTTTCGACAAGGGCTGCGATTGCCGCGGACGAGCAGTNGCGCGGCGGACCGAGGGTGGAGGGAGGCGAAGGAGGGTGGTTTCGACAAGGGCTGCGATTGCCGCGGACGAGCAGTGGAGAGGGGTGAAAACACTGGCGAAGGCAGAGGGTTGGTTTAGGAACACGAGGGATCGATGGCCACGTCTACACACCTAGGGGGTTACACGACGCACATAGATCGACTCGACCAAACATACCACCGAATATAAAGAATACTGTCGAAGAAAGGAAGACATTTTAGAAATTAAAGTTTTTGAAGCCAAATTCCGTGCATCGGCACAAGGTAGCTCGTGACGCCGTTATGTAAGCAAACAGTCTCAACTCCTTCTGTTGCTTAGGCAGTGTACACNGCGCGGCGGACCGAGGGTGGAGGGAGGCGAAGGAGGGTGGTTTCGACAAGGGCTGCGATTGCCGCGGACGAGCAGAGGAGAGGGGTGAAAACACTGGCGAAGGCAGAGGGTTGGTTTAGGAACACGAGGGATCGATGGCCACGTCTACACACCTAGGGGGTTACACGACGCACATAGATCGACTCGACCAAACATACCACCGAATATAAAGAATACTGTCGAAGAAAGGAAAACATTTTATAAATTAAAGTTTTTGAAGCCAAATTCCGTGCCTCGGCACAAGGTAGCTCGTGACNAAATTAAAGTTTTTGAAGCCAAATTCCGTGCCTCGGCACAAGGTAGCTCGTGACGCCGTTATGTAAGCAAACAGTCTCAACTCCTTCTGTTGCTTAGGCAGTGTACACAATTGAAAGCTTAGGAATTCTCGATCGCCTTGGATCAAACCTGAATGCACAGAGTTAAGATGATTACTGTCCTGTTCTTAATTTTCTTAGTAGGAAAAATCAAGAATCAGAAACACCGCTTCCCAAAGCTTACTTTTACCCAGTCACAGACAAGCGTGTAGGTTTCATGTAATAAAGTGCGGGTGTTTACTGCTATGTTGTCGTACAATTATTAATGTGATGACCAACCATACTCACAAAATAACTAAAATAATACCTTCTTGAAATGGACAACGAAACTAGAAGAATATGATGTTTCATTACCACCATGTTTGCATGGCCGCTCCCAGATTAACAATACGGGATCAACAGAGGGGCATTGAAACGCATAAATATTTTTTTTTTTCAATCAAAAGATTTACAAGAAAATGGTAGCAATTTTAGTATCGAACAAGCCAGGTCGTTTTCAGTGTAACTTACTGGTTTCACCGAGAAAAAAATATGTCTGTACACTGTAAAAATTTTTTTGATAAACTTGGNGTTTGCATGGCCGCTCCCAGATTAACAATACGGGATCAACAGAGGGGCATTGAAACGCATAAATATTTTTTTTTTCAATCAAAAGATTTACAAGAAAATGGTAGCAATTTTAGTATCGAACAAGCCTAGTCCTTTTCAGTGTAACTTACTGGTTTCACCGAGAAAAAAATATGTCTGTACACTGTAAAAATTTTTTTGATAAACTTGGGGCCGCAGTAGTGTAGTGGTTAGACTACTCGCATCCCATCTAGGCGAACCGCGTTAGATTCCGGGCGGGGTCGCATATGGGAATCGTACCGGATAATGCCCCTGGTCCGCGGGTTTTCTCGGGGATCTCACGTTTCTCACGTCCTTGCGTCCCGGCGCTGCTCCATACTCACCTCGCTTCACCCTCATCGCCTCAAGACGTCTATGTTAAGAGACGCCTACATCTCTTAATTTACTCACTGATTAATAAACTTTCTAAATTGTAATGAAAGTTTTTACCTTATTTAATTAATACCACAAATCAGACTGCAAATATTGGAATGTTGTGTACCGCCTTTATACAAAAGTGGGGAAATTTGCTACGCATTGGACTCTTTCGGGAGAAAATGTAGGAAAACTATAGTCTGCACGCCAATCCTTGGCAGATATACTCACAGAGAACCAGGGAATCCACCCGCTTTGACGTGGCGTGCGGACTATACCATGTGTGCATGGGAAAAGTATTTACTTTACCATTCGCGCTTTTGGGGCCGTGGTGGCTGAGCAATTAGCCTGCTCGCCTCCCACCAAGGCGAACCGGGTTCAATCCCCGGCCGGGTCGCACCCGGATTTTCGCATGTGGGAATCGTGCCGGAAGATACCGCCGGTCGGTGGGCCTTCTCAGGATCTCTCGTTTCCCCCGCCCTTTCGTTCCGGCGTTGTTCCATACTCACCTCAATCATCCTCATCGGCTCTAAAGACCTCTCTGTTAAGAGCTGCCCAAATCTATTCACTCTCTCCTCACCCTATACTCACATTCGCGCTTTATTACAATACAGAGACCCTGGCGTGCGAATTATTTCTTAGCGTATAGGGACGACATTTCTGCAGTGCAGCCACAATCCACGTAGACTGCTAATACAGCAGTCAAGACTGGTCGTTGGCATCATCTGAATACTGTCGACGTAGACTGTAATAGCAACTGAACTGTATGCTGTGCTCTTGTCTGAAATTGTATGAATATACCTCCTGCAGCTGAGCTCAGTGTCCCTACTACAAAACAGGCAGCCCATCTGCACAACAATATCCGAAATGTTTGGATTATTCCCATAGCAACTTGACTGCAATAAAGTAACATATTATTCTGTTGCTTGTACAAAAGTCTGGATGCTGCTGTCGTGAGACCAGATTACATCTCTCTTTAAACTCATATTCCAAGAGTCGTCAAAATCTGTTGAACCAGTGAAGCATCTCCAACATTTTCCACGGCGATATAGCATAAGTTACGCACACTAATTGGACCCAAAAATTACGTACGCAAGGGCGTCTCCCCGGCACTATAAAAGAAAACGAGCACTGGCAGACGCAGTTTTCCCGAGGAAAGATGGGCCCGCCCGCCCGATGCTCACTCTCCCCGAACTAATACCGAAGTGATTTTCTCTAATTTTAGGTGAACGCCCAGCAGTTTCCACACCAGAGGGAGGAAAGGCAAGAGGGGGTGAGGGAATCTCTCCACCCTTGTTACCGAAAGTAAACTGCAGACTATTTTTTTGCTTCCCTTTCCTTCGGGTTCGTTCCTTACTCCCGTCTCCTCCGTGGTGTATGACGAAGCACAAAGTAAGCTGCTAGGCGGGATAATCTCATTAGAGAGCGCGCGCTGCCGGCGAATTAAGGGCGGTGCTGAGCTGGGAGAGGGGGCGGGGTTTTCTCGGAGGTAAATAAAGGGTGACTAACAGTCGCGGGAGTCGAGCTGCGCACCTAANTGGGAGAGGGGGCGGGGTTTTCTCGGAGGTAAATAAAGGGTGACTAACAGTCGCGGGAGTCGAGCTGCGCACCTAACGAGCTGGGAATCCAGGGACACGGTCCGTTTGCGGATCCGTCCAGAGGTTTAGCTGCTGCGACAGAGTAACGGCAGCGCTAACGTAGATACTCTACCAAGGCTGGCCAAACCCAGGCCCGCCAACAGTGGTCGGCTGCCAATACAATAAATACCCACAGCCGCAACGCGAGTCGTCGTACGCGCAACGACTTATGACCCGAGTTGACCCGACCTGCCGCGCCGCATGCCGCCCCGCACCTCCCGCCTCCTGGTTCTGTTATGAGTCGACGTATGTTTTTAAAGGTCGTAGCATACGTAACGTGTTTTCCCTCGTGCCGGACGGAACGGGATAATTTGTTAACATCGTTTCATATAAAAATATAGTAACAAAATATATATAATAGAAATAGACAAATAGGCAAGTACTGAGTATTAATATGACTATTTTATTGGTACCTATTTATTAAATTCATTATTATTATAATTATTGATTAATATTACGGTTTCTAGGATTGCGCGCTACTTCCAAGTAGGTAGGTAGGATCGCAAAGTATAGGAGGATAAATTGTGGTTTAGTGCTGAAATCACCATCAATCAATCAATATACTACTTATAATAAAACTGTAACAGGATTGTGTATTTTAGCTTGAGGTCCAGCTTAAAACTTAGGCACATAAAAATCAAGTAGGTTTGTAATGTTACACATGGGGTGGAGCTATGAAACAAAGGTAAAGGGTAGATTTCAATATCAGACGTGGTACAGAAGGAACAGCATATAATTTATTTGATTTTTTTGTTTCCAGAATGACTTTAAGTAAACCGAGTACATCAAAATTAAAGGCTCTACTTCGTACATTTCATGAAGAATGGGAGATGAAATATTCGTTTACTGAAAGCAAAGCATTGAAGCCCATATGTCTTGTTTGTTCTACTACAATAGCAGCCACCAAAAAATATAATTTAGAACTGTATTTTAAACAAAATCATTTTAAAATCAACTAAGATTACCCGGAAGGAAATNCACCAAAAAATATAATTTAGAACTGTATTTTAAACAAAATCATTTTAAAATCAACTAAGATTACCCGGAAGGAAATGCTCTTAGAACTGAGTATATAAAAAAAGAAAAATATTTGACCAGCAGAATCTATTTGAAAAAAAATTTTAAGAACTTGAATCTATGGTGAAAACATCATACGAGATATCTTTACTCTTAGCAAGAAAAAATAAACTTTTTTCAGATGGGGAAATTGTGAAAGAAGCTTTGTCGATTTTCGCACAGAACTGCCGTGATAAAACAGTGAAAACTAAATCAGACAATATTTTACTTTCAAGAAACACTGTGACAAGACGAGTGGAAGATATGTCAAATGATATTAGCAGCCAAATAACGGATGCAGTTACGAAATTCAAATACTTTTCGCTGACATTGGATGAAACTTGTCACAACTAGCCATCTTCGTGAGGTGTGTTGATGATAATGTCAACGTATTTCAAGATTTATTGGAGCTTTGCCAGTTACAAACTACAAGTACCAGGAAAGACATATTTGTAAAAATTAAGGAATGTGTTGAAAAAAGGGTTTGGCGCGGCAAAAACTGGATTCTGTTTCTCCTGATGGAGCACCCGCATGACGGGAAAAATCAATAGTTGCGTGGCTTTGTCAAAACAATCCTTAGGCCGGGAATTGTTTTCATATCATTGCATAATCCACCAGGAAGCTCTATGTGCAAAAGATATGAAGTTTGATGAAGTTGATTGATCCTGTAGTACGCTGCATTAATTATATTCGGGCCGGAGCGCTTCATCGAAGACAATTCAGGGTTCTATTTGAGGACGAAATAAATTAACACGGGGAGTTGCATCCGTATTGTGCAGTCCGCTGGCTGTCTAAGGGTGAAATGCTGAAACATTTCCTTCTTTTGAGAGTACAGGTTTTGGAGTTTATAGAATAAAAACAGGCAATGCCTGCTGAAAGAGATCTACTTAAAAATGAATCGTGGTTATGCGATCTTGCATTTTTAGTAGATATTACAAGTACCTCAACATACTTAGCCTAAAGTTTCAGGGAAAGGATTGTTCGTTGCCAACGATGTTAAATTTGGTCCAGGGATTCAAAGCAAAACAAAGACTTTTTTGGCGAACTTGGCCGGAAACAATATCGATCATTTTCCAACGCTCGTAGATATGAGAGGAAAACTNCAAAGACTTTTTTGGCGAACTTGGCCGGAAACAATATCGATCATTTTCCAACGCTCGTAGATATGAGAGGAAAACAGGAAAACACTTCGATTGATATCTCAAAATACCAATCACAAATACAAACGTTGTTACAGTCTTTTGAGAATAGATTTAAGGATTTCGAATCAGATTTAAAAAAAATATTTTGCTTATTATGAACCCGTTCTCAATTACCATTAATGAAGTAATGGAATATCCAGCCAATATCCAGCTAGAAATCACCGAAATCCAAAACCACACTTCCTTGAAACCTATATTTAACGAAACAGTTTCTTCACAACCACAGCGGTCTTAAATTTTTTTTATAAAATTTTGGAAATTGGTACCAAAGGAAGAATTTCCAGCAATGAGTGATCGTGCTTTGCAGATTTTGAGCATATTTGGCTCAACATATGTCTGCGAAAAGGTTTTTTTCAACTCTCAGCTATGTGAAAAACAAATACCGTACTTCGTTAACAGCAAAAAAAAAAAAAAAAAAATTCAGATTTCATTTTACTCTTGACCTCCGATTTGTCACCAAATATTGATCAATTGTTAGCTCAAAAACCTCTTCATAGGTCTCATTGACATTTTGTATGTTTAGATTTTAATTAAACTATGTGTAACTTTAAGCTTTGTTCAATTTAAATATCTATCATAACTGTAGGCAACTATTACTGACTAGGTGGCCTGCCGGCTGACATGGAATTTATATAATGGCCCACCTCCAAAATTGGTTGGGCAGCCTTGCTCTACGCCAGGCCATTTACAAGTTCCTGAATGTCTCGCAATGCCACTCACTACGTGTATGCTGGTTGGCTAACCGGAAAACGGAAGATTATATAAAGTAACGAAACCTTATATTTAATAAAATAAAACACAAACACGACTTAACACAGGACTTGAACCCCTGACCTCGCTCGCAATAGGAAAGAAACGTCACAGTGACATTGTGCACAGAGGTCGCAACACATTTCTTTAATGATTTAAGGATAGCTTCAACTATGAGACGGAGGGCGAATGTCACGACAAATCCACCTATAGGCTATTTACGGTAAAGTGAGCACTTATGAAAGCCCTCTCATTTGGAATAATAGTCAATAAATACATTTTATTTTAGCCTTACACGATACCTTCCGAGTACGGTGGAATATAGACACTGTGTTTATTACTTACATAGCCATCTTTATTTTAAAATCTGGTTAAAGGATTTTAAAAAAATTCTGAAAGATAAATGTAACTATGCCCCCAAAAGTGCTCACTTTACTGTGAATAGCCTATACACACAAAGCGAGAGCTAAAAGTTGTGCTAAGACACAACTTTTAAGTCTTTTGTTTTATATAATAAGAGTAATTTATTGCTCTCCTACGCACCGAACCTTTATCCTACTCCAGCCTAACAGATATCTACAAATTATGTACTGGTTTTTAAAGACTGATCTTATAATCAAACTAATATTATAAATGCGAAAGTCTGCGTGTGTGTGTGTGTGTGCGCGCGCGTTTGTTACCACTCAGCTCCATAACAGCTGAACGGATTTTGATGAAACTTGGTATGTATATACTTAAGGTCCTGGAATAGGACATAGGATACTTTTTATACGGTTCCTGTGGAATAACAACAAAACGTAATTTTGCAACGCCTGGGAACGTGACCGAAATTTTTTTTTCCTCTGGTATCAGAGTTTATCAGGCCGCCCAAGGGCCTCTGAAATGACTTAACGACTGCTATCAATCGATGACATCAGAGACAGAATATTTAACGTGCCCTCCGAAGCCCGGAAGCGCTCAGATGATATGCCACTAAACGGTCACCCATTCAAATGTGAGCCGCTGGGAACTTTGCTTAACTTTGGTGATCGATTAAGATCCCTCAGCCAAGCGCAAAAAGTAGTACCTAGGTACACTTATTTCTTAAGCTACAACTTGATGAAACTCACGTTTTGATTTTCATACATCGACTCTGGAAAGCGAAAATGTGGTAACTACGCGATAGTTGCACTGATACACTTCAAAAACAATACCCTACTTCTTGGCTATCGGATAAAAAATATTTCCTTCCTTTTGGGTTGCCATAATAAGTTAAAAACCTAGGCCAACAGAGTCCAATTTTATAATTCTGTTTTTAGATAAATGAATTGTCTTTTCCCAATTTATTTATTAGTGTGTCACTGTAAAACACCATTGTACTCGTTGGAAGCCGCGCCGTTTCGCTAGTTGTTATATATGGCTACTTTAATTATATTTTCAGCATTCATTTTGTAATAACCTTCTTATATCTTACAGCAATTGTTTAATTCTTTTGTAACTATTGGCGATGGGATTATGTCACTGTTGTATTTAAAATACTTATTTTAAAACATTTTTAGCCAGTTATTAGGGACATTCAGTATTCAGTTCCTACGTAAAAATGAACATTACAAAATGAATTCAAGAACAGCCTGACGCGAATCGGTCCCACCCAGAGTGGTCTGCCGCGGTCGCGTGGAAGAGTATTAGCACGCCTTAGCTAATGCCTAGTTGAAGACCGCCGCACCTTACAGCTACACACTCAGCAGATCACTACCCACACTTCTTCCGCTGTATCCGCTAAGACGTGAGGACATCTCTGCCATTGACATCGGAGGAGATGTTATGAATCAGTAAAGGCGGACAATTGTAGCGACTGCAGAGATGCGTCGGTATTCNAGAACAGCCTGACGCGAATCGGTCCCACCCAGAGTGGTCTGCCGCGGTCGCGTGGAAGAGTATTAGCACGCCTTAACTAATGCCAAGTTGAAGACCGCCGCACCTGACAGCTACACACTCAGCAGAACACTACCCACACTTCTTCCGCTGTATCCGCTAAGACATGAGGACATCTCTTCCATTGACATCGGAGGAGATGTTATGAATCAGTAAAGGCGGACAATTGTAGCGACTGCAGAGATGCGTCGGTATTCAGGCCTTGCGAAGAATCCAAATCACATTACAACAATAGTTTGTAAAACATATCGGCGGAGTGCCAGCAGAGCTTCCCTCCCGGCGGCACGGTATTTGAGACAATTACGCCGCCAGAAACTATAATATACTTGGCAACACTTTGTACGGGGACTGTCTGTCTAAAAAAAACAAGATGGCTGTCACAAAAACAATATGGAAGGCTGAAAAACAATATGGAAGGCTTAAAAACAATATGGCAGGCTCAAAAACAAAATTGTGGGCTCAAAAACAAAATCGTGGGCTCAAAAACAAAATAGTGGGCTCAAAAACAAAATTGTGGGCTTAAAAACAAAATTGTGGGCTTAAAAACAATTTTGTGGGCTTAAAAACAATGTTGTGGGCTTAAAAACAAGGTAACAAATTTGGTCAAGGCCAAGGGACGGTTGGGTTTTTCGTCTACTGCCAGATGCCATGTCCATCCGACGTCCAAACCCTGCACCCTGTGCCAGCTCTCTCATTTCCTATCTACTCACAAAAAAAACTGCATAAAATATTATGACCTAGCACCAATAACGTCTCCAAGCGATGATAAAAGTATGTCCATTTGGGAGTAAAGCAGCGATCGAAGAGAATGAAAACAAATGCAGAAGTGTTCCATATAAGGTTAATTAAATATGTTCCAGGGATGAAATACAGTTGGCAATNAAAACAAATGCAGAAGTGTTCCATATAAGGTTAATTAAATATGTTCCAGGGATGAAATACAGTTGGCAATTGCTAGTTAGTTATAAAACACAATCACTAGATAAAATTATCTTCCGACTTGACACTGCACTAAAGGAACGTAAAGGACAATGGTGCAGAAAGGTTGCTCGTTCCGTTTAATCTTACCACGTTTATCTTCACATACAGCAACAATGCAATTATTCGCCTTGAACAGTGCATCTTAAATCTGGAGTTAACGATCACAGAAACATTGTTTAAATCACAGAATCATTATTTTTTTACCACTCTGCAAATAAATTCATATGAAAAGCTTCGAAAATTTACGTCCGATTGGAAGATTCGATAAAAGTTATGTAGGAATTTTTTAATGGCTCAAGTTTTTTTTAGACCATATACGTGATAGCACTTTTGGGTGCATTGAGAAAGACGTAAACTTAGAAATTTATTGTTTTTTTCTCTTTCTCTCTCACATTCTGTGCTAATCTGGCAAACGCCATTTTAAATATTCTCTGCTGTTCTTTCATTGTTTTATAGCACCGGCAGTCGAATATTTGCTAGCAAACAGTTCAGAAAACTTTGACAGTTTGCGTCACTTCGCATCGAGAAACACTATTAACACAAATTAAAATGCTCCGAAAGAAAATGTGTCACTCAAAAATACTGAAATAATATGGATCATAATCAAACAAAATTCTGAGACAGTGATACCAACGGCAGTTCAATTTCAGTGTCAGTAAAACCACGAAAAAACTCATTCTTCATATTTGTGGAATCAGGTAAAATAGTCGAATATAAACATTTATTAATTATTATAGAGTAGGAGTACCTTAAGTGGGAGCCGCTTTTACCATCAAAGTTGGAAAGACAGAAATTTGATGGAGTTAGTGCCAAAAATGAATAGTGATCAATACTATTTTCAGTAAATAAACGCGCCGCCTTTCACAAACTGAGAGCATTCTGAGGTTCCTCCCCCTAAACATAAATATATTTGGAATGTGTATGCATGTGAATATATGTGTGTAAATATAACGTGTACTATAATTGATGTGTCAAACTCACAGTACTAAGAGGAGGGCGCAAAAGAAGCAATTGATATAGGAACCCGGGTTCGCAAACCTTCCCTTATCCTCACGTGAGTGTGGAGTTGCAGGGACACGTAGGCAACAAGCGTCATTAAGGGTGTGATCTGTGTGGGCATGGAGGTGGGGCTGGCTGCTGGCGAGTCAGCACGTGGCTACAGCTGATTGGGGAAGCAAGGCTGGTGTTGCGAGCACCTGCACCTTGTGCACGGCGAAACTCACGGCAGTTCGCGGTCAGCGGGAGTGTTGTACCGGCTGCCACATTCCTACGGCTACATCAAAGATAAGTCTACCTGTAACACATTCCTTGTTTGCTACGCATACATCTAAATGATGTCAGTACCACGTGCTTGTACTACGTGGGGAAGAGAAGGGAAAGTTTGTAACTAGTTTCATTATATAAATCTCTTCCTTTTGCGCCTCCTCTTAGCCTGTGAGTTTGACATACGCCCGGCGTGTGTGTACACACAATATACATAGAATTCAACGTATGTTTTATATATGAATAATTTACATGTATAAATCAACAACTATATGGTTTCCTTAGTACAGCACTCTCAGGCCTACCATTCTCGAGCAAACAGCGAAATATGCAATTCCTTAGGTTTTCAATAATTTTTTTGAGAAAGTTCTGGCTACCGCTTTACTGTTAATTAACGGGGATGCTTTTACTACCAACACAACATTACCCGAAACCTTTCTTCTATCCCAAACTGATTCCGATATTTATTACTATCGCCACTTTTAATCTCTAGTTTCATAGCCTTCATCCTCCCTTTACACTCATTTTACCAGTGAGTATATAAATTGGTCTACCAGATGTCCAGCTACTTGATACTGCCGGCTTTTATGCGAGCTGAAAGCAAATTATATTTTAGTAGGGCAAATAGGTTTTCTCGGAACTTATAACGTCTTCGTCACGGCCGAACCAGAACTTTAAGTTATAATTTAGCGTCTATTGTAAGTTTATGCACGTTTGCGTCTGCATGGATATTATTAAAATTTTATGACATTTTGGTAGACGCATTCTCCACAATAACCAGATAAATAAAAAACAGGACAAGTCAAAAGTCACAAATTAGTGGAAAATATTTTCTCACCAAACACCAGTCAAACAGTAGTGTTTTCGTATGTTTACAAAAAAATCTTTAAAAGCTATTTGAGAAAAGTTTTCAGTGGAGCTGCATGAAAATTTGTTTAATTTTACAACAAACATTTAGACCTAAATATGTGTGTGATGTCCAACAAACGTGTATATAGGTATGTAGGTACATGTATGTTTACAAGTATATACTCACAGAAGTGCTGCTAAATTAAATATGTACAACTCTGTTTTTGCAGTCATAAAAAAAATTCCTTGGTAATTTGAAACTTTGGTGACGCTGTCTTTCAAACCATGTCAAAATGTGATTTACCCTATCGCCGAGGATTGCAAGTAATAGTCTTATAATTAATTATTAGTATAACGGTGCTTACAACAGTGAATATTCAATAACTACCGATAGCAAAAGCCTACTAATGTAGTACAAGTGTACAGAATTCACCAATAACTACCAGCAGATTTCTATAGGGATACAACTTCTATTCTAGCCAATATAGGTACAAACTTAACAGGAATACGTATTATTTTTAATTCAGATTAATGACATTTATTTTTACTGAGCAAAAGTANGGATTAATGACATTTATTTTTACTGAGCAAAAGTAACCTTATGCAATGCATGATAATTAAATAAGCATCTGTTGTAAATTACGTGAGAGAGTTTCGTAATAGAAGCAGGGAACTTTCTTTTTCGACAAAGAGCGTACACATTACTTGAGAAAAAATATTACGTGTCCAATAGTTATAACGTACGTCGTACATAGTTCACGCGATAACGTGGGTAAGCAGTACGCGCAGAGAGTGATGCCAGGGGTTGTTAAAGGCGCACAAAAGCAAAACAAAGAAATGATTTTTTTAACATTCTATTTACAGACATTAAATATAATGTAATTCTAAGCAACTGAAAAAAAATTCTTCACATTTGCATTATTACACGTTACGAAACCTATTTTACAGTTTCAGGAACGTAGGCATGTAGTAAAATGACACGTCACACACACACACAC
>NQII01001225.1:170435-184242 GCA_002778355.1 Clitarchus hookeri
GCTCGACGGCCGGCACTGTGTCGGGCTGTGCTGACACTCAGCGGAAGAGGCTCGACGGCCGGCACTGTGTCGCGCTGTGCTGACACTCAGCGGAAGACGCTCGACGGCCTGGAGGTCGGTGTTCTGCTCGCGACAAACGCGCAGTTTTCGCCCGCTCGTGTGCTGGAGCTGGCCATCTCTGCGTGGGTCCACTAACCGAAGCGGCGAGTGTGGCGTTACTGTGTCCTCGGGCCGGGAACCGTTGTCCTGGCACCGAGCACAGAGAATAGGCTCCTTCCTGCCTCCACATGCTTATGATTATAGACTGTTCGCGGTTGATTGAGCACTTTTGAAATCAACCTTAGAAAAATGGCACGGTCCCTGCCTGCTAATATGTTAACAGACATACTAGTGACATGCGCCCAAGTAGGCAGATCAAGATGGAGGGGAAGAAGTTCCATGTCTTAGAGGTAAATTAAAAGGGTTAGGTAAACATTCGTAAATAATGAAATTATTAATTTTTGCTTTCTGATTTTTTTCAAAACTCAAGTGTAAGAATAAGTAAATTTGTGAACTATATATTTGTATTGAAAATATGGTTTAATTATTTCTCGTCTGGAACAGCAGTAAACACTTAAATGGTCCTGTAGAAGGCTACAGGTAATTTCACGATCCCTGAGAATACATCTCTCTAAGTTCTATTTTGTGCCAAAATATTTGTGTTTGTCTAATTTCTTATTTTAACCTCTCTCAAATCAGCTGTTACAATATTGTGTCAATCAAAGTCCTAAGCAGTTGCCACGTGGTTCGGCTAATCACGAACATAACATAATGGAATTGTTATGGCCCGTATCTGAATTCACCTGAGTGATTTTGTGAAAATCACGGGAAAACGAAATCAGGATGGCCAGACAGTTATTTAAACCAGTATCCTTTCATATATGTATTTTGCGTATTACAAATATTTGTTTTGTATAGTAACAGAAAAATTCGTCTCTTTCAGTAACACTAGACAGTTTCCCACGAAACGATTACGTATTCCCGACTCAAGAGAACGAACGCAAGATGCACCCTCATGCCTTACATGGGACTTGAACCCAAAACATATAACGTCATAAGCGAACATGCAACTAACTGCGCCACGAACAGTACCACTGCGCCACGCCGCCTGTGTTTGTGGTTTTCACAACGTCTCGGAGACGCCTGTGAAATCTCAACGTTCGTTACGTGCAGAAATGTGTAGTTCTTACGTACACCGTAAACGGTAGCACAAACTCAGCACCCAATCTTCTTGGTTGCAGCTTGAATGAGATGCGGAATCCATCGTAACCGCAATGTGAAGGAGACCCCAAACTAGAGGGCAGTCGGTGGCAAGTCTCCAGGGAGACAACTCGTCCGTGACTAAGAGCTCGAGTTTGGCGAGTGGTTGTTGGACGTCTTCAGGGTAAGAAAAGAAATACATGGCCAAACTGAAGCCCTTGTTCCTATTTATTACAGGGCGATGATTCTCATTTAGACGCATTCAAGAGTGTTTATGTTTCTCGATGCCAACTAAACAAATGTGTTAAAAAATTATAGCGCCAAGCACTTATTAATAGCTTTACTACATTCACTTCAAAGAAAGTAATTATTTGCCAAAATAATAATTTCTAATAATTTAGTATAAGTTTACAAAAATGGCTGCACAGAAACTCATCACACTTATCAAACTCTTGCTTACAAATATTGTTTAGGTAAGTTGTGTATGATTCCTCTTTCTTACTTTTCCAACACTAGCCTTCNCAAACTCTTGCTTACAAATATTGTTTAGGTAAGTTGTGTATGATTCCTCTTTCTTACTTTTCCAACACTAGCCTTCAATTAAAGAAAAATGTCACTAATACAACGTTTGTTTATGTGTTTCACACTTCCAAAGTACTTAGGCTTAGGCTTTGNAATTAAAGAAAAATGTCACTAATACAACGTTTGTTTATGTGTTTCACACTTCCAAAGTACTTAGGCTTAGGCTTTGTGTGGCGACGAGTACCTGACTGATTGAACTGCGGGAACATTGTTAATAGTTCCAAGATATGTGTTATTTCTCGCCTCGCCCGAAGAAACAAAATTCACCTTTTTATAACTACTCTTGCATTTCATTCTAATTTCTCCTCTACCATCATTGCGCTGTTAGTCCTTACATCTGGGGCACACAAACTGTGAAAACAGTCAAATACTGAGAGAAGTACTGTATATACTTAATNCTGTTAGTCCTTACATCTGGGGCACACAAACTGTGAAAACAGTCAAATACTGAGAGAAGTACTGTATATACTTAACACACAATCATATAAGGCTGACCTGTCAAGGATCCCAGGTTACAATGAAGCAACTGAGCTTGAGACGTGCAACAAACCATAATTATAAGTTCTTTATACTCTTTTGAAAGCACGGCAAAGTTCTTCACGTCGAATTTCGTGTTTACTGCGTCAATCATCCGACATTTCTTGCATGCATAATGGACAAACNGGCAAAGTTCTTCACGTCGAATTTCGTGTTTACTGCGTCAATCATCCGACATTTCTTGCATGCATAATGGACAAACGTGAGCAAAAGATTAAACAGTAACCGAAGTGAATGAAATTCCAGTTTTATGTAATTTCTGACCCTCTTTTTACAAGACGTCTGCATACACGTCATAAAAGTCAGTATGCCTTGACAATAAATAAATAATTGTAATTTTTTCCTTGCATGCCTACCGGTAACCAGCATAACTAAGTATTTTGAGGTATATGTATATGTATAATGTATTACAAGTAATTTGACAAATATTTGGACGGCGCTAACAGCTGCAGTCTTCAACAGCGATGCCGTCAAGCGAAGTGAAGCAGCGATGACACGCATTAGAGAGGAAAAGTTACGAAAAATCTACCGGCTAACGGCAACGTCCGCCACGTTCCCTACAATGCAGGTTCCACACCGCCGGCAACTGAACCCGGCTGGTAATTTACTATGTAAAGGTGTCGGCGTGGAGCTGGAATCTGAGTGGACCGTGGGTTGAGCAGGATCTAGAAAAAAAAAAGGGGGGGCACAGAGATCGTGGGGGGTGGCGCTTTACGGATTGAAGCGTGATCGGACACTTCTACAAAAATACGGCGTGTGGCGGGANAACACGGAGGACGCAACAGCGAAGCCAGGCTTAAGCCGGGGAAATGGACGGGGAATCCCTGAGGAGACGGAGTATGCTGGTGGAGGGGAGACCACCCCTGCGGAATAGGAAGGAGCCGGGAGAGAAGGAGAGAGAGAGAGAGACGGCAGATAACTGCACTTACCAGTAGCCCTCCCGAGGAGGGAGGCCCGCGCTGGAATCACNGGCGCGGCGCGGCGCGGCGAGTGGCTGGGGAAGTGTCTGGCATGCATGCCCCGACATAATGGACGAACAGAAACGCGGCGTAAAGCCGGTTATGTGATAGCGCATTGAGTACCACGGAGGGGCAAGAGGGGCGAAACGTAGACAGGCGACGTGTCACGGGGGCAAATATTTGCCATGGGAGAAGACCTGGATGGCGTTTGTAGAAGGGGGGTGGGGGGAAGGAACACGGAGGACGCAACAGCGAAGCCAGGCTTAAGCCGGGGAAATGGACGGGGAATCCCTGAGGAGACGGAGTATTCTGGAGGAGGGGAGACCACCCCTGCGGAATAGGAAGGAGCCGGGAAGGGGAGAGNAGAGAAGGAGAGAGAGAGAGAGACGGCAGATAACTGCACTTACCAGTAGCCCTCCCGAGGAGGGAGGCCCGCGCTGGAATCACTAAGAGGAACCACCAACCATCACACACTCTTTCCTTCTCATTTACCACTCTGAATTTTTAAACAGTAAAAAAAAAAAAAGACGCCGACGGAGAATAGCGTATCCTACCACAGCCACCCCCACAATACCCCGACATTTTTTATATATCCCCCTCCCCCCGTGCAGAAAAAATAAACACTTTTTATTTTCTCGAGGCTGGCGGTGCACGACCGAAGTTACCACAGTTGATATGGAAACCCAACAAAACTTTTTTTATATTTTTTAGATTTCAAGATGAAACAACAGATCCTATTTCATAAGGAGGATAGAGTAGAAAGATTGTAAATGGAACAAAAGTACAACCGTTCCTTCGAGCTGACAAAAAAATTCTTTAATTTGCAGCGCAGATTAGTTTGCATGACGAAAATCAAAAAATTGGTCGACGTCATAAAAATTGTTGGTTGTTCTGTTGCAAATCTGAGGATTAGTGGATAACATTACTTTTAAGGGAGTCATTTACCTGGTGTAATGAATAACTGCATAAGGGATGATACTACACAGAATCAATATACATTATTTATTGGTTTAGTTTTTTAATTTATTTTTTTATTTAGTTGTTTAGACTGGATATTTCCGCTTGGTACTCGATAAAGAAAAGCATCAGCATGAAAATATCACCACTTTAAACAATAATTGTTATAGTAATGGTGGACATCACTATCAAACTCGCAGAATGAAAATAAAATTAATAAAATATACCCACTGCTTTTAAACACAATTACATCCACCACCATTTCTGAAAATAACAATGTCACAACGTAAAAATTATTTTAAAAAGTGGTGAGAAACCCTCCAAGTATCTTCATAAATTTGCGAACTTTTAATTTCGTTAGTAATGAGCTTCACATGAAGTCCGCGGAACGAAACATAATTTTTGACAAAATAAATTTCAATGTCTGTGTGTGAATATTTTAATGGTGTACATTCATACCATGTTAATTAATTAATTAACTGAAATATATGAAATATAAATAGTTACATTATTAATAGCATCATCGATTATCATATTAACATCGTGTCAACCATATTATCAATTAATCGAGGAATGTGGATACATTCATTTGTGTAATTTATTTTTATTTTATTTGTTTTTATTTATGTATGTGTACAATGGGAACAGTAGTAGAGAAGGCTCGTGCATAACATCCGCCCACAGAAAAATAGACTAAATAAATAAATATTTGGGCATGAAGACGAATAAAGTCTAGACCGGATCAGATCTACATTTAATAACGCGGTGAATAATATCGAAGTGTTAATTACGTCAGACATGTCATACAAGTGTTTGAAGTGTTGCAATATATTGCAGGTGGTTTGTGCCAGGTTCTGATGTCTAAAGGTCTTAGTGCAAGTGGCGTGAATTTCTTAACTGCCGCACAAGCCGTCATTTTTAAGTTACAGCGGCGAAAAAAAACTTCGTGAAATATCGGCACTCTTCATCTCTGTCAGCCGAAGATACTGTACAGAAAATGCGAGTGTCTCCGTACTTCGTAGGCACAGAGGCCTGTTAAATGTTGGTCTTTACAGACAGCATTCATATATACAAGTGTGCATTCCTGTTAACTTACAGAAACACCACATAGGAAAAGGGCAATGAATTTGAAGAAAAGCAGGTGACTATACCATGCAATCCTGAAAACTGGAAGNAAACACCACATAGGAAAAGGGCAATGAATTTGAAGAAAAGCAGGTGACTATACCATGCAATCCTGAAAACTGGAAATATATTCATATTTCTACAATCTATTGTGATGTACAAAACCACACTTCCTTAATGTAAAAAAAAATTATTTGACTGGGCAGCACCAGTTTCCCGCTTTCAAGCCGGTGATCAAATCTCGAAGCGGCTCCCTTGGTAAATGAACGTAGACACTACGCGGATACAAGTTTGTCTTCCACGAGATTAGAGCAAGGAACCGCGCGGTACGTGGGTAACACATTAACGACCTCAGCACAAGGAGTGCTACGTTTCCGGAAAAATATTAATTTCCTATTACTGCTGAGTGTTCCGAAACTATCATCTTAATAAAGAATACAAATATTAACAATTTACTGCAGACCGTTCTACTACTGCCGACCAACACTGGTAAACCATCAGTGATCTCAGAGCCTGCCAGTATAGTAGGCCTAACAGAATGTGGCCTAGAACTTTCAAAACCACGATGCAAGGTTCAGTTTTAATACAATTTTATCAACGGTGATTGTAAATGTTATTTCACTTCCACTGAACACTTTTAAATTAAACCGAAATGTATTAAATGAAGATTTTTTTCTTCTTCAGAAACACGAGTATGTTGAAAAACTAAACGAAAACAATCGTTCAAGTCACTGTTTGACCATGTGATTTATTGACATTTATGGTACCAGTTCGCGAGATAATAATACCATATGCACCGAAAAATTCAACATGAATGGAACAAAGCTGGTACCACTCGTTCACGACCAATTTGTCACTTCTAACAGTTATGTGTAGTTCCTCTTTCCTGCCCATAATTATCCTTCTGCAACATGTGCTATTTAACATTGGTAATGAATTTATACGCCTAACCTCTTCACGGTTAATTGAGCACTTTTAAAAACACTGCTTACAATCTACCTTACTTGTCACCATTCTGCCTTATGTAACATTCACATTGCCAAGGACCTGATAACTATATTCACGACCCATCCAAGTGAAACTGTGAACTTTTTAGGAAATTCAATGTGTACGTAGCATGCAAATTCATGCTATTATGCGTATAAAACCAAAAACATTTACTTCAGTGGCCACAAATTGAAATGTAAGAATCTCAATCCAACGTCAAGCGTACAACTATTTGTCTTAATTAGTTGTCAAGTTAACTTGGCGCCTGCATGCATGCCAGTGCGCAATGTAGCGTTGGCCTGCAGTGTATTTAGTTATGGACAGTGACTTTCTCAAGGGGGGGATTTCAAAAGTGCTCACTTGAACGAGAATAGCCTTCAACGACGAGTAGCAACGCCAAGACCACGTGGCGTTCATTAGCCTCAGCGTTATAAGGAATCACTCATATTACTTACATATATCACCCCTATTGGCAACGTCAAGAGCATTTCAATCCTATGCGTTCTTGCCTGCATCAATACGCAATTTATTTGCTTGCCTGTATACTGCAAGAGTTTATTTACAAGACTGTTATGCTGAATGTTAAAGATTGCACATGTGTCATATAAAAATTGTTTATTATTCAGTTAATTTATTTTATGGGTTGGCATTGTTCGGAAACATTTCCTGATTCTGACGATGGTGACAAAGAAAACAATACATTTGTTATGGCAGAAGATTGAACTTTTTATGGAATTTGTTGTTAATACGACGGTGCTGTTCTAATAAGAGTAAGACTCTTTAATTGCAATTTGTGCAACAAAGCTTTCACCATTTTTCAGAAACTATTATATTAAACTGCACATTTTTAGTCGTTCTTAGAATATTGTTAATAATCTAGCCTAGAGTGATCAACGCAATAGACATATAGAAGCACTCCATCAGCACCGACTTCAGTCAATTCACTACCATTTGATTTATATCTTAAAACGCTTTTAAGTGAAAGCTGCTGGAAAATTAATCAATGCAGATACATAATTAGTAGTGTCCCAAAATAAGCGCCAATGAAGTTTCATAGCTATATTCTCTTCCGCTTCCATTAAGACTTTAACCAGTCAACCTAGAGATGTGATAATACGTAATTCAAGAGCCCAGTGGATGTCAAGTCCAAGACACCAGAAAGTAGTTTTCTTTGTTTTTCATACACTGAAGTATATAAATATACTTCGAGTTGGACGAGAAGGCTTTATCATAAACGAAATTTGATGGAATAGAAAACCATGACATTTTAACACTAATTTTAACACTAATTTTAACACTAATTTTAACACTAATTTTAACACTTATTTTAACACTTATTTTGATCACATATTTTTCATGGCATACGACTAAAATTTAATTCAGGGTTTCATTTATTATAACAAGTGTACTTATAAAACAAGAATTTGGTTTGCTGGCACCACAGGATAGCCTAATTATGATATTTTACAAAATAAACCTACATTTATATAATTTTCAATTTAAATTCTTGCACTGTAAGTGAAAAAAAATTAAGGGGCACACAGAAGCTTTGAATGAAAGATTTTTAAGTACGTTAATGAAATAATACTCACAGTGAATTCATTTAAGTTGAGTGTACCAGCATTAGGCCCAATACTATAACATAGCATGATCAAATTTAAATGTTACAAAGACTTTGAACACGCAGTGTGTAGTTAGAATGTGAGCGGTGGCGCACACAGCGCATTATAGGAGCCAGAGCATGCCAAAGTGCCNAACACGCAGTGTGTAGTTAGAATGTGAGCGGTGGCGCACACAGCGCATTATAGGAGCCAGAGCATGCCAAAGTGCCTTGTGCTTTAAGTCAACTATCAATATCCAGGCTATGTTCTTCAACAGATTAATTCTGTATGTAGTCTGTAATTTGTGGCATATATGAATACCTACACATTATTTAATAAATAGTCATTTCTTAGTGTAGATTTATGTGTCTGTTTTTAGTAAAGCTTTAGCTTAAAATCAGTTTTAACTTACAATAGGACACACTAACAAATTGCCACGGCAATTCTTAAAAGAAGTTTTTTTTATTGCATATCAATGAGAATTCTATTCATAAAGCTTTGCTATCACCATAGAAGGCGTGATTCTTTAAAGTTATTGTATATTTCTTTAACATGTCTAAGAATACATTCACTATAATAAGACGTAACAAGTGGTAACAAACTACAGAATGCAGTACAGGTCGACGACTCGGGGCAGTGTAATTCACTAAGAACGAACGTAATTCACTCGAGGTCCACTGGGGGGTTGCAGTCAACTTGACTCTCACGGGTACAAGATGCATGTACAGCACGGGCTGGTTCAAGCAGTTCTGCTGGAGCCTGGAGCTGGCACGCCAAGCTGCGACGCTTGCAAGAGGGAAGGCTTACAAGGACGACAACTCGCTTGCAGCTCTCAGGTGAAACTCAAAGGCTCTGCGTTAGCAGCTCGCGTCGCCGTGAAAAGCTGACGACGCGGTGTGTCAATTATTATTCCATACTTTCACTCAAAGCAATGGCATTACTTGCTTGTCTTCCCTTCCGGCCGCCGGAGATTCGCTCAAAAGTTGTAAATTCACTTTGCGATCCAAGTTGGGGAGGGTTGCCGCCAGTAGATTGTGTGGGCGGCGGGGGTGGCTATAGAAAGATGGAGGGACGAGGGACCGAAGGGAGTGCTTCTGATAGGTTTTCGGGGGGGTTTTACTTTGTGTCAGACCTATGGGGTGACTGGGAGAGAAGGGGGCAGGGGTTGGAACGAGCGGAAGAAAGACGTTAGCGCCTGGCTGATTGTCGGCAAAACGAAGAGGGACAAGTTTGACGTCGAGAAGGGTGCGGGGGATGTATGAGCGCGTGGCTGCTCCGAACACGTGCTGGCGCATGGCTTGCCACCTTTACAAAGGCGTCTTTCATGTCACAGAGAGATTTTTGCCGAGGAAATGACAGCGAGTTCACTACGGGCGATTATACGTCACATTTTCCCAGTTTTCGAAATTAAATTAAAGTCCTCTGCAATATGCCCCGCACATGCATTTCCCACAGTCGACAAAATATTTCTGTTGCAAAAACAACATTTGTACAAACTAATTTATTAAATATATTTCCCCCCAGAGGAGCCAAAATAATAAGTAAACCGGAGAACAAAAATAACTAGCAACTGGAGTTCAATAAACACGTAGAAAAAAAATGTTTCTGAAAGCTGGTTGCAAAAACACAATCATAGTCCCAGGCAGGGCAAGGCAAAAAAAAAAAAAAATTCCGCCATCGTAGGCTGCAATCAGTGTCTATAAGATTGAAATAAAATTTAATAATATCATGAGAAAATGTTGCATTCAATATTTATTGACTTCGTGTGAGACTTTTACGTGCAGACTACAGACTTGGCGAGCACAGATTGGTACATGCCGTGAGCTAGGCCTTCTCGCCACACGAGCGTCCAACCGCCATAACCGCAACAACTGTGACGTCACGGTTACTNATGCCGTGAGCTAGGCCTTCTCGCCACACGAGCGTCCAACCGCCATAACCGCAACAACTGTGACGTCACGGTTACTACGTCTTCCTGTCGCCCGGAACTGCATTTACCCGCAGCACCATCCGGCCACTTCTATTAGGATATCGGAAAAGGAAAAACTTGCGCCACGCCGTGTTCGGCTCGCGCATTCCTGCCGAAATGTTCAAAAAGACACTCATTTTTTGTTATTCTCCTATATACAACAAAGAAGAATTCTTACAGCGTAAGAATTCTAAAGGGGTCTTCACGACTTCAATTAATATCAATAAATAAATAAATTTATAAAATTAAGTTGTAATAATTAATTATGCTACATCACTCTTTCGTTCGTTTATCCTTTCCCTACTCGATGGCAATATTGCATATTTCAGGTTGGGCTTTCACCAAGTCTAGAAACATTTCTGTATCCATTTCCTCTCGAGAGATGATGTTGGCATGAGACGGAACGAGTGTTTACCGCACGTGTGTACGCTCCATGGACAGAAGTGTTCTACTGCCTGGCTGGTGGGTTACGGGCGGTCCATAGCTGGTTCCACAATACAGCGCTGCGTTGCCGTGCGTTGCGGTGTGACGAGCTATACTTACTGTTTCACAAGTAAGCGATGATCTGTCGGCGACGGATGCCACCTCAGATGCTGCTGCTATCTATTTCAAGGGTGAAACTTACATTTCCAGGCATCACGAATGTAATTAAAGACACGCGAAACACGTTGACGCTGTATGTTTTAAGTGCGTAGAAGATAAACAAGGCTGTATGATCGTGATGTGCGATGCAAACGAGCAACAACAAGAGACATAATAAGACGGAGAATTATTTTGATGTTAATAAACAATTTTTATGGCATTGTCCATGTGTATAAGAAGCCTTGTTTTCTATTTTGTACATCCATGCATCAACAAAAAAATNCAATTTTTATGGCATTGTCCATGTGTATAAGAAGCCTTGTTTTCTATTTTGTACATCCATGCATCAACAAAAAAATACAAATACAAAGACGTCGGTGAAAATGCGATCGTAGTTTTAAAAACGTAAACAAATATATTCTTTTATNAAAAAAATACAAATACAAAGACGTCGGTGAAAATGCGATCGTAGTTTTAAAAACGTAAACAAATATATTCTTTTATTCTCCTTGTAAAGAAACACTTATTCTTTTTCTTCTCCGTCGCAGGCTGTCGCCGACAAACGCAACGCACTCGACGCCGACGCACTGCTGCTTCGTCCTGATTGGCTACCGCTCATCGCAATGCATCGCAGTATTGTGGAACCAGCTTTACCAGCAAGAAGCACCAACGTTAATTCCCGTTCCCCATTGCGAGGAGTTTTGATGCTGAGCGGGACAAGTCATGAGCAATATCTAGCTATATACTCCTGAACCACAACGTCAAAATGTCCTTGCGGGCAACGACAATTTCTCGCTTGTGTGTAACGNATCTAGCTATATACTCCTGAACCACAACGTCAAAATGTCCTTGCGGGCAACGACAATTTCTCGCTTGTGTGTAACGTCAAGCCACAGAGCCATTTAATTACAATTCGCCCGCAATACTACCAAGGCCGGATAAACATAGAGGCCTCCCCTGGAAGGGGGCCCTCGAACATCCGGGAAAACCCTGTATCGCACTGTGCTACAACACATAACAGACAGGAAAGTTTCTCCCCGTGACAATTCAGCACTACACTCCTACCTCTCCCGGATTTCCTTATGTGAGAATAGTGCCGGACGATGCCGCTGGTCGGCGGGCAAACACACTGCCCTCTGCAAGGAGCAATCAAAGTTCTTTATACGTAGGCCTAGTAACGTTGTCCTGCTCAGCTACAAGTTCATCCGCACCAGGAGTAAAGTAAGCCCTGTGAGTGCAAAGCCTACTGCTTCAGTCCCAACAGTTACTCATTCTAAACCACAGCACTTCTTTTAAAACAACACCTGGACCTCCAAGTCTTCAGATGTATTCACTTAACGACGATGTCAGAAAAGCTGTGCAGCTGTAAATAAATGTAAATAAGAGAATACTACTGTTGCTTGAAAGAGCACATACAGAAATATGGAGGCACTGGCAGAGGCAATGGTTCTATCAGTAATCTTTTGTATATGATGAATATACGTCGGATGTAAGGCATTAAAACGTATGTTTTAGCCACATGAAAAGGCAATGAAAAGTAGGAAAGTAGAGAGAAAAAGGAACAAAATTTAAATTTTACTTGCATCAATATTTATAAATAAAAATAACAAAATACATGCAAAAACGACTATGGCCCATTGTGGAAAGAAAATACACTCAAACTTGTATAACTACACCGAATAAATTAC
Organism: Clitarchus hookeri; assembly: GCA_002778355.1. Classification (NCBI taxonomy): domain Eukaryota; kingdom Metazoa; phylum Arthropoda; class Insecta; order Phasmatodea; family Phasmatidae; genus Clitarchus; species Clitarchus hookeri. The sequence goes on from NQII01001225.1 coordinate 182,662, forward strand.
AAACTATAAAGAAATTACGTATGCAAATAGCATATACAAATTATTCCCTAAAGGAGTTCGTTTACTTTAAACACACTTCTTAATTTCTATGTCCACTCTAAGAAATTATTCAGAAATTTACCTTCTTAGTGTACACGATTAGTGAGAGAACGCGAATGGTAAATTATTTTCTCATAGATATATGGTAGCGTTCCTATATTCGCTCACGAAACACTCAAATCCGTAGGGAAGTTGCCAACTTTGTACAGCAGTGATGCTTAACATTCCCATGTTTTCAGCCTGATACGTAGTACTATTTCCATACACTGAAAAGGTTAAAAACTTACATTACAGGTTAGGAAGTTTACCAGAAAATGTTTTTACAGTATGGCTATAAGGGGTTGGGAAGTGTCTGGTAACTTTTCTTTGAATTCACTACTCCTAGACGGCAGTCAGAAAATAATACAAGAAGTCACTTTCTAACAGTGTAAAAATGCGTAGGAGACTATTTATTAGATCTTTACATACCAAACATTGTAATGCTAACGCCGAGAAACTACACTGTAAGAAAATTTTCTGGTAAACATTCTAACATGACTGAAATTTTTCAACCTTTTCGCAGTGTAGGGCAGTTACCATACATCATACTTATATTATAAATGTGAAAGACTGGGTGTACGTGTGTGTGCATGTTTGTTACCACTCTGCTTCATAAAGGCTGAACGGATTTTGATGAAACTTGGTATGTAGGTACTTTAGGCTCTGGAATAGGACATTTGATACTTTTTATCCCGGTAAGTTGTACGGGTCCTGTGGAATAAGAACAAAATATATTTCTGCAACGGCTGGGAACGTGACCGAAAAAAGTTTTTCCTGAAGTGTCATAGTTTATCAGGCCACCCAAGGACCTATGAAATGGCTTAACGACTGCTATCAATCGATAAAAACCGGGTCCAAACATTTTACGTGCCCTCCGAAGCCCGGAAGCGCTCAGATGTTGTGCCACTAAACGGTCACCCATCCAAATGTGTGCCGCTGGCAAAGTTGCTTAACTTTGGTGATAGATTACGAACCCTCCGCCAAGCGCAAACAGTAGTACCTAGGTACACTTATTTCTAAAGCTACATCTTGGTCAAACTCATGTTTTGATGTTCATACATCGACGCTGGAAAGCGAAAATGTCGTAACTACATGATAGTCGCACAGATACACTCCAAAAACAATACTATACTTATGGGCTATCGGGTAAAAAATATTTCCTTCTTTTTGGGTTGCCGTAATCAGTTAAAACGTATGCAAAGATAGTATAATTTTATAATTCTGTTTTCACATAAATGCGAAGCCGGGCATGTTCGCTAGTTAGTATATAAGTACGGAAGTGTTTAGCACTGCTCCTATGAGGTTCTGGTAATGACGGTACCCATTTGGCTGTTTAGTATACCTCTTCAGGACAGCTACCACTTTTGTATAAGGAAAAACGTGACCGGAACAGTTTCTTTATCATTACTAAACACTGATGTGGTAAATTTCCTAACTATTTCTTAGAATGTGGTTGCGACGAAAAGTTGATAAATATAACACATTAGTGCATCATTATTCCCT
>NQII01001225.1:195608-210105 GCA_002778355.1 Clitarchus hookeri
TATTATACAACAGAAAAAATATCAAAATGCAACGGTACCCTAAGTAAGAGTGCGCTAACCTTGAAAGGCAACAGTATTTTCTAACAGCTGATAGCTACGACGACACGAATGCGTTGCTTTGAGACACTTGTGCAGCACGACTGATACATATGAAGGTCGGCAGAGGGCACTGAAGTACACGGAGAAGCCCCGAGTCGCCCTACTGGGAGTCTCCTCGACTCATGCGAAGTTACACCGGAAAGAAACAGGTCAAGGACGCGTGGCGGCGACGAAGGAATACTTCTGATCTCCCCTCTAGTGCTGCAACGGCCATTGTTCGTCACGGGGGAGACAAGTTTTCAACCGGCTGGACTTACTATCTAATGGCGTGACAAATTATCGGCGCGGTATTAGGGCTGGCTCAAACGGGAGAGATCGGAACTCATAAATATTCAGCCATTCACCGGCGCAGGTCGTTGGATAACCTGGTTTTAGCAGGGGGGGGGAGGAGGGAAAGGTTGCTGTAGGGGAGGGAAATGACGTCATATCGCTAACAGGGCGTTGTCAATGNGGGATCCTGTCCCAGCATTTTGCATACATTTGCGCGGCGCCGGGGCTTAGCGGGCGCTGTGTTCCCCGCTATATATACGCGGGCGAAATGCGCCACGGGAGGAAAAATATTCCCACCGAGGGGAATAACTCGCAGATTGCAGTCCCAAGAAGTGCACGGCGCTTCTAGCCGAGTTCACTCGCCGCCGAGAGAGCCATTACTGCCTTACTAGGATAAGTGCCTGGCTTACTAGAGGGAGCGTCATTCCGAGCAACTGTAACTTACAAGTCAGCTTTAAACACTATTTCCAAGTAATTCCAAAGATCGTATTTGAAATTTGGTGCTCGGATTTTGTTATGCAGGAATATCAGTTTATAAAAGTATGCAATCATAAACCATCCCCCATCCCCTAAAAAAAAAACTTTTTCATAAGTAAATGCTTGGGTAGAAAATAAATATGCGAAATAACCTAACATGGTTACCCATTGACAACATATGTACTTAGTCACGGCGAATAGAGGTCCTTCACGGTTGATTGGGCACTCTCGTGAGCCTTGCTTACACATCTCCGTCTTATTTGGTGTTGTCTTAACAAAAGTAAAATCGTAGAGGGTGAATGGCGTAGAGTGCGCGTCCTAGTTGCGCATGTAGCCACTGCATGTTACTATGGTGGTGTGATTGGACTGTGTCCATTGTCGACCATGAGACTAAATAAAAATCGCGCGCACACAGAGAATTCGGCAGGACCGAAACGAAAAACCTTCGTACAACACCACAGACATATAATTAGGAAAATATGTTTCCTTGTCAATATAAAACAAAAATTTATATAATTAAAACGGCAAAAGGATGGACGAACAACTTATTATTACAAAACAGTACAGACAACAAAAGCAAACCTAAATAAAAGACAACACAATGACGAAAACGAAAACACCACACGAGTGAACCAGACAGTGCAAAATCGATATCAGTGAACACAGCTGAACAATAAAAACAAGGAGACTCTTTTTCCTAATTGTCTATATGTAGTGCTCTAAAAATGTTTTTTTTTTTTTTTTGTTTCTGTCCTACTGAATTATGTGTGTGTGAGATTTTTGTTTAGTTCCATATCAAATAGCGTGACTTTTGAACATTATGCCGTAAACAAACACGTTGAACACTGTTGAAGACGTGTTTTTTGACAGGTGCATTGCGTAGAAGATGAAAATCAGTCTGTGGACCGTCAGAGTACACTTTATGCACGTGCCACCAGAAGAAAACTGCACAACTGTTAGGAATGTAAACGTATTATTAATATTCTGATCCATACTTTAATATAATAAAACAAGAAATACTACGCTTCAGTGGCAATAAATGTAAATATTACACTCGCAATACGTCAAGTGTTAAACACAATTTTTTCTTAATTCCCTACCAATTTACTTATCAGCCGGTATACCAGTGTGCAATAAAACGTAGACCTACATGTAGTTATAGGCAGAAGTATTTTTCAAAAGTCTGTTTAGAAAGTAGTTATTTTACGGTGGCCATCCTACGGCATGTAGCATTCGAATCCCTACGTTGTGATATGGCTAGGTTGCCTCGCCAGCATGGGATTATAGGCAACGATTTCATTATTCCGAACGTGCTCCTTCATGACGTCAGCGTGACGCAGTTGTGACTTCTATTCTGACTGACTGAACTGACAACTAGTCTCACCGCNGTTTTCCTAACACACTATCTCAGTAGTCAACCGAAGTCTGCAATAAAAATAAATATTTTCTTATTTTCTCCTAGCTGTCGATCCAAGTCCCTTAACTTCCAGTACAAAAATAATTTAATTCTTGAATTAATTTTGTACTAAAAAATTCTAAAAGTGGTGTAAACAGTACAACATTTACAATTGTGTATCGCTGTCCGTGTTTTTACTTTTAACATATTGGAAAAAACTTCGGCTACAAAGTTCGACAAAAATATGTGGCAATCTACTCTTGTATTGAATTGCGTACAGAATTACCGCTGCGGTGCACTGTGGTACGACAAGCTGTGAGCACACACTACGAGAAATTGAAACTCGTAAAGATTTCCGGATTACGAAAAATAACAGCGGAATTTGCGTACATCGTACATCTAGAAGTAAAGTAAAACATAATTTCATTACACTCACTGATACAGGCCAACAAAACAGCAACTGTCATGATCAAACACTGAGAGTAAGTTGCGTTTGAGCTAACTTAATCCTAGTCTGAATAGTATATTTACAAATAGATGATGGAACACATTTGAAACCAACATTTATAGAAATTGTATGCTCCAGTAAAGTTAGAGGCGATATAGGAAAAATTATTCTGTGTCTCGGCGTCGTATTTAACGTGTGGCGGCCACTGCATTGATGTAATTCAGTTTCCTGTTGTTTTATGCACAATAAGAGTAAGAACTGGCTAATCAGAAATATGNGCCACTGCATTGATGTAATTCAGTTTCCTGTTGTTTTATGCACAATAAGAGTAAGAACTGGCTAATCAGAAATATGTTTACGTCCATAACATTTGCACTTGACCTACGCTCGAATAACGGCGGAAATATACAGACGGACAAAAAGTATATCTTAAGCAGTGCTAGCTAAAGTAGCTCAGTTGAGCAGACTACAATATATGTGGCTAATGAAGCTGATTTAACCGAACTACGACAATCCAGAAAACACTTTCTCCCAGGCTCTCATCATTCTGTGACAGAGAGCAAGATCCGAACTGCGGAAGATAGGGACAGCTGACTGTTTTGGTAGAATGACANGCCACTGCATTGATGTAATTCAGTTTCCTGTTGTTTTATGCACAATAAGAGTAAGAACTGGCTAATCAGAAATATCTTTACGTCCATAACATTTGCACTTGACCTACGCTCGAATAACGGCGGAAATATACAGACGGACAAAAAGTATATCTTAAGCAGTGCTAGCTAAAGTAGCTCAGTTGAGCAGACTACAATATATGTGGCTAATGAAGCTGATTCAACCGAACTACGACAGTCCAGAAAACACTTTCTCCCAGGGTCTCATCATTCTGTGACAGAGAGCAAGATCCGAACTGCGGAAGATAGGGACAGCTGACTGTTTTGGTAGAATGACANTCTCATCATTCTGTGACAGAGAGCAAGATCCGAACTGCGGAAGATAGGGACAGCTGACTGTTTTGGTAGAATGACAGTAATCAAATATTCACCAACTAGATGTGACAAAACATGGATAAACTCAAGAGTCCTTGAAAACGATTCAATCAGTCGCAGGACGACTGGCTGGATTAACTGTGACTGTGGACAGGAACCGACAACTCGACATATACATCGTGTACACAGGATTTGTAATAAACTAATCCAAATTCACCATGTAGGTAGTGAATAGTTAGAAATAAAGAATTGTAAAACAGGGGCAAGGGGGACTGGGGACTGGCAGTGGCCATGTTGGATGACGTAACTTCCCCCTTTTTTTTCNATTGTAAAACAGGGGCAAGGGGGACTGGGGACTGGCAGTGGCCATGTTGGATGACGTAACTTCCCCCTTTTTTTTCCCTCAATAACATCAAAATTTACTAGAATTTCCCTCAAAATTTCCCGAATTACCCTCCAATTTCCCCGNTTTTTTTTCCCTCAATAACATCAAAATTTACTAGAATTTCCCTCAAAATTTCCCGAATTACCCTCCAATTTCCCCGAATTTCCCTCAAAAAATATTTCATGCACAATCCAGATGGCGTTTGCACAATGCGGATGAAACCGGCTGAAAATTGTGCAATATCAGCCGGATTGTGCCATCAGTTACAAGCATGCTCTACCATTCTCCAAGCCAGCGCCATCCATTTTGGCTGAAGAATGATCGTGATCTTTGCCCCCGCCTTGCAACTTCTCTCTCATCATGCTCTATCATTCCACTTTGGTTTTCTCGTATTCCTTCTGGCACCCTTCACATGACGCTCTGGCGGTTCATGCTCTTACAATCCTTCCTACCAGAAGTCGATATTTTATGCTCTTGCGTTCCTTGCGTGCCCTTACATTTCTTCCTGCCAGTTGGTCCTTCTTCACGATCTTGCATTCCTGGCCAACGACGTCAATCGTGGTCTCTATTTCATGCTCTCGCATTCCTACCAGACATCCCTACTTAATGCTGTCACATCACCACCAGACATCCCTACTTCAGTTCTTGTATTCCTGTTTTCTCAGAGTCCTTCCTTCCTCGTCCCTACTACACGATTGTGTATTCCAGATCAACGAAATGGCTCACAATCCCCACTTCATGCTCTCGCATTCTTACCAGATGTCGCAACTTCATGCTCTTGCATTCCTTCCCACCAGTTGCCCCTACTTCGCGCTCTCGCATTCCCGGCCGACGATTTTGACGATCGCGAGCCCTACTGCATGCTCTCATGTTCCTACCAGATGTCCTAATATCATGCTCTCGCATTCCGTCCTACCTGTTCCTACTTTATGCTCTTGCATTCCTGTGGTTTTCCGTGGATTACCCTTTTTCCCTAGGAAATTAATTTTTTTCCTTTTCTCTGATTGGCTATGCGAGGCTCTCGAAAGGATCTCTGATCCAATTGGCTACGCGAGGTTCTCGAATGGGTCATGTCTCTGATTGCTAACTGCATTCCACTTTAGTTTTCTCATGCTCTGTCATTCCGCCCTAATTTTATCATGCTATATCATTTCACCTAGGTTTTCCCATATTCCTTCTAGCATCCTTTCACCTAACACCCTAGCGGGGTCAAGTCTCACTCTTATAAGCATAGTTTGCCGTAGTTTCCGAACCATTGACGATAGTCACCAAATTCGTAACATACGAATCAGCTTATCAACAAAAATGATTGCAGGATCGCTTTGCCCTAAGCATACTTATAAGAATAGTTGGCTGTAATTTTCGAACCGCTTAAGACACAGATACCAAATTCGTAACATAGGCATCGCCCCATCAACGAAATTGATTGGAGGATCATTTATGCCCTAATGAACTTATAAGCATAGTTGGCTGTAATTACCGAACCCCTTAAAATATATCAACTTAATTCATAACATATGCATCAATCCCGATAACGAAATTGACCGCAGGGTCATTTATGTCCTAAGCGAACTTATAAGCATAGTTGGCTACAATTTCCGAACCGTTTAAGATACAGTCACCAAATTCGTAACATAGACATCATCCCCGACAAGAAAAATAATCGCAGTGACACTTATGTCCTATGTACATTTATAGGCATAGTTGGCTGTAATTTCCGAACCGCAGGTGTGTAGGGTCTGAAATAGCAAATACATTCATATCGGCCTGCATGAACTCATCAATACCCATCACCACCACCCTTGTCGCATGGTAGCGCAAGTGTCTGCCAACTCGATCCCCCTTAGCGACAGCTAGTCTCCCTTAACCAACCAATAACATCCAGACTGGATATATAAAAGTGAAAACGTATACATAAATAAAAGTCAGCATTGATAACGTACAACAAACTGCGATATGCAAAAATAAAGATATATACAAATGTGATACATGCACGATGTGCATAGTCTAATAAATGTACAATTCTGTATGTTAATATAAACGATCATCATCAGTTCTACACGAGGGTCGGCAGCTCGAGTCATCGCTAACATGGGTAACCCTTAACAACCAGCCATAGAACAAAAAAATTAAGTCATATATAATTGCAATGTTAACAAGACATACATAGCCAAGTGTTACATTAAACACGCACATTTTAATAATAAACACTGAGAGCCTGATCCGAGGGTTGAAGAAATCGTGTGTAAAAAGATACGAAACTGTCCCATGCATAAAAATAAATACACGAGCATCGAGCGCGGTACACTATGTTAAGCAAAAAATTACCATTGTAAAGTTTGTGGAAATGGTGAGAGGTCAACACTGCTACATGAAGTTGAAAAAAGGTATAATAAATAATATCTAAATGAACAAATAGTTAAAGGTACTTACCATCACAACCGCATATTACACAAGCGACATATGTCATACTATTTGTTATACGATGCCAGACAAGACCAGGTCCTCCCGACCGGTACAACAGGAAAGCCAACTACTTCCTTACGAACCGACTGGAACGAAACTGCCAAATCCAGAGTACATTCATCCCTATCAGCAGCAGAACGCGTCCGACCCGACCGACGTTGTGCGATCAACTAACCTCGTTTGAGAACCTATAAGACACTCCATGCGATCGACTGGTCACTGGCAGCGTAAGCAATGGACGCAGGATTTGAAATGTCAATAAGCGGGGTGCACATAATTAGCTGAGAGAGCAGACTTCAGGCCAACCGACCGATCACGCAGCCATGCATACCCCTTTACGAAGGGAGGGTGTATCTCATTAGCCAAGAGAGTGTCGTGCCAGGCTCCAGAGTGGCAGATCAGCCGAGTCACACATACACTTCCCTTTACGGGCGGAATCCTGTTATACCGTATGAACTAACAATTTATCGTGTTTAAAATACTATATTTATATATTTGCGTGTACTTATTTGAATGGAAAGACGTTGATTGTACGTGATGCTCACTTGCATACAGTTCGCACAGCATGCTAATTTGCATTGCTCATCTCGGGTTGCCTCAGTAGAGGCTGTGTGGAGTCAAACGGTACCATGGTTGCTGGACTGAAATATCGCTGTATAGCCTGCGAAGTTGCGAATTCAGCCTCTCAACCTCGCACGACATCGGTCGCGTCGGACGTATTCTGCTGCTGATAGGGATGAATGTACTCTGGATTTGGCAATTTCGTTTCAGTCGGTTCGTAAGGAAGTAGTTTGCTTTTCTGTTGTACCAGTCGGGAGGGCCTGGTCTTGTCTGGCCTCGTATAACAAATAGTATGACATCTGTCGCTCGTGTAATATGCAGTTGTGATGGTTGGTAGTACCTATAACTATTTTTTCATTTACATATTATTTATAATATCTGTTTCCAACCACATGTAGCAGTGTTCACCTCTTATCGTTTCCACACACTTAACGATGGTAATTATTCACCTAATATTATTATTAAGGGTTACCTATGTTGGGGATGACTCGAGCTGCCGACTATAAGACTAATGATCGTTTATATTAACATACATGTATTTTACAGTTACCACAACTATGCACACCGAACATGTAACACATTTGTATATATATTGCTTTTTGCATATCGCAGTTTGTTGTAAGTTATCCATGATGACTTTTATTTACATACACATTTTCATATTTATGTATCCAGTCTGGAGGTTATTGGTCAGTTAAGGGAGGCTAGCTGTCGCTAAGGTGGATCGAGTTGGTAGACACTTGCACTGCCATGCGACAAGGGTGGCGGTGGTGAGTATTGATGAGTGCGTGCAGGCCGATGTGTAAGTATTTGCTATTTCAGACCGTACATACCTGTGGTTCGGAAATTACAGCCAACTATGCTTATAAGTGTACAGGGGACATACATGTCCCTGCGATCATTTTCTTTTGTCGGGGATGATGTCTATGTTACGAATTTGTTATATGTGTCTTCAACGATTCGTAAATTACGACGAACTATGCTTATAGGAATGAGACTTGACCCTGCTAGGGTGTTAAGTGAAAGGATGCTGGAAGGGATATGATAATACCGAGGTGAAATGATATAGCATGAGAAAACCAAAGTAGATCGCAGGAACCAATCACAGACAAGGCCCTCTCGAGAGCCTCGCATAGCCAATAGGATCCGAAACCCTTTCGAGAACCTCGCATAGCCAATCGGAGTAGAGACCCTTTCGAGAGCTTAGTGTAGCCAATCATAAAAAAGGGAAAAGGGGATTTTCTGAGGGGAAAAGGGGATTTTCTGAGGGGAAAAGGGTAAACCAAGGAAAACCACAGGATTGCAAGAGCATGAAGTTGGAACAGGTAGGACAGAATGCGAGAGTATGAAGTTGGGACGACTGGTATGAACGAGAGAGCATGCAATAGGGCTCGCGATCGTCATCTTCGTCGGCCGGGAATGCGAGAGCGCAAAGTAGGGACAACTGGTTGGAAGGAATGCAAGAGCATTAAGTTCCGAAATCTGGTAGGAATACGAGAGCATGAAGTAGGGACCACGATTGACGTCGTTGGCTAGGAATGCAAGAACGTGAAGTAGGACCAAGTGGCAGGAAGGAATGTAAGAGCATGAATTAGGGACATGTGATAGGAACGCAAGAGCATGTATCCACTTCTGGTAGGAAGGATTGTAAGAGCATGAACCGCCACGGCGTAAGGTGAAAGGATGCTAAAAGTAATATGATAAAACCAAAGTGGAATGATAGAGCACGATGAGAGAGATGTTTCATGGCGGAGGTAATAAAAACGAACATTCTTCAGACAAGATGGATGGTGCTGGCTTGGAATGATAGAGCATGCTTGTAACTGATGATTGCAAATTCCGGTTGATATTGCACAATTTTCAGCCGGGTTCATCCGCATTGTTGCAAACGCCATCCGGATTGTGCAAAACATATTTTTTGAGGGAAATTCTGCCAAATTTTGCCGTTTTTGAGGGAAAAAAAATTCCTAGGGGAAAAAGGGGGAAATCACGTCATCCANCACAGCCAGTGCGCCGGTCCCCCAGTCCCCCGCCCCCACCCCTGTTTTACAATTCTCCATTTCTAATTACTGTAGTGCTTAGTTTATGGAAAAGGAAAAGTAATTTTAAACATTCTATTAAACAATCATAGTAAGTTAATGCTTCTTGCACACTAGAAAAATTGTTTCGCCGTACATGGTGCTTTCAGGTTGGTTTCGTTGATCAAACAAATAGGAACGTCAGTTCAACTCTGTATTTTATCAAATGAGTGTATTCAGTTTTGTTGCATTTCTAATTTCGTTTAACCAACAACGTATTTTGTAAGATAATTACATATGTGCGAGGACAAATATTAACTGGCACTTTATTCGTGCAAAGAAACGTTTATATCGGTGGTGTATGCAGAGACCACTCGTCCTGGTTGACATGGAATCAAGTCGGGGAGAGGCGATATCAACCCAAACGGAACTGGGCAAAACAAAGAAACATATATATATATATATATATATATTGATGACAAAAACGATCGTATAGAGGCGTACGCACCTTTCGTAATGACAGGAAGGTAAACCCTTATCTTAGAATCGCGTCTCAGAACTCTTCTACAAGTACAAAGAAGACACTGAAACGTGAATATTACTTGTCCGTGCAAATTAAAATAAACTAGCATGTATCTTACAAAGGGTAAACATTTAAAAAAAATTCACGCAATAATTGGGAAATAATAATTAATTACAAATTATTGCCAATTCTACGCATAGCTGTTAGCTAAACCGGGCGTATTATGCGAGTTTTCTAACGCCCGCTGCTTCAGACTTTCATTACACTGTTGTATAGGTAGAAATGGGCTCATGGCATGAGGCTAAAATTTGCTGGACCTTTTCGAAAGTGTTCTGTAAATTTATAGTTATTACATAACTTTATGTAATTTTTTATTAGCAATGCATTACGTAATATTTAATTCGGTCTGTAGTGGTTACGCAAACAAAGGATCTCTTGACACCTCTGTGTCGGTCGCATAACTCAAATGTCAGAAGTTTTGCTATATGGTAAATTGTTTTATTGTAAAGCATCATGGCAAGATTAGTTCTGTATTATGTAACATAAAGGCCAAATACAAGTACTACAACTAATGAAACGTATGTACCTTACTGTAGTATATACTATAATGGTTTCTAATTGTAACCAGTATTGTTTTAGATATGTGTCAGTGGATAGGGGAGGAATCGAACCCACGCTGTCTCGAAAACAGAAATAATTTTATAAAACAGAAATATTTTTATAAAACAGAAATATTTTTATAAAACAGAAATAGTTTTATAGGTGCTCATTAGACAATTCAAAGGTTTCGTCTATTTTGCTTATTTAAATAATTTTCCGAAGCGAACTGTACTAAATTCGCATATTTCAGAGTGAAACGAGTTTTTTACCTTTAGAATCCTTAAAGCATAAAATACAAATTACCACTGCCCTACTTTCAAGCGATCGTTGTTACTTCAATTACACACACTCACTACAATTTAAAAAAAAATTAACGAATTGAAACCATTAAAAACTTTGAAATCCTTCCTGAAAAATTTTACGACAAACACAAGAAAAATAAAGCAGTTCAATAAAACTTCAAAACTAACTGTGCACTAGAATGCACNAAAAATTTTACGACAAACACAAGAAAAATAAAGCAGTTCAATAAAACTTCAAAACTAACTGTGCACTAGAATGCACAGTAAAACAATTTGGTTTTATTACCGTTCAAAAGACATCAAAAACAAAGCGGAGAATAACTTAAACGTGCTCACGTTATTTCAGAGGCAGGGTGGGATTTTTCGGGAGCAATATTGGCTATGGTAGGATGGGCGGATTTGAAGTGTGCCGGGCGAGGTTGGTAAAAATACGGGCGGTAATTTATTGGGCAGTTGGGCGAGTGGGGAAGAGTTCAGAAGGGGGGGGGGATAATGGCCGGCAGAAAGCCAGCAGTTGGCAGGCGAGCAGGCGATGACGGTCCGCCCGCCACAAATGAACGCATTGTGCGACACCCACAGGGGTCGGCGATGTGATGCACAACCGGAAATGAGATCGTTCCGCACGAGCCAGTTCCGGTCCGGGCGGGGGGAAGAGTGGGTGTTCAGCCGGGGGTTGGTGCTTCTGGCCTTATGGCAGGTGGCGTTAGGGCAAGGGGTGAAGGGGGAGTATCTGCCACCGTGAAAGTCGTCGCAATTAACGTCGACCACGTGTTCCAGAGGAAGCCCTGCCCTCATCACCGCTTCATATTTACACGTGGCCCGGAGGTCACCTGGCCGTGAAAAGCCTATTTAACTCTTCCGTAACACGTATACGCAATATCACGAAATAAAACAAAAGATCACCGACACATAGATGAAATAAAAACTCTTTGACAATAGCATTTTCAGTACAAAAGTAACATTTTATTTTAAAAAATACCGGCTATTGCACTTGTCAAGTAGGACAATGAATAATGACCATGGTTGTATGAGAAAAAAATATTAATACTAATTCTAGAAAGAACTTTGAATAATTTTATATAGTTTATTTGTGATTTAAAAATAATAATTTTTGTCGCTTAAATATATGAAAATATAAAAAATATAAATATTTGTAAATAACCGGAGTAATTATTACGTGGTGTTGCTTGATGAAGGGTTTCTTGCAAAATGAGTTTTCAAAAGTGTCCATGATGGCAATACGTTTAAATTTCGATTAAAAACAGAGCATTTTAGCAAATTATTTTACATTATTACAAAATAGCCAACATGCAATATTCAATCATACAAAACATAAGACGCCCCTTTCTGACATATTTGGTAGTATGTGGCCAGACAATCGGGGCAACTTTGTGCCAATTAAGGGTAACATTGTACCACACGTGTTTGTTTATAACGAAGGATTAACATCCCTCACCTTAATGTATACTACGCTATTAATTATTTTCTTTGCAAGAAAAATGGCAATGATAAGGGATTCTTCGAGCATTCATTTAAAATTCAATTGGGCAGGCGGTACTAAGTTGGCCTGATGACAAAATTTACCCCAATAACTGTACTAGTTTTTAATTAGTTGTGCATGTTGTACAGTGAAGTACAGTATTCCACCGGAAGCAACTCCTCTTCTACTTCAGAGAGCACCACCCCCGCAATCTTGCATTGATCGATTGTTCTGTGTTAAGTTGCATTGCCAAAGGTTTAACGAAATTTTTACACGAAAGACCAATAATAACAGTTTCTCGAATTTTATCCAATTGTTACCCCTTTCCTGCTTTATAATTTTTTTCTGGTAATAGCTGAAAAGACATACATTATTATTTCTTGAGGGCGTTTATATAAATGATACTTATAACAGCAATCAGACAATGCCTGTTAAAAAAAAATTCCAAATGAAGTGCTCTTTTTGCATTGTCAAGCAGTAAAAGATAAAAGATAATCTGGACTGCAGGTTGCTGCGAAAATGCCGTACCTCCTGGATGTCGGGGACAGCGCAGCGCCTCTCTCGCCCAGACACGCGTCCGCTGGCACAAGTGGTGTTCTCATGGCGCGCGAGCTGGCACGCAAGCTTGCTGTCAAGACGACTCGTGCGCTGGCGCACGCGGTGTTCTCATGGCGCGCGAGCTGGCTTGCAAGCTTACTATCAAGACGACTCGTGCGCTGGCGCACGCGGTGTTCTCATGGCGCGCGAGCTGGCTTGCAAGCTTACTATCAAGACGACTCGTGCGCTGGCGCACGCGGTGTTCTCATGGCGCGCGAGCTGGCTTGCAAGCTTACTATCAAGACGACTCGTGCGCTGGCGCACGCGGTGTTCTCATGGCGCGCGAGCTGGCTTGCAAGTTTATTATCAAGACGACTCGTGCGCTGGCACACGCCTGTCACTCGCTTCATTTAATACCGTTTTTATAAATAAACTCAAGATAAAGTTTTCCCAACATCTCACCTCTGGTAAATATACAATAATTTCCTACGTGAAAAAAAAGCGTTTTTCTTTTCATCTCACTGAATTCAGTAATGCCCAACACAAGTGCTATAATTACCAATTTAATTNCGCTGGCGCACGCGGTGTTCTCATGGCGCGCGAGCTGGCTTGCAAGCTTATTATCAAGACGACTCGTGCGCTGGCACACGCCTGTCACTCGCTTCATTTAATACCGTTTTTATAAATAAACTCAAGATAAAGTTTTCCCAACATCTCACCTCTGGTAAATATACAATAATTTCCTACGTGAAAAAAAAAGCGTTTTTCTTTTCATCTCACTGAATTCAGTAATGCCCAACACAAGTGCTATAATTACCAATTTAATTNAAAAAAAAGCGTTTTTCTTTTCATCTCACTGAATTCAGTAATGCCCAACACAAGTGCTATAATTACCAATTTAATTGAATTGCAGTTCTCGCTCATGTGTAGTTTCTTGCCAGAGAATGTATACAGTTTTATGAAGTACCCGACATTACAACTAGTTCAGCGAGTTTCAAGGTTTAGAAATTGTAACATCGTTTATTGTATTTAACGTAATGCTAATGTGCTGAACTACACAAAAATATTGAACCTGCCACTTGGGCCGTAAGTTTTAACACATGTTGGTATTTTATTGGCATCATCTACATAGTCCACATGCACCTGTTCAGTTGCTGTGATGTTCAAGTTCATTATTTATAAATTAGAAATTAATTTGGCAGATGTTTGTACGCGGTGTGAGTGGACTTGTACAGAACGTCCCTCTGCAGTTGTGCTCCTGCAGTTGTGCTCCTGCAGTTGTGCTCAGTCAACTGGCAATGAAGACGACTACCGCAGTCACTGCACGCGAGGGAACATGGACACGCTGGGTTCACACCGCTCCAGTCACAGCCGTCTACACCGACTCGCAGTGCCTTTACTGTGACCTGCCGCCCGACGGAGCGATCGTATAGTCCATTCAGAGTTACGTCAAGCTTTCCTGAAGCCCTGCTCAAGATGTACTTTCCCTTAGCCTCAAGCAAACAAAGCTTAAGCAAGTCTACAAACATTACACCAAAAGGTCGACCCACAGCATTAATTATATTCTGCATGGGAACTATTTCTTTCTACGAATCACCAACACACCTAGTTTCACTCTGTTTTATTAATATTAATGAAAGGAAAATTATTTAATTTACAAATAAGAGAATAAACAATTAATTTAACAAAAAAAATTATATTACTGAAAGTATAAAACGCTTGTGATATATAACACATTGAGGAAACAAACAAACACGCCACAAGTGGAATAATTTTTTGAAGGTTTGATTAGTAAAGTGTGAAGATACAGCGAATAGACCATACTCGTGAGTACGTTTTCACTGCCCGCGAATCGACTGGTGCGTGTCCGGAGGCACATTTACAAAGATGGTTCGCTGTAGTTACAATAGCTTGTCCCTACGCGCATGCGCAAGCATTTACAAAACCAC